>CM066320.1:188300783-188900783 GCA_033807775.1 Saussurea involucrata | reverse complement strand
GACCTATAACCTTTTTCAAATAGTGGCACCATATGATTATAAGAAACAAATATAAAGATATTTTTCACGAAATCAAAGGAATACTTCACCTATTTTATACCGATATCGTTTCTTCGAAAAATAGATCTTCCATAAATGTGGGATAACCAAAATCACATCATACTCCAAGATTTTAAAATATTTAAAATCTTTTTTTATTATATTTATTTTGTGTGGTTGACTTTTTTTTGTGAAAAGCGTCGATCAAATGAACCAACCAATATGAGTTCGGTGGGTCTGTCAAAATGAGTCAATAATGCGAGTTTAGAGGATCGGTGAAGAGGAGCCAACCTCATTAGTTGCCACAAAAGAATATGAATCTCCCTTTATAAACCTACTATTCATTGTCTATCTTTTATCTCTCGATTAATGTGGGATACACAAAACCTAATCATAGATCAAGAATGAAGAATTCTCAGTCTTTAGGATGCGTCTTATTTGTAACACCCTCGAATTGGGAAAAAGCAACTAAATAAAATTTCGATTAAACATCCGAAATAATAGGATTTCTCCCTATAATCCAATAGGTGAAATACCTCAATTTAAAATCTATAATTAACCTCAAACAATAATTAATTCAAGTCTTATTACAAAGACTAAATTCACATCGGGTGTTACTTAACCCGAGTACAAGTTGCTAAATCCCAAAGATGAATGCGAAAAACTTCACTTAAGCTATTCACCTCTCGAGCACTTTACTAGCACACGACCTTTCACATGTGTCACTAGAACTACTCCCAACTTGGACCTGTTGCACATGCCGACAAATAAAAAGGGTTAGGCTAACGCCTAGTGAGTTCAAGAGTTTATAGCATGATTTAAATAATTCTTTAAATGAAAGTTTGCAACATAGATTATGATTTCCAAAAGAGTATACAAAAAGGATATAAACGACTCATTTTCCAACGCACCCAAAATCTATGAGAAAAGTTCCCAAAAGGTATAAAGCGTTTTTCCAAAATGAATTCTATTCCAAACTCACTCAATACGTGAATAAATCTATATTATGCAAAACCTTCAAATACGGTTGACGAAAAAATACTCAACCCATAAATCATGGAAGAACAATCCATTTAAATATAATACTTCATTGAAAACATGATACGAACCAATACTCACGCGAACGTAAAATGTAGTGAAGTCCAAATACCATAAATATGGAAATGACCTGCTTCATTTAAACTTTAATATACATGGAGGGGAATCCAATATTAAAGTCATCCAATCGCAGTCAAACGTATAAGACCAACAATAATAAAAACAAGGGCATTATAAAATCCCAGTAAGGTTGGCCAACGACGGGGGAGACCCGTATCCATTGAGAGTGGATGAACACAAAAGTACGTCACTCAAACAATGTTAATCGTACGACACTTCACTGCATAAAAGCCCAAGTGTCCCATACGACGCCTTACAAGTCACACCCAAAGAGACAATTGACCTTAGTGAAGTATCAATAAGAATACCACCAAAGACTCGGAACAAGCGGGGTTACAACCATGGCATTGCCCCGACATGGCGAAGGTCATAAACGCCCGTCAAATCAATCCTGACAGCTCAACCGGACTCAACCCTCCTAGGGCACCCTTGAAGGTCATCAAACATGGGGTTCGGTCAAATCCCGCAACACCCAGTAGACCATCAAATAAAGACTAACTTACGTGCCTATGGATCCAATGCAACACAGTCTATGATAACATGCCTATCCTGGAATGACTAACGCACCCAAGCATTGAAATATCAATAATGCGCAATAACATGCGATATGATGCGATAAATGCAAACCATAAATAAGACTCCACATTGAGTCATTAAAACCGGACAAAATGTCCCCAAGACTTCCTCAAAGTCAAAACCGAGCAAAATGCTCAAAACTCATTAGACCCATAAATAACGGTCATCATATCATAAAATGCAATTAAACATCGTTTAGGTAAACAAGTATCACCAAATCATCATTAACCCAAAAATCGACACGGGTTAAACAAAAGGGTTTTCCCAAAAGGACTCATACCCTTATAATTCTCAAAATGACTCTTGACACTAAATCGTGTATTTCCCAAATGGTTTATAAAATCAATTACACTAACATGATTAAACCATCAAATAGACATCATTTTGAGCAATAAATCTTTTAAGGACATTTTATGATTTCTACACATCAAAATATCCAAAAATCCTAAATATGGGTGTTTTACAACATTTAAGAAGTTAAATACTTCAAAAGAGTTAAACTCATCAAATGACTCAACAATTTATAATTTCAAGTAAAACACACAAATACTTGAAAAATAACATTTTTGGCATGTACAAAGTTTTCACAAATCAACTTGAACTCACCTTGCTAGATTTAGGCTAAATCTAGATTTTCCCCAAACGTAAGCTCTTAGGAAGAAACTTGCATCTTCAAGCCAAAACCTCCAAAAACCTAGATCCATAAGTTTCCAACAAACAATAATTAGATCTAACCATGTAGAATCATTCTCCAACCATTTTATACCAAAATACCCACTTATACCAAAACCCTAACTTTCATAAATGAAGAGAAGAGAATGTTACCTTAACCATGCTTGAATCCACCAACAAAATACCTCTAGAATTACCAAGATGCACCACAAACTCCCAATCTTCAAAGTGGAGTGAAAAGGGTTGGATGAAACCCTAGAAACTTGGTGAAGAAGATGAAGTGAAAGGTTTCTAGAAAGGTTAAGGTTTATAACAATGGTGAGGGTTTGTGTTGGGGAAGAAGGATGAAGAGGAGAGGGAATATTTAGGGTTTCTTGAGAGAAATCGATTTTAGAGGGAGGGAGAGAATCTGATTTGGGGTTGAAGATGAAATGAGGGGAATGAGAGAGGAAGAGGGCTTAAAACACAAAATATCTCATCAGACGTGTTACGGACGTCCGCATGATCCTTCGCGGACGTCCGACCTCAGCCGAACTGCTTCCTTCCCAAAAACACTTGTTGCTTCCGCAGATGACATGCGGACTTCCGCATGGCACGGACGTCCGACTGCACCATGCGGACGTCCGCCAAACCCAAATTTCGTTTTTCAAAATTTCGGGGTGTTACATTATTCTTTGTAGGTTTTACTTTTAGATATAAATAGAAGATATAGATATATTATATATTTATGTGATTGGTGGATGTGTGAAATTAGAAGATAAAGATTATTATCTAAAATTAAATACCCATTTCTTTCTTCTCTTGCTTGAAATAACTACAAATTTCTCCAAGCACACTTTCTATTTAGTTTTTAAGTTTTACATTAACCTACACCCTAAAATAAATGAATTAACTCTTATTTTATCTTGAGTAAATTACATTTTTGATCCTTGTGGTTACCAATCATCATCAAGTTTGGTCCCTCCTCAAAACTAATTACAGTTTTGGTCATAGTGGTTGCCATTTTGTTTCACTTTTGGTCCCTCAGACTAACTTCTGTTAAATAGGTCTGTTAATTTCAGGGGCATTTTTGTCTTTTTAGTATTTCTTTAATTTTGCATTTTAAAAATTAAATATTCATTTGTTTAGATTATTTTGTAAATTATTATTATTATATTAATATATGCACATATTAAGCATCTTCTTCCATATGGCAGCTCCACCACTACCAATTTTCGTCACCCCATGAAAACTCCAACATAATTCCCACACCTGCAACGATGACAAACGAGAGTTGATTTCGATTTGCATCGAGAACCGACAGGTTCATTTTCATTTGTGGTTTGTTGTGGTTTTGTGGTGTTTCTTAGATTAGTTTCGGTTTGCAACAAGAATCGACGACTTTGGTTTCGATTTGGTTTTGGTTTTGGTTTTGGTTTCTTTTTCCTTTCTGGGAGTTTTTTTTTCATATTGGTTTCGATTTGCAATGAGAACCGACAAGTTCATTTTTATTTGGGTTTTGATTTCAATTTGGGGTTTGCTTTATTTTAGATTTTAGTTTTGGGGTTTGCTTTATTTTAGATTTTAGTTTTGGGTTTTTTCTAGATTGTTTCGATTTGCAATGAAAACCAACGAGTTCATATTCATTTGGGTTTTGGTTCCGATTTAGGTATCTTCGATATGTTTACGAGTCCATTCTGTGGATCTCGTTTTTTATTCAACACTAGTTTGAGTTCATTCTGATGTCATTTTGATTTGGTTGTTGATTTGAGTTCAAATTCCTCCTCATTGCAAATTGAAACCAAAAACCCAAATCTGAGTTTTGGGAAGGATCGAAAGCTGATGACACTTGAATGAACACTTCAAAAACGAAACCCAAATCTGAGCTTTAAGATTTTTGCAGGAATGATCGGTTTGCCGAGGAGGTTGATCGGAGGGGTGGTTCTTTATCGGTCTGTGGAGAAGATGACCGAAGGTGAAGTGGGTTAGGCCGACCAAGAGGGAAGGGGAAGGATCGTCCTTATTTGTCTATAAAAAAGAAAATTAAAAATTAACGATTATAATAGTTGATGTTTGATGTAATAATAGTTTTTTCTTATTTTTCTAAATTGAAAAATTAAAGAAATACTAAAAGACGAAAATATTCCTGGAGTTAAAAGACAAGTTAGTCTAAGGGACCAAAATTGAAACAAAATGGCTATCACAGTGACTGAAATTGTAATTAGTTTTAAAGAGAGACCAAACTTGATAATAAGTGGAAACTACAAGGACCCAGAATGTAATTTACTCTTTTATCTTTATATACTCATGGGCTTAGGCCATAATTTGTAGATTAGGTCTTTAACTCGTTTTAGGCTCATTTAAGTGGGCTTAAAAATGAAGACTTAATGGAAACACCAGAGAAGTAATGTAAATTACAAGGATTTTTGGTTTGATGAAATGATTTTAAAATATTTTGATTTTGAGGAAGAATTTGGATAAAGGCTTGAAGAGATTTGGAGTCTTTGATGTGTTTAGTTTATAGGATTTGAAATGAAATTGAATTCCATTATTTATAAATACTATATAAAAACAAATTATAAATATAATTAAATTACCTTTTTATCAATTGATTCTTACAGAATAAATGTTTTTAACATATTTTAAAACATTATTCCCGTGAAATTCTAACCTCTCCTTGGGATTTCAAAATCTCATGTTTATGAGATTTCAAACCAAACATGGAATTCGAATAAAATTCAATTCCAAATCCTTCTAGATTCTAACCTCTCCTTTGGTTAACCTAATCATATACGCCTCCCTTGTAGAACTTTCCATCAAAGTCCTCCACCTCTCCACCTCTATAGAACTCTCCGTCAAAGATCTCCACATTCCCGATTCTGTAGAACTCGTGGGCAATATCAAACTTGGTAGCTCTACTTCAATCAACAAAGGATTATGATTTGCTTCAATCAATCGAAATGCTTTGACAACATCAAACCCGATGTGCTTCAAATAGACAAGGATTTCGATTTGTTTCTAATCGATGAGTAAACCCTAACCCTAATTTCGATTTAACAACTTTGTTCGATTTTTTTAACTAACCCTAACCCTAATTTCGATTTAACAACTTTATTCGACTTTTTTAACTACACATTGTGTCTGTTCAACCTTTTCATCTTGGTTCGACTTTTTTTTGTTGGATTCGATTTCTTCTCTTCTTTATGTATGTTGATCTCTTCGTTTTTAATCACACACCATTTGACTTTTTTTCATCTTGGTTCGACTCTTTCTGATTTGCTCGTTTTTTTCATCTTGATTCGACTTTTTTTATCTGGTTCAGTTTCTTCTCTTTTCCTATTTGATTCGATCATTGATGTGTTTTTTTCCCATTTTTATCATGGTTCTTTTTCACCAAAGTTGTCTCTGGTCATCGTTGTAAAGGGAGGACTGAGTTTTTTTTCATCCAAACATCATCTTTGCAAAGGAATGTACATCAATATAAAGGAATATAATGAATATATTCATTCCCATTCTTTGCTATATTCATTTTCATTCCCATTCCCATTCCCATTACTTAAAACGAACCAAACGTCCCCTTAATAATCATAGAGGAAATGACCAAATCTCAACGTTTTTATAAACCATACCGATTATCTTCTAATTTTGAAACTATAAAACCTAAAAAATTTATAACCAACAAACCATATGGACCAATTTTGTAGTTTATAATTAACAATACACCCAAAAAAATGCTACCCTAAAACCAGGGAAATTGACCAAAATAGCCATAGCAAAAACCAACTTTGAGAAAATAGCCATTCTCTCTCCCGGTTTACCAAAATGGCCACGGGTCCGCACTCGGTTCAGTGCGGACATCACTCCCCACAAAAACGACGCCGTTTCAGCTAAAATCGGGTGTTGGCACATACACGACCCGATCCGGTCCGCATCCGCACTCCATGGGCTCCGCATTCGCAAGTGCGGATGCGGAGCAAAACCCTAATTTTTCAGCGCCTCCACCGCCATTGCGTCCCTATTTTAAAAGATTGGTCCCCCACATGCCCCACACTCATTTTTTAAAAACATTGGTCCCCCTTTCCTCTACGATTTTTGCCACGTGAAGTCAACGAGAGTGGGATACACGCTTTTTTTAACACAATGTCGGACGAGGTAAGTTTTTTTATGCTATTTTTGTCCGCATCTTTCGTTTTTTTAATCTAAGTTTGTATTAAACTTTGTGTAAGTTTATTAATGTATGTAATGTTGTTCACATGTTCTTGTTCACATTTGTTCTATTTTTTAACAAATGTATTTTATGTAAAGTTTGTATCTAAGTATCTAATTTATTAATGTATGTAATGTAAAGTTTGTATCTAAGTTTGCTTTTTTTAACACGCTTTTTTAACACAATGTTCTTGTTCATATTTGTTCTATTTTGGAGTATGTAATGTTGTTTAAATTTTATTTTGTTATTTAGTATTGTGTTATAAAAGGCATGATATTTTTAATCTAAGTTTGGAGTAAACTTTGTGTAAGTTTATTAATGTATGTATTGTATGAAGTATGTATTGTTGTTTAAATTTTACATAATGTTTTTGTTCACAATTTTTCTATTTTGGAGTATGTAATGTTGTTTAAGTTTTAAAAATCTGTTTTCTGTAAAATTACAGCTTAGGTCCCTATAGTTTGAAAATGACGGTTAGGCCCCTAAACTTTGAAAATTGGCACTTTAGCCCCCTAAACTTGGATTTTCACCCAACTTTGTAGACAAGTAGTCCCATGCATTTACAAGATTCTGTTTTCTGGAAATTTACAGCACAGGTCCCTATAGTTTGAAAAATGACGGTTTAGGCCCCTAAACTTTGAAAATTGACACTTTAGCCCCCTAAACTTGGATTTTCACCCAACTTTGTAGACAACTAGTCCCATGCATTTACAAGATTCTGTTTTCTGTAAAATTACAGCGTAGGTCTCTATAGTTTGAAAAATGACGGTTTAGGCCCCTAAACTTTGAAAATTGGCACTTTAGCCCCCTAAACTTGGATTTTCACCCAACTTTGTAGACAACTAGTCCCATGCATTTACAAGATTCTGTTTTATGTAAAATTACAGCTTAGGTCCCTATAGTTTGAAAAATGACTGTTTAGGCCCCTAAACTTTGAAAATTGGCACTTTAGCCCCCTAAACTTGGTTTTTCACCCAACTTTGTAGACAAGTAGTCCCATGCATTTACAAGATTCTGTTTTCTGGAAAATTACAGCGTAGGTCCCTATAGTTTGAAAAATGACGGTTTAGGCCCCTAAACTTTGAAAATTGGCACTTTAGCCCCCTAAACTTGGATTTTCACCAAACTTTGTAGACAAGTAGTCCCATTAGTTTTAAATAATCTTTGGACTGGAAAATTACAGCTTAGGTCCCTATAGTTTAAAAAATGACGGTTTAGGCCCCTAAACTTGTAAAATTGGCACTTTAGCCCCCTAAACATGGATATTTATATACGCATGAGGCTAGTGAGTCTTTGACGATTAAGTCAAAGCTAAGCCGGTTGAGAGAAATCCATGCAAAGTTAACCGAACATAAGCTTGATCTTTTTCGCGCCACTTGTTTTGGTACGTTGATGGATTATGAGGACTTGAATAACGACCCTGCACTTGTTCTCTCCATTTTGAAGAAGGAGATAGCCATCCCTAGTGGTCAACCGAGGGAGTCATTATATTACAGTTTTCACGAGCACACGCTTAGATATGGCCCGGAGGAGTTCTGTCTTATTACGGGACTCACTTTTGGCCCCATGCCGGCCCTTCCTGCCCCCAAGAGTCGAGGATTTGTTAATAGAATTTTTGGGAACGCAAAATTGACCGTTGGCCACCTCAAGAAGTTGTTCGACACCTTCCGCGTCCCAGCTAGTGCAGACAGTTACTCGGACATTGATGTTGTCCGAGTATGTTTGATGATGGTGGCAGAGGAGGTGTTCCTTGGCCGACAGCATCATTTGCCCCTTTCGCACACGATCGTTACGTTGATAGAGATTATTGGGGCTTGGAACCGATTTCCTTGGGGTAGTTTCATCTGGGATGCAACATATAAGCAGATGAAAGGTTTTATGGGTCGTCGGCGTGAAAAGAGGCCGAAGCTGACGTTAACGGGATTTATCCAGCCGTTCAAGGTTAGTTACACAATATTAAATATTTCTACAATTGTTAATGACTTTGTAGGCGTAACATTACTTTTTCCGCAGATATGGATTCTCGAGACTTTTCCTCGCTCGAGGACGTATTTCGTGCAGCACACCCGGGTTCCTAGGATAACTGGTTGGACTAGGAGACGAAAAAGTATTATATACACCCGAGATTGATGCCATTTTGTTCCATTCGGCGCGGGTAAGAATTTTTACAAAGTTGGAGGTTTGTATGAAGATAACCCCTTAAATTCTAATATTACGTCAACTCTTGCATATATTAGGAGGAGGACCACCCACTCACGAGACTTGTCGCCACACCTGCAGAGTAGGGAATGGCGTGGTATACGTCCAACCAGAGGTTCTTCCACGGTGGAGCCGGTGGTGATCCTGACGACGACGGCGATGATGACGAGGATGAGGCCGTTAACGATCAGGAGCACGATACATCAGGGATTCCGGACTTCACCAATCAGGGATTCCTGGCTCCAACACCACCAGTCCGTTTCTCAGATCTGCCCTCTAGGGAGTTTCCGTCCGATGACCCGAACTGGGCGCATGTGGGTCTGCTTCAGCAGGCTGGTGTTTGGCTTGAGAGTCGTTTTGAGGCGCGTTTTAATGTAAGTATTTCATTTAACACCGTTTAACATTTTGGTATGCAAACTTACTAACACCGTTTAACATTTTGGTACTTGTACGCAAGAGTCATCACATCCACCCCCTCCTCCTTCTTCTCCTTGGTTTGACAATATCTTCTCTCCCAGGCCATCACATGTGCCGTTTCGTCCACCAGGGTCTACGCTCGTGTCGCAATCTGGCTTTTCCACCATGGGCATGCCAATGCCGCTTCATGAAACTGCAACAACATCAATGTTGATTCATGAACTTGGCGTGGACATGTCACCCTTCTTAACCAGTCCTGTCATCGACCCAAACCCACCTGAGATGGAGGAGGAACCCCTTGGTAGGGGGGCACGCCAACGTTGGACTTCGAGATGGCATTCGTCTCCTTATACGCAGTGTCCTGATACTACCCCCGTCAGGCTGGTACCAGTAGGCTGCAGCCATATGTTGAGCAACTCTACCTCCAAAACTAGTTGGGCAGTATGAGGATTTCTTTTTTACCTCGTGGTGCTGTAGAACCAACGTTTTGGGGGCAATTATTGGGCTATGAAAACAATGGATGGCTTGAAGACCCGGTTAGTACATTCATATGTTATTATAGTCCTACAATTTGAATACCAAAAAAGCATCAGTGTAGCTTATCATTGAATGGTTTATTTATAGCATATCGAGGCATGGGTTCGAATGGCGCTCACCTCACGTTCTCCGGATAGCAACTGGACGATGGTCGTCCCAGAGTGGTGGGGAAGGCTGATACTTGGGCACCTACTTGAGGTAGTCTCGCAAATTGACGGGTCAATGACTTTGTCGGACGGATTTCCTACATGGACAGGATCTGTGAACATTGTATGTAATCTAAGTTTCCCTATTTCAAACATTATGAATTTATACTATCTAACTAATGTTAACTTTATGTTTGCAGGTTCTTATACCCATGAACATCGATAACAACCATTGGGTGCTCGGGGAGTTGTCCTTACAGACCATGCAGATGATTGTATATGATAGTTATCGGACCGTTTCGCCTAGAATTGCCGCGTTGCTTGAGACATTCAAGCGAAATATGACGTTCATATTAAGGTGTATACAAGACAATGAACGAGCTACGCAGATGGACCTATTCGGATGGAGTTATGCAGCGGATGTTCCCCAGCAGACTGGTCAGCTAGGCGACTGTGGTGCTTTCACCTGCCGATTTTTGTCAGATAGGGTTAACGGGCAACTACCTAACATGGATATCGATATCATGGCTTGGCGGAGAGAAATGGCAGAAATATTTTGGACCTCCGCGTTGAATTAGCTTTTAAAAGTTGTATAGTTTTTAAAAGTTGTATAGATTTCATGTAAGAAGTCGGTGGGAATTGCAAAAAACTAAGGCATCGTGTAGCAGAAGATTTCATTTGTAGTCATTTCGATCCCAACGCTTGCGAAAGTGTTACTAAAAACCAAAATCATTTATTCATGACCAAACTACAACATGAAACAACAACATAGAAACTGCAAGGCACAACATGAAACAGCAACATAGAAAATGCAAGACACAACATGAAACAACAACATAGAAAATGCAAGACACATCCTGAAACAACAACATAGAAACTGCAACAACACTACCACCACCTAAGGATAAAGTGCATTACACCTATCGATGAAGGCTTGCTTCTCGCTTATCTGTGCTTGAAGAACTGCGAACTGTTGTACAATGTTGTGGACGTGTAAGTTTTCTTGACGAATACGGGACTCCTTATCTTTGATTTCCCTCTTCATCCTTTTTATCTCCTTTTCTTCATCTTCCATCCTTTTCAGATGTCCCTCCTTCCTAGCCAACAACTGTGTCCACTCTACAGTTAATTCCTCGATCTCCTTTTCACTTTTTTCTACCTCCTTCTTTAACTTATTCGGCATTACTTGTGAAGACTGTGGGTTTGAAGAAGATGACATTTGCTTGGTGAAAGATGAGAGTACAAAGTCGTATGAGTGTTGTGAGTCTTAAGTTGGAATTAACTTGGGTATTTATAGCCACAACATCGCAAGTGCGAACCTTCTCAGCTCCGCATCTGCACTTGCGAAGCTACCCGCATCCGCACTTGCGAACCTACCCGCATCCGCAAGTGCGAACCTACCCGCATCCGCAAGTGCGAACCTACCCACATCCGCACTTGCGAACCTACCCGCATTCGCAAGTGCGAACATACCTTCTCACGACTATAAGTAGGTGGTCTGATGAATTAGTAATTCACAAGTTGTTATGTATCCTTTCTACCATCTACAACGTTTGCAAACCTTCTCTACCATTTCGTGCCACTATTATGGCTGGGGGTTCTAGGTCAAAAGGGAAAAGGTCCACCAATGGCGCTGGAACTTCACGACAAAACGACAACCAACCCTTAAAAGATGGAGCTTACAGGAGTACGTGGTGGGTACCGGTAACAACCGAGGAGTGGGCAGAATGGGGCCGAACTAGGGCCGATTATCCATTCACGAAAGAGGAGACAGATCATTGGAACGCTGCATGGGAGCAATACTACCTCGACCATCGCTTGAATGAACCACCAATGTATCAATCTAACCAGTCGGAGGATATTACAGGAACTCAAAGAATGCCATCCCCCGTAAAATGGTCAATTGATGACGACAACGCCCATATTGAAAACGTAAAACGTATGTGGAACCAAAACAGGTTGATTATTCAAGGGAAGAAGGACTGTCTGGAGGAGAAGAAACAAGATCTGGCACAAAGGAAGCAGGATATTCGGGATCTGCAAAAACAGATTCGCGAACTAGAAGAGGAGATTACAGAGCTCACAGAGAGCTACACGGGAATGGAGGAGGTTATTGCTGAAAAGGTTGCCTATATCACCAAAATGCAGGACATCTACCCGTAGTAGTAGATTTCTTCAACTGTACTAGTTTCCATGTTTTATGAGTATCAATAAAATGCAACTTTCATGTTTACTTTATTTTACACACAAGAACCCTTAACAGACACAACAAAGTACATTGAAATCAACAGTAAACATAAGGACAACAAGCTTGAAAGACAATTGAACGTAACATGCATAAATTGAGACTTCAAACAGGTTTACTCGTTCAAATCAATGTTTAGATCGAAAATTTGATGCCTAGAACTTCCGTAGTTGGTCTCCTGGGTCGCGTGTGCTTGAGTTTGTCGGCTACCGGATGCTCCTTGATGTTGGCGGCTACCTGAGGCTCTTCGACGTTGCCGGCTACCGGATGCTCCTTGATTCACTGGAAACTCTGCATGACAGTTTGATCGATTATGTCCACTTTTTTTACACCGAGAACATCTTCTCGGTGTCGGATCCTCGCCACGGGATGGGATACGGTCGTGGTTGCTCGGTCTACCAACGCGGTTCTGCATCACCGGAGGTTTAACGGTCATAAGTGGTGGGTCTGGAACAACCCACGTTTCAGGAGGCCCAACCGGATGTATGACCTCTGAGAGTGTTGCTCGCCAGGTAGCCGTCGTGAAGTAACCAAGCGCCAGGTGGGTGACATATGTACACCGGAGATATCTTGCAACGGCGATTGCATGACTGCAAGGTAAAGCGGACATCTGCCACTTCATACAAGTGCAATTACGATTATTGTAAGCCACCTTCGCGTCCCTGCGCATATCGCATACGTTGTATACACCATGACCAATTTCATGGACAGTAAACCTCGCCGACTTCATTTGTCTCCTTTTAACTTTTTTCATTGCAAACGGGGTTAGAAAATCTACCCATTTTGCTACAGAAAAAAAATAGTCAAAATACTGAAAATAATCTCACTTTGTTGTAACAACAGTAGATTGTATGTAGGTTGATGTACGTACAGATGATAACCTGCGTTGTTCCGACGCTTTGCATACCAGTCTTGTTGCATTGATCGAAAGTAATCCATGAGATGGCGGCAACAAAGCGCATGATGGGCATGTGGGTACACCATATTGATAGCTTGGCGTATTGAACCGGCCCTGTCCGAAACGAACACCAACCCTTCTGGTTCGCCGATACATTCTTCAGGTTGGACAAAAAATAAGTCCATCCCTCTCCACTGTCAGACCTACCAACTCCGAAAGCGAGCATGAAAATTTGATTATTGGAGTCCATAGCAACGGCTAAGAACATTGTGCCCAAGTAAGTCCCCTTCAAATGAGCGTCGTCTATTATAATGACCGGGCGCAAATAGCTCGTAAACGACCGAATCTACAAAAAGTTATGCTGAAAACGTTAGAATACTATAGTACAGTGAAAGTGTAGACTGTATAAGAGGAAATAATATATACCGCGCAACCAAGGGCATAAAAACAAAGGTGAAAACGTCCAGTAATATCTCTCTCTATTCGGGAAAAGGTACCAGGGTTTTGAAGCTCCAAATTATAGAAAAACCCAGGGAGTCGCCTGTAAGAATCGTGGGGGTCGCCCCGCACCAAGGCTAGCGCAAAAGCTTTCGCACGCCACGCTTGCGAATACAAGATATCTACGTTGTATTGCTCCTTGATGTCCTTCACAATGTCGGATCCACGGAGTTTACGGCTTTCATCCTGTACTTTAGGCATGATTATATTACCCAATACTCTCCTATTGGCTTTACGGTGGTTAGGATGCATCTGGGTCCTTGAACAAACGTGTACGTCCTTCATCCTGCGTACCTGGAACATAGTGGTATCTTTGACATTTGCAGCATACAAACGCCAATCACAGTTACCATCCCTACACTTCGCTTCGAATCGGGTATTTGAAGATCTCTCCACATAATACTGGAAACCACCCTCTTCAACAAACTTTTTTCCGAGGGCGAGGGTCAGGTCGTCTTTTGTGGGGAAGAAGTCCCCTTCATTCACTAAGTTACTACGATTATATGCTACGGGCTCTTGGTTAGGTGTTATGAAATGGTCATCCCGATCTGGAAGGGGAGGAGGTTGGCCAAAAAAATCATTTATTCCACCGTATGATTTAATAGGACTGGTTTCTTCTTCTTCTTCATCGTCTTCTTCATTTAGATTTAGACCAGGAATATCCAAACGGTAAACATGGGACTCATCGTCTTCTTCTTCTTCTTCTTCATGTGGTTCTTCTACCGGTTCTTGGGTCTCCGGAACAATTTCGGAGTTATAACCATAATTATCTTCAGTAACAAAATCAAGATTATACCCATACACATGCTCATCTTCATACTGAAAATGAGGCACATAAGCTTGACTCTGTTGTACAGCAGACACATCCGGCTCTCGTACGGTGTTCGAACCACCACTAACTCCAAAAGAAGATTGACTCTCCTCAGCAACAGACACATCAGGCTCCCGTACGCTGTTGGAACAACCACCAACATTGTTTGTGTCAGCAAGCTCGATATAAACACAAAGTGTTGGTGGATTTCTTACAGCCGCAACAGATTCCATAAAAGCTTGTACATCGTTGGTGTCTCGTAACTCATAAAGTTGGCCAGAAAATTGGTACACTATTTTAGTCGTACCAAAATTAGGGTCGAATCCACATCTGCTTTGAACACACCTAACAAGCTTAGAATGTGTGATGTTGGTTGGCACCATGACTCGCATTACCGGAAATGCGGAATGATACTCCCAATCCGTCCCGTTTAGTTGCCAAGAACCCCCAGGCCAAATACGTAGCTTAATTTTATCAGGTAAGGAACTCATTTCTGGAAAATCTACACAACTAAAAATTTTGTTGAGAAGAAATTGGGAAAAATCATATTGAAAAAAACTGAGAAAAATCGTATATATAAATGAAAAAATTAGGGTTTCCAATTCGGGTCCGCACTTGCGGTGCCGGATCCGAGCATTAGGGTTTGGGGTTTAGATGTTGAAACGACGTCGTTTTTTGTGGGGAGTGCGGTCCGCACTGAACCGAGTGCGGATCCGTGGCCATTTTGGTAAACCGGGAGAGAGAATGACTATTTTCTCAAAGTTGGTTTTTGCTATGGCTATTTTGGTCAATTTCCCCTAAAACCACCCCCAAAGTTTGCGGTTAACTTGTCTGGTTTGCGCAATTCAAAGATCTCCAAATCCAAATCAAAACCTTACGCAAACAGAAATCAATCGAATCCCATCTTCAATCGATCTCCGACCTTGCCATCCGAGCGATCTCTTCAACCCAATTGAAACCATGTTTCGTCAAGTAGCTAATCGACTCCTCACGTGATCTACCACCACCACTTATTCCGCCGCCGCCACCACCATTCGCCGCCCCTACGCGACCGAGGTCGCTACTGATGCCGCAGCCGGTGACAGTGATTTTCAGGAGGCGTGGAAGAAGGTTGTCCCCAACATAGATCCACCAAAAACACCGATCCAGTATATGAAACCCCGTCCTCCTACTCCTTCCACTTTGCCCTCTCCCCTCTAAACTCACCGTCAATTTCGTCCTCCCTTACGCTTCGGAACTCTCTCAAAAAGAGGTTAGGTTTTCTGGTTATTACGAATTATCTGAAGCCGTTTTTGGTTTTCGATGATGACATTGTTGGATTTCTAGGGTTTGAGATGGCTAATAATGCGTATAGATTGCTTATCTTTTCCAATTTACAATGAATATTCTAGGTTTTGTTCCATAAAATGGGAATTATGTGGTTTATTCATACAACGCTACAATTAATTTGTTTTCACTATAAATAATCAGTTTCCTATGGGGATTTCGCTGAGTTTTTGGTTTTGATATCTATAGCAAAGCGGTCACCTTGCGCAACAATGATGAATTTATCTGGCTTTTCTATGGATTATTTGGGTTTCTGCTGTATAATTACATGGTTATTCATGCATTCTGCCTACTAATGATTCGATTTCATCTGGTTGTTTGTTAATTGTGTAGCTTTAGTCTCTGTGACAAGGTGTTCATTTTGTATTTCTGTAGAATCAGAGACTCTTTTGAATTATTCTCATTAGAAATGATGGTTTGTTTAGGTCTGATATGTCTAATATAATTATGTGTTCATCATATTCATGCTTCTCACACCGTAAGTGTTCAATTCAATCTGGATTTTTTTAATCGATTGTGGTGTTTTTAGCTATCTAATAAGTAATAAATATGGTTTGTCTATATTATTCATATGTTTTCACATTCAAAAATTTCATTTGGATTTTTGTTGTTTCTAAATTTTTAAATCTCCTATGGTTTATTTTTGTATTGTTCGATCTCTTTTATAAATATTGGCTGTCCAATTTGCTCATAGGTTTTCACATTCTAAATGAGTGATTTCCTTTGAATTTTTATTATTTTCACAAATTTTAAATCCTTATTGATTTATTTTTGCTCTACATCTGGGTGATCTTATCATGGGTCCATTGAGTTGTTTAATTTTTAGATGTACAAATTTACATTCCCGTCTGGAATATTGTCATAACAACAATTGATTTCATCTTATTTATATAATTACATAGTTTCAAGCTTTCATAAGGAGATCTGTTTTTCTTGTATTTTGAAGTTAGCAAAAGCTCTTATTATTTTTGAACTATAAATGAAACAATAACTCATATATGGATTTTCTTTGGAATGTTTAGGGTCATTATATCTTATAACTTATACTTTTTCTAATTATACATTCCACAAACTGATTGGTTTCATATGGGTATCTTTTTGTTTGTAACTATTTATTAACCCGTTTATGCTTTAAACCGTAAATGATCTTTTTAGATGAGTTTTCTTTTGCATATTTAAGTTTGAACACCCTTATGATGTGGGCAGTGTGGAAGAATGAATGCATGTATGGGTGTGCCGGTGTAGTGACTGGAATTTTGAAAAAAAATCAAATTTGGGTTTTGACATGTGTGTGTATGTATAAATGCATGTGTATGTTAATAAACATAATTAAAAATAACCACCTTAACAGATAAGCAGAATGAAAGTACTGAAAACCTTGCCAACTAATCAATTAAAGTTTAAGATGAAAAGGCTGCAACCACATCTAGCTCTTTAAGCTGAGCTGCTTTCCGTTGACATTGCATGTTCTGGGACAGTCCGTGTGTAGATGGTGTCGAATTTTATAATCTTGTCAAACATTTGCATCTTAACCCATCTTCCAACCTAATTACAAGGCTCTTTTTAGTCATCAACCATATGAACTTTTTTATGAATTAGAGTTTACAAGAGGCTTCATTCTACATCAAAGGAAAAGAAGGGTTGGAAGTAGAATATCACTTGGTTTCATTCTGAGTTCTCGTTTTTCTAAATGATGTAATGTTGCATTCATTATTTCGTCTTGGTGATTTTGTTTCTTGTTGATCATGTCTAGAAGTGGTAGTTCATTTCACTTTAATGTTAAGTGTAAACCAATTAAGAGTAATTGGTTAACCACTAATTTAGCAACAATGACTCTAGTTATGCATGAAAGAGTTATCTTCTCTCCTTAATAGATATCTTCTAGCTATAATTTATTGATATCTTCCAATTACAATCAATATCTTCTACCTTAATAATCGACCCCTTCTTCCTCCTATAAATTGATCGACCTATTCAATTGTAAACACTAAACATCGACCAATTCAAGACTAGAAATCAAAAACACTAAACTGAAGTATTGAACCCATCAAGACTCCAACGATTTGGTTTCTCTATCTATTGCTTCATTCACAACCCCTTCTTACGCCTCACGTACCTAACTGGAAAACGCCTCGAGGCTCGATTCCGCCTTTTAAAACCTTGGTTCAAATAACATGCTACTATTTATGGAGATATCCATGGTTTTTTTTTTGAAAGGCAAGAACTTTATTCCACTGCTAGGGGTGAGCATTGGGCGGGTCGGGTGGGTTCGGGTGGAAAAATCAATAACCCGATCGGATTTCGGATATGGAAACCGAGCCCCAAACTTTGGGTTTCGGATTTTGAATTATTCGGGTTCGGGCTCGTCAGGTTTCGGGCTCGTCGGGTTTCGAGTTGGGTTCGGTCGGGTTTCGGGTATATTTATATGCAAAATAATTTATAATATCTGATCGCTTTTGACAATAAACTCAATTGGTTGAGAGGATCGATAAATTGATAGTAGGTTTAGTCTCTAGAAAAGAGTTCGACCAACTAGAATTTGAGATTTTTGAAAGATAATTAGATAAATAAATATATTTATATAATATATACATATATATGTCGGGTTTTCGGGTTGATTAGGTGGCGAGAAATCAAACCCTACCCGAACCCAAATATCCCCCAAAAAATCGGGTTTCGGATTTTCGGATTTCAGGGCATTCGGTTTTTACGCAAACACCTCATTTTCGGTTTGGGTCGGTTCGGGTTTTCGGGCCATTCGGGTTTTGCACACCCCTATCCACTGCACAAATTTATACAAATGTACAAGGAACCACAAGACCACACCAAACCAATAGCAACAGGCCAAAAAACCAAAGGCACAAACTAACGACCCAAACACATAACAAAAATAACGAAAAAAGGACTAATTCCGCCCATCACAAACAGCCGAACCATACCACCCTCCCCAGCTTAATGATCGTCTTAATTGAACCAGGCGGCAGATCTGTTCAGCAGCTGTCCACTAAAGCCCAAGACATACAGCCACCAAACAGCTCTGCTGTCCACGTTAAGCCCAAGCCATACAGCACCAAACAGCCCTGCTGTCCACATTAAGCCCAAACCAGACAGCCTTCAAACAGCCCTGCTGTCCACGAAATGCCCAAATCAGACCTCGATCCTTTTCTCCTCTGACAGCTACCAAACAGACCGTGTCTTAATTGAGACAGACTGAACTGGATCACTGTGACCTTCGAACAGACCTCGATCCTTTCTCCTCTTCTTTTACTTCACTGTTCTCGGATCTGTTAACCACTCCGACCATCCCATCTTCCGTTCTTTTGTTTTGTTTGATAGCCACTCGTAACATTTCCGTTGCATTTCATAGAATCGGTCTTCTACCTTGCTTCTTTCGTTCCTGAACACCGTAGCCATACGATGTGACCACACCAAATACAGGAAACACCATATCGTTTCCTGCCATAACTCTGGTTGTGGGCACGTTCCCGACCCCGAGAAATTGAGCTCCAAAAGTTCTTGGAGCGTATTAATATCTTCGTCCCTATGATGCCACCATCGGAACACTTTTTGCCACATCCTTTTTACTTCGGTGCATGTTACCAAAGCATGATCTACCGACTCCGGTTCTACCCCATATCTCGGACACAACAATGAATCCAAGTCCAATCCCATCTTATCTAAAACCACACGGCATGGTATCCTTCCTTGCTTGGCTTTCCAAAGAAAGATACATACCTTTTTTGGAGCTATTCTTGACCACCTTGTTTCTTCGTAAGCTTCTCCAAGTACCGCTAGCCTCTCCTCGATCTTTTCCTTCAAGTCTTGTACCGAGAACTTCCCATCCCCTCCCTCTAACCATTTTACTTGATCCCGGACACCCTCCCTTGGTTTCCATCCTTGAATTATCTCCCTTAGGCTATCCCATTCCCCCACCTCCCTACCCCTCGACTCTCTCCTCCAACTCCAATTCCACCTCCAAGTATCTCCCTCCACTCCCCTTTCTCGGCTATACATCCTTCCTTGTTTGTTTCTAGACAAAAAAGCCGCTTGAACCTCCCCCCCAACTTCTCACTTTCAATCCAACAATTCGACCAAAATCTAGTTTCGTCCCCCCTCCCCACCTCCTTCCCGAAAGACGATGCGAAGTTTAGACCAATTTTCTCTAGCTCACGACCAACTTTTATGATATTACCCCACACCGACCGACCCCTCCTTCCCAAATTACTCCTCTCACTCCCAAGCCCCCCCTCCCTCCCATAGAGACTTTTTACCACTTTTACCCTCAAAGCCTCCTTTTCCACTCCGAACCTCCACCACCATTTGCCCAAGAGCCCCCAATTGGACGTTTGAAGACTTCCCACATTTAACCCACCTCTCTTGAAAATTTTCACGACTCTTTCCCATTTTACCCAAGCCACTCCTCTCTTTGTGTTTTGACCCTTCCCCCCACCCCAAAAAAATTGCGATCTCATACTCTCCAACTCACGAATCACTCCTCTCGGGGCTCTAAAAAGCGAGAAAAAATATAAAGCGATGCTACCGAGGACCGACTTACCAAAGTAAGTCTACCATCATAAGATATCAATCTTAATTTCCAATTAGCAAGCTTATTTTGTACCTTTGTTATCGCGGTCTTCCAATTGCTTAACTTGCTCATGTTGCTCCTTACCGGAAGCCTGAGATACGAAAATGGTAACTCTCCAAAGGCACAACCCACTCCGTCCAACCATGCTTGGATCTCCTCTCCGCCGACTCCCACACCGTATAATTTGCTCTTCCCAATGTTAATTTTTAGGCCCGATACCACATGAAAACATTCAAGGATCTTCATTAAATTCTTTAAGTTGTTGGCACTCCACTTACCGAAAAAAATGACATCGTCAGCGTATTGTAGATGTGTCAATTCTACTTCGTCTTTCCCGATCTTCACCCCTTCAAATAACCCCTTTTATTTCGCTTGCAACATCATTACATTCAACCCTTCGGCAACTACAAGGAAAAGGAATGGAGCGAGCGGATCGCCTTGTCTAAGTCCTTTCTCCATTTTAAACTCCTTTGTGGGGGAACCGTTGATCAAGACCGATACCGTTGACGTTTCCAAACAAGCTTTGACCCATTTACACCACCTTTCTCCGAATCCCATTGATGCCAAAGTATCTAGAAGGAACGACTACTCGAATTTGTCATAAGCTTTTTCGAAATCTACCTCGAGAATCATACCTTTCTTTTTCGCCTTCCTCATGAACTCCACCGCTTCATTTGCCACCAAAACTCCGTCAAGTATGTATCTTCCTTTTATGAATGCCGCTTGTGTTTCCCCTATTATATTGCTAATTGCTCATTACCTTCTTCAATCTTTCCGCCAACACCTTTGCTAGAATCTTATAGTAGGCCCCGATCAAGCTAATCGGCCTATAATCATTTAGTCCCGTTGGATTATCGATTTTTGGGATAAGGGTGATGAAAGATGCGTTGCACCCAACACTTATCTTTGCCTCCACCCAAAAGCTTTCTATCGCCCTCATGAGATCGTTTTTTATGGTTGACCAAAACTTCTTTAAGAAAGTGAACGTTATTCCGTCCGGCCCCGGGGATTTGTTGTTACCACACATTTTTATCGCCTCCCACACTTTTTCTTCCACGAATGGCCGTTCTAGTGATGCCGCCTCATCCCTTGTCAACTTTTTTAGAAAATCACTTTGAAGTTTCGGCCCATTCTTGCTACTTGATGAGAATTTCCTTTTGAAAAAATCCAACACGTAATCTTTAATTTCTTTTGGGTTTTCCGACCACACGCCTTGAATATTTATGCCACGGATCCCATTCTTTCGCTCTCTCTTCCTTATCATCGCATGGAAGTACTTCGAATTTTCGTCTCCCTCTTCCATCCATTTTATCTTGGACATCCGATAAAATTGGAACGATATCCATGGTTTCTGAAGAGGAGTAAAGAGTGTTTTACGTTTTTTTATTACCTTTGTACAATTTTTGCTTTGCTTATTCAGAAGTCAAATTTATCGTTTCCATATTTTCTTTCCTTCGTTCTTTTCGGGTAAGTTTTGTCCTTTTTTTTCTCTTTAACAACCTTTTGGACAATACCCAATGTTCTTGGGAATTTCTCTACATACAATCCAATTGCTAGTGTCACAATATAGAGTGAACCTCTTTTTAGATGTAGGGATTGAAATTTAACCTCCATCATTGATCAATATTCATTGAGATCTAATTTTAGCAGTTGATTCTTTTCTCTTAGGAAGTTTACAGAAATATAGTCTTTTTTTCTAAGAATTTTATTTGGTTGATGTTACAGGTTGATATGGTGATAGTTCCAGCAACAACTGGGCAAATGGGTATTTTACCAGGACATGTACCCACAATCGCAGAGCTAAAGCCCGGACTCCTCTCTGTCCACGAAGGGAATGATGTGAAGAAATACTTCATTAGCAGTGGGTTTGCTTTCGTGCACTCAAACTCGTATGCAGACATATTGGCTGTTGAGGCTGTTCCCCTTGACCGAATCGATCCAGCCCAAGTACAGAAGGGTCTGAGTGAGTTCACTCAGAAGCTGAGTTCGGCATCAACCGAGTTGGACAAAGCTGAAGCCCAGATTGGAGTGGATGTTCACAGTGCTCTCAACTTTGCTCTTACAGGTTAGAGTTAATAAGAGTATGGTGGGTGAGTAGCCTGTTGTGATCCTTTTCAACTAAAAAATAAGAGTTTTTTTCTCAAAACTTTCTTTATGCATATGGGGAAAGAATGCTTTTTTTTGGCTTTCTATGGGTGAATTTGGGATATAATATGCATCACATTTGATATCAAATTTGGTTTTCTTTAAACTTCAATAGAAATTCATAGGCTGAATTACTTGCTTGACACGAACCCAATAGAGCCACGATAGCATAACACCAACCGCAGTTCCCCTTGTGGGCAAGCACCTTCCTCATGATTGATCGGTAGAAAGAGTGAAAGCGAGAAAGATGAAATGTCATCCATCGGCATGCATAAAGATGGGATGGGGCATCTCTACCCCATTTTGGGGGGAAGAGAACGAAGATCGGCACTCACATGCTTGATATTGACGACATGATGCGCCTTGGTCAAAGGACCACGATAATGACGAATTCTACATATGATCGATAAAATAGTACCTATAACCACTTGAACAAGAGTTTGGGTTTCAAGTTTTTATCATTTGTAAAATTATTGTTGAATAACAACTAAAAGATAGGAGTATTAAGGTCGTTATGGGATTGTCTGTTTTTCTTAAGACTCCAATTTCTTCTGATGCTTTTTGCTCTTTCTCTTCTAATTACATCAGATTTTTGAATTTGCATAAATGAGGGAATGAATTCCACTTGGATGAGTTCCTCCTGAATAAAAATATGTTGTCTGTTTCCTATCCCATTAGTTACATAAATATATATATATATATATATATATATATATATCATATTGTAATGTATAATCAATTTATTTAACCATGTTAGATGAATATAAACATTCGAGTGGTTGAGACCTTGTAATTTATTATTGAATCTAATGAAGTTTATCCATTAGTAGTGCCTTGTAGCTTTATTTTCGTAATGCCCTCTTCGGGTGTCTAAGGAGGGTATTGCATCAACATTCCGGGTGCATATCTGGTACACTGGACAGGACAACAGAGTTCATTGTCTCACGTTTGGCAGGACTTTTATGTGGAACAGACTGGAACAAGGTAGAATAAACTGGAACACCCCCACCCCATGGAACAAGCTGGAATAGACTTATGTTTTACCAATATAGCCTCAAAATAAAATCGAATTCTCTTCTAAAACATCAAATACACCTTCTATTTCATATTTTATTCCTTCCTGTTTGATGGGTATCACAACGTATCATGGTAAGTTTCTTTCTTAATTTTTAGAACTATTGGGTATCACAGTTTGTATCATCGTTGTCTACAAAGTGTATCACAATGTGCATCATGTATTAGCCAGAATAATGTTCGCCGGAGAGAGGAGAGAGGAAATAGGATATTTCTAAAATACCTAAAATACCCTTTAACTAAAAATTATTTAAATTATCAAAATTAATGATTTCCTAATTTATCCTCTAATTTGTGGTCAAGATTGGATCTCACGATTACCACAGATAACTCAGTTCTCCTTTGAACGACCCCCTAGGATCATGTGAGTAAATAAAAAATATGTTACAAACCGTGAGAACCGATATAAAAAATATTTTTTACATGATGTTTTTTCATCAAATGCTAGGATTTATTATATTTTGCTTCACATATATTTGTTTCATAATATGACAATTTCACATTAATTTGTTTTACCATATGAATTATTTTTACGTGTATTTTTTCATTTCACTAGGTAAATTAGAATTCGTTTTTCACATGCAATCTTTTCACAAGTTGAACACGAACACATGTGTAACAATATCTTAAATCATAGGTTTTGATGAAAAAAAATCATGTAAACAAATATTTTTATATTGGTTTTCACGGGTTTATTCTATAATACTTGAATCTTATAAAGTTTTTTTAACGTATACAAAAAAGGTTGACTAAAATGAGTCAACTCCACAAATTCGGAGGGTCAGACAAAATGAACCAACAACATGAGTTTAGAGAATCAACCAAAAAGAGTCGAACCCATGAACTGCCATAGAGGCATCTCAACATTTCTTCATATACCCATCATTAATTATAAACTCAACCACAATTTGAGACTTGAAGAATACTAAATTCTTAAGATGTCGCCTCAATCTTGTGGGTTTTACTTTTAGATATATGTACTCATATCCATTATTTAAACACTCAATAATATGAGATAATCGAAATCACACAACATATCAAGATTTTAAAATACTTAACTCTAATAACGACACATTATATGCATTTCATCTTTTTCTTTAATATATATAAAAATTTCATATAAATATGTTTGTTTTGCAAAATGTATGTAGTTATTATAGCCATCTAACCTTTTTCATTTTCAAAGGAATACTTCACCTATTTTATACCTATTTCGTTTCTTTGAAAAATAGATCTTCCATAAATGCGGGATAACCAAAATCACATCATACTTTAAATCTTTTTTATTATATTTATTTTGTGTGGTTGACGTTTTTTTTGCGAAAAGCGTCGGTCAAATGAGCCAACAAATATGAGTTCGGTGGGTCTGTCAAAATGAGTCAATAATGCGAGTTTAGAGGATCGGCGGACAGGAGTCAACCCCATTAGTTGCCACAAAAGAATTTGAATCTCCCTTTATAAACCTACTATTCATTGTCTATCTTTTATCTCTCGATTAATGTGGGATACACAAAATCTAATCATAGATCAAGAAATGAAGAATTCTCAATCTTTAGGATGCCATCTTATTCTTTGTAGGTTTTACTTTTAGATATAAATAGAAGATATAGATATATTATATATTTATGTGATTGGTGGATGTGTGAAATTAGAAGATAGAGATTATTATCCAAAATTAAATACACATTTCTTTCTTCTCTTGCTTGAAATAACTACAAATTTCTCCAAGCACACTTTCTATTTAGTTTTCAAGTTTTACATTAACCTACACCCTAAAATAAATGAATTAACTCTTATTTTATCTTGAGTAGATTACATTTTTGATCCTTCTGGTTACCACTCATCATCAAGTTTGGCCCTTCCTCAAAACTAATTACAGTTTTGGTCATAGTGGTTGTCATTTTGTTTCACTTTTGGTCCCTTAGACTAACTTCTGTTAAATAGATCTGTTAATTTCAAGGGCATTTTTGTCTTTTTAGTATTTCTTTAATTTTGCATTTTAAAAATTAAATATTCATTTGTTTATATTATTTTGTAAATTATTATTATTATATTAATATATGCACATATTAAGCATCTTCTTCCATATGGCAACTCCACCACTCCCAATTTTCGTCACCCCATGGAAACTCCAACATAATTCCCACACCCTTCCGTGATGCAACGATGACAAACGAGAGTTGATTTCGATTTGCATCGAGAACCGACTGGTTCATTTTCATTTGTGGTTTGTTGTGGTTTTGTGATGTTTCTTAGATTAGTTTCGGTTTGCAACAATAATCGACGACTTTGGTTTCGATTTGGGTTTCGTTTTGGTTGTCGTTTTCGTTTTCGTTTTCCTTTCTAGGAGTTTTTTCATATTGGTTTCGGTTTGCAATGAGAACCGACAAGTTCATTTTTATTTGGGTTTTGATTTCAATTTGGGGTTTGCTTTATTTTAGATTTTAGTTTTGGGGTTTGCTTTATTTTAGATTTTAGTTTTAGGGTTTTTCTAGACTGTTTCGATTTGCAATGAAACCAACGAGTTCATATTCATTTGGGTTTCAGTTCCGATTTAGGTATATTCGATATGTTTACGAGTCCATTCTGTGGATCTCGTTTTTTATTCAACACCAGTTTGAGTTCATTCTGATTGGGATGAGATCGGGACCGGACCGGTTGGTACCGAATTTTTTTGGACTAAAAATTGGTACCGAAAACCGAACCGTATGTACCGGTACGGTACCGGTTCGGTACCGGTTCGGTTTCGGGACGGGAAAATCTGTACTAGGACCACCTAGGACCGAAAATTTTAAAATGTATCAAATGTGTATCAAAACCAATCGCAAACCAAAATGTCTTCATAATGTTTTAAATGCGTTTCAAAACCAATCACAAACAATCAAAAAGTTCAAAACCAAACAAAAGTTCAACAATCTTCGGTATTTTTTTACGATTTTCGTTTTTCCATTTTGTTCGTTATCAACTCTTCAATCTCTATATATACAACTAGAAACAATAATAATTAATGTTAACAACAATCACGACAAACTTTATTTAGGAGATAATATGCATAATTGAAAATTAAAAAAAACCGCGCTTTTAAAAATTTCGGTTCGATTTCGGTTTTTTTCGGGAAAATCCCGGTACCGAATACCGATTTTGAGGAATGTTTGGAACCGAATGTCGGACCAAATATATGGTATCGGTTCGGGTTCGGTTCGGTCCCAGTTTGGTTCGAAAAAACGGTCATCGATGCTCATCCCTACATTCTGATGCCATTTTGATTTGGTTGTTGATTTGAGTTCAAATTCCTCCTTATTGCAAATCGAAACCAAAAACCCAAATCCGAGTTTTGGGAAGGATCGAAAGCTGATGACACTTGAATGAACACTTCAAAACCGAAACCCAAATCTGAGCTTTAAGATTTTTGTAGGAATGATGGGTTTGCCGGAGAGGTTGATCGGAGGGGTGGTTCTTTATCGCTCTGTGGAGAAGATGACCGAAGGTGAAGTGGGTTAGGCCGACCAAGAGGGAAGGGGAAGGATCGTCCTTATTTGTCTATAAAAAAGAAAATTAAAAATTAACGATTATAACAGTTAATGTTTGATGTAATAATAGTTTTTTCTTATTTTTCCAAATTGAAAAATTAAAGAAATACTAAAAGACGAATATATCCCTAGAGTTGAAAGACCTACTTAGCAGAAGTTAGTCTAAGGGACCAAAATTGAAACAAAATGGCAACTATAGTGACCGAAATTGTAATTAGTTTTAAAGAGGGATCAAACTTGATAATAAGTGGCAACTACAAGGACCAAGAATGTAATTTACTCATGAGCTTGGGCCATAATTTGTAGATTAGGTCTTTAACTCGTTTGGGGCTCATTTAAGGGGCTTAAAAATGAAGAGTTAATGGAAACACCGGATAAGTAATGTGAATTATAAGGATTTTTGGTTTGATGAAATGATTTTAAAATATTTTGATTTTGGGGAAGAATTTGGATAAAGGGATTTGTAGTTTGTGTTTAGTTTATAGGATTTGAAATAAATGTTTTTAATATATTTTAAAACATTATTTCGGTGAAATTCTAACCACTCATTGGGATTTCAAAATCTCATGTTTATGAGATTTCAAACCAAACATGGAATTCGAATCCTACAAAAAACTAAACGGGACATTGGAGGCATTGTGGTGCAGGTTCTTTGAGTCGAACATCAATCATTGACTATATATTAATTAACAAGCAGAACCATCAAAAGGAGTTGATAACCGGAAACAATATTAATTGAGAAATCTTGAATGGGACACGTGACACACTTTTATTGGACAAAGTAACAAGATTTTTAGTTTTTATAAGCCATACTGATTATCTTCTAATTTTGAAACTATAAAACCTAAAAATTTATAACCAACAAACCATATGGACCAAATTTGTAGTTTATAATTAACAATACACCCAAAAAATGCTACCCTAAAACCACCCCCAAAGTGTCTGCTTTGCCCAATTCAAAGCTCTCCAAATCCAAATCAAAACCATACGCAAACAGAAATCAATCGAATCCCATCTTCAATCGATCTCCGACCTTGCCATCCGAGCGATCTCTTCAACCCAATTGAAACTATGTTTCGTCAAGTAGCTAATCGACTCCTCACGCGATCTACCACCACCACTTATTCCGCCGCCGCCACCATTCGCCGCCCCTACGCGACCGAGGTCGCTACAGATGCCGCAGCCGGTGACAGTGATTTTCAGGAGGCGTGGAAGAAGGTTGTCCCCAACATAGATCCACCAAAAACACCGATCCAGTATATGAAACCCCGTCCTCCAACTCCTTCCACTTTGCCCTCTAAACTCACTGTCAATTTCGTCCTCCCTTACGCTTCGGAACTCTCTCAAAAAGAGGTTAGGTTTTCTGGTTATTACGAATTATCTGAAGCCGTTTTTGGTTTTCGATGATGACATTGTTGGATTTCTAGGGTTTGAGATGGCTAATAATGCGTATAGATTGCTTATCTTTTCCAATTTACAATGAATATTCTAGGTTTTGTTCCATAAAATGGGAATTACGTGGTTTATTCATACAACGCTACAATTAATTTGTTTTCACTATAAATAATCAGTTTCCTATGGGGATTTCGCTGAGTTTTTGGTTTTGATATCTATAGCAAAGCGGTCACCTTGCCCAACAATGATGAATTTATCTGGCTTTTCTATGGATTATTTGGGTTTCTGCTGTATAATTACATGGTTATTCATGCATTCTGCCTACTAATGATTCGATTTCATCTGGTTGTTTGTTAATTGTGTAGCTTTAGTCTCTGTGACAAGGTGTTCATTTTGTATTTCTGTAGAATCATAGACTCTTTTGAATTATTCTCATTAGAAATGATGGTTTGTTTAGGTTTGATATGTCTAATATAATGATGTGTTCATCATATTCATGCTTCTCACACCCTAAGTGTTCAATTCAATCTGCATTTTTTTAATTGATTGTGGTGTTTTTAGCTATCTAATAAGTAATAAATATGGTTTGTCTATATTATTCATATGTTTTCACATTCAAAAATTTCATTTGGATTTTTGTTGTTTCTAAATTTTTAAATCTCCATTGGTTTATTTTTGTATTGTTCGATCTCTTTTATTAATATTGGCTGTCCAATTTGCTCATAGGTTTTCACATTCTAAATGAGTGATTTCCTTTGAATTTTTATTGTTTTCACAAATTTTAAATCCTTATTGATTTATTTTTGCTCTACATCTGGGTGATCTTATCATGGGTCCATTGAGTTGTTTAATTTTTAGATGTACAAATTTACATTCCCGTCTGGAATATTGTCATGACAACAATTGATTTCATCTTATTTATATAATTACATAGTTTCAAGCTTTCATAAGGAGATCTGTTTTTCTTGTATTTTCAAGTTAGCAAAAGCTCTTATTATTTTTGAACTATAAATAAAACAATAACTCATAAATGGATTTTCTTTGGAATGTTTAGGGTCATTATATCTTGTAACTTATACTTTTTCTAATTATACATTCTACAAACTGATTGGTTTCATATGGGTATCTTTTTGTTTGTAACTATTTATTAACCCGTTTATGCTTTAAACTGTAAATGATCTTTTTAGATGAGTTTTCCTTTGCATATTTAAGTTTGAACACCCTTATGATTTGGGCAGTGTGGAAGAATGAATGCATGTATGGGTGTGCCGGTGTAGTGACTGGAATTTTGAAAAAAATCAAATTTGGGTTTTGACATGTGTGTGTATGTATAAATGCATGTGTATGTTAATAAACATAATTAAAAATAACCACCTTAACAGATAAGCAGCATGAAAGTACTGAAAACCTTGCCAACTAATCAATTAAAGTTTAAGATGAAAAGGCTGCAACCACATCTAGCTCTTTAAAGCCGGCTTCTTTAAGCTGAGCTGCTTTCCGTTGACATTGCATGTTCTGGGACAGTCCATTTGTAGATGGTGTCGAATTTTATAATCTTGTCAAACATTTGCATCTTAACCCATCTTCCAACCTAATTACAAGGCTCTTTTTAGTCATCAACCATATGAACTTTTTTATGAATTAGAATTTACAAGATGCTTCATTCTACATCAAAGGAAAAGAAGGGTTGGAAGTAGAATATCACTTGGTTTCATTCTAAGTGATGTAATGTTGCATTCATTATTTCGTCTTGGTGATTTTGTTTCTTGTTGATCATGTCTAGAAGTGGTAGTTGATTTCACTTTAATGTTAAGACTTAAGTGTAAACCAATTAAGAGTAATTGGTTAACCACTAATTTAGCAACAATGACTCTAGTTATGCATGAAAGAGTTGCACCTTGTGAAAAGATTTTCCCTACAACATTCAAATTGGGTGCGGACTACTACTTTTTCTGCTCACTACATTATTTGTGTTGTTTCTTTTGATCCAATCTTATCTAGTCTTTCATCTGTCTTGTGGTTCTATCTCCTACTTCGAATTTATTTCTGTATTTTATCATATAATTCTTGTAAGAGATACAAATTCTGATCATATTTTAGTTGTTGAGAGGCTAAACAGTTTTATTGTGATAACCCATTCTTGGAAAAGGCCAAAACCTTTACGCTGTGTTCTCGAGTATTTTTTTACGAAGGAAAGGGAAGGAAAGGAGGAAAGAAAAAACGTTGTGTTTTGGAGTTCTTTTAAGAAGGAAAGGGAAAGGAAAATGAAGGAAAATATTGCTGATTTTCTTACCAAAACTTTCCTCCCAAATGTGGTAGGAAAGGGAAGGAAATGAAAGAAATTAATTTATAAGAATTAATATTTTTTTTATAAAATTGCACATATGCCCATTAATTACATTCCACTATGAAATAAATAGTGGTATATTGGTAAAAGTGACATCTTTTCTTTCCTTTCTCCCCTACTCAAAAACATGAAAATTTATTTATTTACTTCCATTTCCTTTCTTTTCCATCAATCTCAAGAACATAAATAAAAATATTTCTTTCTTTTCCTTCCTTTTCTTTTCTTTTTCTTCGCTTTATTTTCTTTTATTTCCTTACAAAACTCGAGAACACAACGTTAGTGTACCAAAGAGTTTGGGCTGTTATATGTTTCATGATTAGGAAATTAGACCAAAAGTAACTGATTTAGGAGTACCCTTTTTTTCTCTTTTAGTAAACCTTGTGTTTTCTGACACTTTCAGATTTTCTAGTTTTAATTGTTCAAATAACATGCTACTATTTATGGGGATATCGATGGTTTCTGAAGAGGAGTAAAGAGTGTTTTACGTTTTTTTATTAGCTTTGTACAATTTTTGCTTTGCTTATTCAGAAGTCAAATTTATCGTTTCCATATTTTCTTTCCTTTGTTCTTTTCGGGTAATTTTTGTCCTTTTTTCTCTCTTTAACAACCTTTTGGACAATACCCAATGTTCTTGGGAATTTCTCTACATACAATCCAATTGCTAGTGTCACAATATAGAATGAACCTCTTTTTAGATGTAGGGATTGAAATTTAACCTCCATCATTGATCAATATTCAATGAGATCTAATTTTAGCCGTTGATTCTTTTCTCTTAGGAAGTTTATAGAAATATAGTCTTTTTTCTAAGAATTTTATTTGGTTGATGTTACAGGTTGATATGGTGATAGTTCCAGCAACAACTGGGCAAATGGGTATTTTACCAGGACATGTACCCACAATCGCAGAGCTAAAGCCTGGGCTCCTCTCGGTCCACGAAGGGAATGATGTGAAGAAATACTTCATTAGCAGTGGGTTTGCTTTCGTGCACTCAAACTCGTATGCAGACATATTGGCTGTTGAGGCTGTTCCCCTTGACCGAATCGATCCAGCCCAAGTACAGAAGGGTCTGAGTGAGTTCACTCAGAAGCTGAGTTCGGCATCAACCGAGTTGGACAAAGCTGAAGCCCAGATTGGAGTGGATGTTCACAGTGCTCTCAACTTTGCTCTTACAGGTTAGAGTTAATAAGAGTATGGTGGGTGAGTAGTTTGTTGTGATCCTTTTCAACTCAAAAATAAGAGTTTTTTTTTTCTCAAAACTTTCTTTATGCATATGGGGAAAGAATGCTTTTTTTTGGCTTTCTATGGCTGAATTTGGGATATAATATGTATCACATTTGATTATCAATTTTATCAAATTTGGTTTTCTTTAAACTTCAATAGAAATTCATAGGCTGAATTACTTGCTTGACACTAACCCAATAGAGCCACGATAGCATAACACCAACCGCAGTTCCCCTTGTGGGCAAGCACCTTCCTCATGATTGATCGGTAGAAAGAGTGAAAGCGAGAAAGATGAAATGTCATCCATCGGCGTGCATAAAGATGGGATGGGGCATCTCTACCCCATTTTGGGGGGAAGAGAACGAAGATCGGCACTCACATGCTTGATATTGACGACATGATGCGCCTTGGTCAAATGACCACGATAATGACGAATTATAACTTCTGTCTTTGAAATCGTACATTGGTTGGTGGATTCTTCTCTAAAATTTCATTGCAACGTTTTTCTTAAAACTCCAATTTCTTCTGATGCTTTTTGCCCTTTCTCTTCTAATTACTTCAGATTTTTGAATTTGCATAAATGAGGGAATGCATTCCACTTGGATGAGTTCCTCCTGAATAAAAATATGTTGTCTGTTTCCTATCCCATTAGTTACATAAATATTCGAACCCTGAACAGATGGAATAAAATATTTCATCACATCCCCAGGGCCTTAACCAATTAGTCACAATCCTTGTGGTTAAGACTTTGGGAGTTATACACATCTTTATTTGAATTTGATTGAATTACACATCGAATCCTCATCTAACACACTTGACATATTTAATCCTCGTTCCCTACTTTCCATCTTTAGTCCCTAAAATTTACTTACTTTACAATTTGTCTCAAACATTTGAGGTGTTACATGTTGCTATTTAAATGACTTTATCATCTTTTATAGATTCAAATAATTGACAAGTATTTATTCATATGTTAAATGAACATTTTATGTAGCTTCTTTTTTATATAACTGGTCAACTTACACACGACAACTAATCCCTCATGTGATGATGAATGGTCTGGAGTCATCGTAGGTAAACCTCCATGACCACAAGGGCTTTAGCAACGTAGGGGTTCGAACCCAGCGAAAAAATGATATAAGATATTTGTGTAGCAGATGGTCGTTTCGAAATGAACCCCTTTATAGTTTGCATCATGTTTGAACTCTCTTTATTATTTTACGTCAACATTATATTTTTCTTTTTAAGTTCTCAATGTTCTAAATTAACATATAACCAATATAACTTTTAGGATGTGAATAGTTAATTGTTTTTGGAATATTTTATGAGCTTTCCCTCACACAATGATACAATTGTAATGCTTGGACTAATCCTTGTGAACATGATGATGACAAAGGACATGGGGTTGATAATGTTGCAACATGGAGTTTTCTAGTGGTGTTTTTACATGCTTTCTTAAACAAATATGGTATTAAATTAATAATTAAATGTTTAAAAGTATATTTAATTAGGAACAAGAATAAATACTTTTAAGTTATTATCAACAATAACACTTATTAATTAAGTAATACTATGATTAGTTTCTTTTGATAATATGAAAGATTGTGAGAAATACTATATATCTTGTAAATATTGGCTGCCAACTTTAAGGGTGCGTTTGGTACGCAGACATGACAGAACAGAACAACTGTTTCACGTTTGGTAAGACATAACTTGATAGAACAGGACAGATAACATTGACCAATTTACGCTTACTAAATTTAAAGAATGAATAAAATGTGAAATAGAAGGTTTATTTGATGTTTTAGAAAAGAATTAAATTTTATTTTGAGGTTATATTGGTAAAACATAAGTCTGTTCCACATAAAGATCCTGCCAAATGTGGGACAATGGACTATGTTCTGTTCTGTCTTGTCCTGTCCAGTATACCAAACGCACCCTAAAGAAACAACTCGGGTTAGCTATACCAACCCATGCTAACCTATGACTGTGCGTTGGGTTAGAACGTATGATTGGTTGAAGTCGAACCGCTTAAAACCACACTAAAGTTGATTTCCCTTTCGATGATGGAGATGCATGACATTAACAAATAATTAGGTATGTTCTCACCAATTGATGAGGTTACAAGTTTGGGTCCCATTCCCATCTATTGATATGTGGAATGACGTTGCTCTTTATTAGTAGTTAAAACTAGTTTTAATGGCCACATTAAGGGTAAAATTGTAATTTAACGTCCTTATGGCTAACATGATATGATATTCTGAATATTCATATCACATAACAAATTATGTTGGTATTGGTTAAACTTACAGAACAAAATTATTTCCTTCACACATCAACATGCAAATTTTAATTGTAGAAAGCATAATAATTCATAAATACATCTCCACACATGCAATGATTCAAATGATGATTTACCAAATGACCATTATACCCTCAAACTAATAATGTTTATAGAATACTTGATCATTTTCAAGTTTTTTTAAATCGTTAATTATTTAAAAATTGATATTAAATATGTTAAATATTATCATAAATTTTCAATTTAAATATATAGCCATCATTAATACATGTATATATAATGAGGAAGTAAATACCATTTTTGCCCTTCTTATATTGTCTACTGTTTTTAATATTTTTCGAAATTTGAGTTCATATAGTCTGATCATATTTGGATTAGCCTTCTTAAATGACAATATCTATTAAAAACCAGTACAATCGTTATCTTTTTGATATAACGTCAAACAATAAATTACGATACATATATCATGAGATAAATCATGCACACATTGTATTTATACGAAGTTTGTATACAAAATAGCAAATAAGTAAACAAAAATATAAAAAGATGAAGGGTAGGGTTGTCATTTTATAATTGATGTTTAATTTAATTTAATTAGATAAATAAAAAAGCCCATTTTTAAGTAATTATTGAGTTGAAAACTTTTGTTGGGTACCAAGCAAATGAATCATCAATGGTCACATGACATACGAAGATGCTTGTGATGACTCACTTCCACATAATGAGGAATAAATTATTGATTAATTATTACACAATTTCTTTTTATAAATAAAGTAAATTACGTGAATGGTCCCTATGGTTAGGTCCAAATCTAGATTTGGTCCCTATTTTGAAAAAAGTACATCAGGCGTCCTTGAGGTTGTCATTTTGTTTCACATCTGGTCCCTGACGCTAACTCCGTTAAAAAAGGTCCGTTAACTCAGGGGTAAAATGGTCATTTTACCCCTGTCTTCACCGGTTACCTTCTCCGGCCACATCGCCGCCATCCACCTTCTCCGACGAACTACACCCCCACCAATTTCTCTCTTGACCAACAACCCTTCTCAACTCAAAACCCACCTGCAACACTCATATATACCCACCTGCAATACTCATATATACACACCTGCAACACTCTATTTTGACCAAGAAATCACCATCAGCAACATCAACAACATCTTATGTTTCTGCACCTGTAACCAACTCCTTCCCCACCCAAAATCAATACTCCCTTCGTTTCACCATCATCATTTCTCTCCTAAAACCTTAACAAAAAATGAAGAAACTCCTTTTATTACTCCTCCCTCTCTTTATCACCCTCACTTCCTCCACAAACTCGCCGGAAACCACCCTCAACCTCCGCCACCATGATCACTATTGCGCCACCGCCACTGCCACCATATCCTGTACAAAACACCCACCTTGTTGAGTCACTTAAGATTTGAAGATGATCTCAGTCTTTCATTTTTACACAGTTCATACTTAGAATAATCTTTAGGTTCTTTACAAGCAGCTTAATTGTATAAAAATGTTCGGTGAAGTCGAAGATCAACCGAAGAAACAAAGTAGAAGTATATCTTCAAAGCGGATTGAAGATAGACTTCTCAACCAAAGATTAAGCTGCTACTTGAGACTTCCTAAGGTCTTAGGCCAGTACACTTGAAGAGCAAGGATAATCTTGAAGACTTGATCGGCAGGATCTCTTAAAGATGTTGAAGACATGATCGGCAAGATCTCTTGAAGATGTTGAAGACTTGATCGGCAGGATCTCTTGAAGATGTTGAAGACATGATCGGCAGGATCTCTTGAAGATATTGAAGACATGATCGGCAGAGAATTCCTTAAGGAAGATTTCTTGAAGATATCTTTGAAGAGATCCCAGGCCAACAGTTTACAACAGGTATATTCCACTTTATCTGCAAAATATATTTGGGATATCTTGCAATGACAGAGATATAATCCGAGGATCAGAAAAAGGTTCTTTGGATTTCTTATCTCTTTCAAGAAAGTTCAACTTCAACATACAGGTCAACGCTTCAAGACAAATCTGCAAAGAGAAAAGTACATCTCAGTACTTTTAAGAAGACCTGCTTCCATACTGCCTTCCAAGCTCTTCTTGACAAGTGTCCATGCATTTAATGCATGAGGCACTATATAAAGAGGACATCTCCTTCCTTGCAACCGAACCAGTTTACAGACTCTCAAAGCTCTCAAATGCTGGCATTTCTCTCTCAAAGAAGTTCATTGTTTTCTTAGTGTTTTACAATTGTTCTTCATTCTCTGTGTGTCTGTGTGTAAGATTGTTTGAACTGTTTTATCTGTTCTGTTCCGCAACAATCTTTAAGTTTTCTATGTGTAATTCTTGATTTTATAAATCAATAAAAGAATTAAATTAAGTGAAAATTTTTCTGTGTCGTATTCAACCCCCCCTTCTACAATACTTGTTACTATTGCTACTATATAGCTGGGACCAACAAGTGGTATCAGAGCAGGTCAGTTTAATCTAATAAACTTGATCTGCAAGGGCTTCATCTTCTTCTTTAAACAATGTTTCTTCTCAAAACTCTAATGTTGGATCATACGACAATGGCTCCATAGCCAAACCACCAAAGTTTAATCCTAATAACTTCTCTCTATGGAAAAGTCGTATGATGCTCTTTCTCGAAGGAGTTGACAGCAGATATCCCACCATACTCCATGAAGGACCTCTTATCCCTAGAGTTTGGGATCGCTATAATGCCCAAAAGGCAAACAAAGATGAGGATGGTGATTAGTCTTCTTCTGAGGAAGAACGAACACCTGCTACTGGGAGATACATTGTAAAGGACCCCAGTAAGTACAATGATAAAGATAAACGTCTTGTAGCTCTTGACACTAAAGTCAGAGCCATCATTGCCCTTTCTTTGCCTGATGAGGTTTGTCATTCTCTTGTAAACTTTTCTACTGCTAAGGAAATGTGGTCCACTCTGTGTGTTCTTTATGAAGGTACGTCTGAAGTGAAAAAGAGCAGGAAGATTGCTCTTGTTAGAAAATATGAACTCTTCTCTTATGAGAAAGGAGAATCTCTTTCAGACTACATAACCGCTTTAACAGTCTTCTTAATAATCTTAAATTATTGGGTCGCATGTATGATAATGAGGAAGTCATGTGCAAGTTTATGGATTGTCTTCCTGATTTTTGGGAAAACATCTGTACTTGTATAAAGACAACCAAGGATCTTGATCACATGCCTCTCACTGCTCTTTATGGAACTCTCTTCAACTATGAGCAGACTAAGCTGCAAAGGAAGTCTGTCATCACAGATATAAAAAGCTCTTCTATAGCTCTCTTAAGTGACTCTTCCAAAAGAACTATGTGTACTCCAAGAATCACCTACCCATCTAACTCTGACCATGATAGTCAAGAAGATCCCAATGAGCATTCAGAAGCATATCTTAGTGATGCTGATGATGAATGTGAGGAAACTTCAGTTGACAAATTATCAGATGGAATGGCCAGAATGGATGGGTATTCTAAATCCAAATCTCACTTCTCTTCTGAAAAATCTAAGTTTAGTCGAAAACCCTCCTCTTCTCTCTCCAAACACTCTTCTTCGAACAAATCAAATGAAGAATGTTTTAACTGTGGTAAAAAGGGTCATTTTTCTTCTGAGTGTAGAAGTAAACGCTTTGAAAAACCCAGAACTTCTTCCTTAGGCCAATTCTCCTCAAAACCGGGAAGATCCAAATATGACTCTGACCGGGCTGAAAGATACAAAGAAAAAGAAAGAAACGAAAGGCTAGTCAGAAAGGGAAAGGGTCTGCCTGCTAAAACTCATGATCTGGCAGATGAGCCCACATCTGAAAGCGAGAAGGACATTTCAAATGTGTGCTTCATGGCCCAAATAAATGACATGGATGATCCAGAAGGACACACCCTCTCAATTGCTCTTGTATCAGCTAAATGCTTATCCTCCTCTTCACAGAATTGATGTCTTTACTGTTGGACATAGTGTCCAGAGTCATTAACTATTGGCAATATTTCTAATAATAGCAAGGTCCTTTTGGGTTGCCCTTAAGACCCCAAATAACAATCAGAAGAATGAAAGGGAGTTAAAGTAGTTAGTTTATTAATTTGTCATTTGATGATAAATTAATTATAAGCTACAATATAATTAATTGGATTAATTATAGGGACTAAATGATAATTGGTTAAAAGAGTTTTTTAACAAGCTTATCGTTTCAAGGGGGCTAGGTGTAAATAAGGGGATTATAAATAAACTACTAGGGATCAAACCCTAATGAGTTTTTTGATCAATCTCTCTCTCTCTCTCTCTATTGAGGCCGTAACCTCCCCTCTCCTCCCTCCCAAAATCGTAAACCCTAAATAAGGGTTTAAGGTTTAAAGCTTCAATCTTGATTTTTGGTTTGGTGTTCTTAAGTGTGAGCCACTAGAGGGATTCACACTATTGATCCTTGACATCCAAGAAGCAAGAACAAGGTTAATTCATCTTTGTGTTTTCGACAATCACAAGAAACAAGTAAGTGTTCTTGATTCTTTCTATTGTAGTTAATTATCTAGAACGTATGCATCTTTATAAGTTGTTTGTTTGTATTGCCATGGATGATTCAATTCTAAATATGCTTCTGTTGCCTATATCATGTGGTAGTACGGTTTAACAAAACCTTTCATTTACTTCTAATCCTCACCTACCCTTTATCCTAAACCATCATTTCCATATCCTCTACTTATTTAAATTAGCTCATCCATCTCTTTCCTCCTATAACATTCGACAACTACCACCTCTTCAAAAAACCATCTCACAAAAGTCCTTTTCATCTCCTTTCACTAAGCCTCACCACCGATAAATTACATCTTTTCCCTACCCTCTAAAAACAAAAGATATCTTCCATCTCCAGTCTATATATTCCGGTCACATCCCTCTCTCAAAATATTCATCTCTAAAAAATCCCTCAATTTCTTTTCCACCAATCCCTCTCTCTCTCTCTCTCAAAATTTCGGTACCACCGATTCACGCCCAAGCCACCATTGACCCATCCTGCCGATTTCTTTTCTCACCGCCGACATATTTCGGCTGCAGCTGCCGATCGCACCGAACAGCAGCGTCGGCTGCTCCTCTCATCCGTCGCCGACACCAACATCGGTTCTCTTGCCGACAATAACCCAATCGGCAGCCGACTCACCCTCTTGCCGATAAACCCTTGAAGCCGGCGATTTCCCCTGCCGATTTATCGGCTCCCCTCACCGCGTCGACTCCCACATGCCGATCCTAAGCCACCGAGTACCTCCCCCGGCCAAAACTGCTGCTGCCAAACCTGGTACCTGCCGACAGCCATATCGGCGCTACCAAACACCTCATGCTGACACCCTACTGCTGAACCCCCTTCTCCTTTGTTAGCTGTTGCCGAGAGCATCCCCACCATCATTTTTTTGTGTAGATTATTTTATCACCCACCCCCTTTATTTTTTTTGGCCAAACTACACCCAAACCCACAGATTTTTCATCCATATTATTTTAAGGTTAACAATTTTCTTTTAACCCTCTCTTTCTTCCTTTTTCCTTCTCCATTAATTTCTCTTTCCTACACACTCAACCCCTCCCCCATCACTCTCACCTTACCTACATACTATTACCCATCATACATTTCCCTTCCTTTTTACCCACACTTACCCAATATAAATATTACTCATCTTACCTCTCACCCTCATTTCCTAAGCCTATTTTTTCTCTATCTATTTTACCTCACCCCTCAAACTAAACCCTCAACCAAAACTACTCCTAATATCCTCCACAGATCTCCCTTCTACCTCTTCTTGCCTACGACTCTGTCTACCGATTCCTCTCTTTTTCTTTTCCCATACCTTTTACCAACTTCCCTAACTTTCCATCACTCTCATTCTTCCCTACAATCTACTACCCATCATACCTCTTACCTTACCTCTCTCCTCCATCCTACTATAAATATTCACCCTCACCTCATTTACTTACCATCTTACCTTATCCTATATTCTTCAACACCAATTTCATCAACACCATTCCCAATCTTTATGACAATACTTTCTCCAGTACTCATATTCACACTCACCAAATATTCCTTCATTCTCCACTCTTATCGATTTGCCCTCTTCCACTCCTGAAGATTTTCTTATGCCTCTCAACCTCAACCTTCTCTTCCTTTAGCACCACATCCTGGATTTGAAGATCCATCTATTCATGACTATATGTGGAGCTTGAAGATTACTCTTGAAGATTGAAGACTTGAAGATACCTTGAAGACCTACATTAGAAGATCACACAATCTTTAAAAAAATATATCAAATTTTCGGCTGTCGACGTTCCTACCCATCGGCTGCCGATTTTGGAAGCTTTTAGCAAAAAAAATATCAAAAATTTCGGCTGCCGACGTCCCTACTCATCGACTGTCGATTTTAGAAGGTTTTAGTGTAAAAAAAAACTTGTAGTTTTATGTTATGGCCGATTTTTCTATGTTTCTTAGTGTTTTTTTAAGTCGGTCGCTGAGGGGGAGAATTCATCTGAGGGGGAGCAACATCAACCCTCGGTACTCATGAAAGACAAAGGGGGAGCACATCATTCCGGTCAAGGGGGAGCATATCTGAGGGGGGGGGGGTAACACAAAGACCGACTGATCTAACTGAGGGGGAGCAAAACAAAGACAAAGGATGATGATGCTGAAGAGTTGAAGATGCCAAGAGAATGAAAGAAGATGCAAGAGATGGGCAGAAGCATCCTGAGCCTGATTCACCTAACCTCAAACCTCCCTCAAAGATTGTCACCGTTATGGGTTTGTCTCCTTCCTAAACACAGACTCATTTGGCTGAAATCTTTTGGAGTAAGTGAATGGATTGAAGATTTGAAACATCTGAAGAAAAGAAAAAGGGCCTGAAAGATAAAGTTCTTCAACACATCAACGGGTTGATGATCAAAACGAAGAATCCTCAAGCCAGGCACAATTTTTCAACTCGCCCCTCCAAAGATGCAAGTACAGTTTGTTTTGTTCATATTGTATATTCTTTACTCTCCATTCTTTTATTAGTTTGTACAGCTATACCTTTTATTTTATTTTACTTGTAAATGTCGGATACGAAAAAAAAATCCAAAAAGAACAAAAAGAATGGACTATGTGAAAAGAACCCAAAAAGAGTAAACAAGGGTCAAAATTAATTATTCAGTGTTTACTTCTCAGATTCTAAGTATGGATGTAATCCTCAAATAGGGGGAGATTGTTGGGTCACTTAAGATTTGAAGATGACCTCAGTCTTTCATTTTTACACAGTTCATACTTAGAATAATCTTTAGGTTCTTTACAAGCAGCTTAATTGTATAAAAATGTTCGGTGAAGTCGAAGATCAACCGAAGAAACAAAGTAGAAGTATATCTTCAAAGCGGATTGAAGATAGACTTCTCAACCAAAGATTAAGCTGCTACTTGAGACTTCCTAAGGTCTTAGGCCAGTACACTTGAAGAGCAAGGATAATCTTGAAGACTTGATCGACAGGATCTCTTGAAGATTTTGAAGACATGATCGACAGGATCTCTTGAAGATGTTGAAGACTTGATCGGCAGGATCTCTTGAAGATGTTGAAGACATGATCGGCAGGATCTCTTGAAGATATTGAAGACATGATCGGCAGAGAATTCCTTAAGGAAGATTTCTTGGAGATATCTTTGAAGAGATCCTAGGCCAACAGTTTACAACAGGTATATTCCACTTTATCTGCTGCAATGACAGAGATATAATCCGAGGATCAGAAAAAGGTTCTTTGGATTTCTTATCTCTTTCAAGAAAGTTCAACTTCAACATACAGGTCACCGCTTCAAGACAAATCTGCAAAGAGAAAAGTACATCTCAGTACTTTTCAGAAGACCTGCTTCCATCCTGCCTTCCAAGCTCTGCTTGACAAGTGTCCATGTATTTAATGCATGAGGCACTATATAAATAGGTCATCTTCTTCCTTGCAACCTAACCCGTTTACAGACTCTCAAACCTCTCAAATGCTGGCATTTCTCTCTCAAAGAAGTTCATTGTTTTCTTAGTGTTTTACAATTGTTCTTCATTCTCTGTGTGTCTGTGTGTAAGATTGTTTGAACTGTTTTATCTGTTCTGTTCCGCAACAATCTTTAAGTTTTCTATGTGTAATTCTTGATTTTATAAATCAATAAAAGAATTAAATTAAGTGAAAAATTTTGTGTATTGTATTCAACCCCCCCATCTGGGACCAACACACCTTCTCTCTGCTTTCAATCCCAAACAACCAATCCTTGTCGCCCACCTCTCCCACCACTACCGTCGCAGCACCACCACCTACCACCACCAAAGTCGTCGCCGGAAGAAATCGATCTAATCGCCACCATATCCTGTACGAAACACCCACCTTCTCTCTGCTTTCAATCCCAAACAACCAATCCTTGTCGCCCACCTCTCCCACTACCGCTGCAACACCACCACCTACCACCACCAAAGCCGCCGCCGGAAGAAATTGATCCAAGATACGGTGTAGCAAAAAGATTAGCCCCATCTGGACCAAACCCACTTCACAATTAATAGTTGTTGGAGATTATCATTTGATTTTGGTTTTAAGGTTTAGGTTTGATTTTGATTTTATGATTTGAAATTGTTTTTGATTTGAGCTTTGGGTTTGTTTGTGAACGAAGATAGAGTTGAAGACACGTGACCGGAGATAGAGTTGAAGACAGTTTTACTTTTAATAAAAAATAAACAAAAAGGTAAAATGACCATTTTACTCCTGAGTTAACGGACTTTTTTTAACGGAGTTAGCATTAGGGACCAGATGTGAAACAAAATGACAACCACAGGGACGCCTGGTGTACTTTTTTCAAAATAGGGACCAAATCCCGATTTGAACCTAACCACAAGAACCATTCATGTAATTTACTCTTATAAATATAATATTTGTATTCCGAATTATTCAAGGAATCCGTCGTATTTTATTTTTATAACTACTTCCGTCTATTTATTTATTTTTTTAGTATTTTTCATCGTGGTTTATATGTTTTCTTAATAATTAAATGCATTTTGGAAAGAAAAAAAAAACCATCCATTAAATCGAAGGTTGTATTTAATAAAATAAATCAATTATCACATCTTAATTTATTAGTTGTTGAAGTGTCTTTTTATGCGTCGATTAAAATACAAAAGTTCAAGTAAAAGATACAACAATTTAATGCTTGTAGTGTTAAACTAGATCCAAGGAATAAAGTAATTTACATAACACTTATTCCCCATAAAAACTATAAAAATATTCATATAAAATTTTATTAAAAAAATTTCAATGTAAATACTGACAACACACGATCAATCCCATGTAAAAGAATCTATTTCAAAGCTGACTCAACTAAGAAAATCTAAATCTAAAAAAATTATATTCATTTACAACAGATTCTTCGTTTTGTAAATTACAATTTTAATTATATTATTAAAATATTAACACATCCATAAAATATTGTTACTCCTTTCTAAACATTTAATTTAAAAGATTTTGATTTATAGATAAAAAAATCATTGGTCATTAATAAGCACTCACTTTTTAAGACTTTCAAATTTGGAGAATTTCATTATTATTCTCATACTTTTTATTTTAGAAAACTTGTTAGAGCAAAAATCATTAAAATCTATATTTTAGAGATTCTGCAGTAGATGTTTTAAAGACTAATGAGTAGTAAATGGTGCAAACCCGTCTCCCATAAAATTCAAACTTAAATTTGTTATGTCTTTAAACAAAGTCACTTCAGTCATTTATCAACTGAGCTACACACCCAAAATCTTATATTATGATTTTTGATATTGAATATTTAATAGTCGTATTATATTTGTTCACAGATCGTAATACTTTTTCCACTGTATTTATAGTTCTATCAATTGTAAAATAAAAATTAAAAAAAAAATAATGGAAGTGTCTAGAAACAAACCAAAAGGATCCACGTAGCCTTTTGTAAAGATTAAAAAAAATCATAAACCACATGGGATAAAGAGCCTTAATATATTAAATAAATAATGGAATCTAAGTGGTGCGTGGACTATGAACCAGCGAAATCTTTGACATCGCACCCACCAAAACGATGTTCTTATAAAAACTATTATGGTAGACTTTTATATGAATTTTTAAATTAATGAGATTAAAATGACATGACATTAAAAAGTACAAAATGAAGGTTCTTTTAAAAACATTTATTGAAGATGCTCTTAGCTGTTGATTCCCGAAGATTATTCATGAATGAAAGACGACAGTGTTTTAAGAATAGAAACGAGAAAGTTCATCTTTACAACCTAGCTAGCTACTATAAAAAAAAATATTATGTTACATAAACGAAATAATGTTAATAATCTTTACATGTATTTTTGTTTTAAGAGATTAGTTTCATTTTTCATTTTAAAAATATTTTGAAGAATCGGTTGTATATGTTCTTAGATGATAAATTAATGGGAATTTAATTAAAATATCCAAAGTTTGACTTTGACTTACCAAAATATCCAAAATTTTGATGAGTTTACCAAAATACCCACTTTTTCCGCGGTGGACCCTGCGATCGCGTGCTAGGGCCTACGTGGCACCCGTGTTGGGCCAAAGTGTCCCGCGAAACCCCCCAACTATGGCTGCAGTGACACTTTTGGTCCCTCCCCGCAGAGGTTGCCCGCGGTGGGCCCGTGATGGGCATAAAATTTACAGTTTTGGTCCCGGTATTTGAACGAATCTTGCATGCTTTTACTGTTTTTTCCACAATTATTATACTTTGAAGACCAATTTGTGGTTCAAATTCACTGGTTTGTTTCATCAATGTTGAATCATTGTACTTGGAATACCAATTTGTGGTTGCAATTTATGTTGGTTGTTTCATCAATGTTGGTTGTTTCATCCATAAATATCAGTAAAATGCAATCCATAATTCACACCCATTCCATACTTCTTTCTTGCTTTCTTTCTTCAGTATTTTGTTTTTGAAATACTACTGAAAAAATGAGTCCATCTGTTGCAAAAGCTAAGCTATTTTTCTGTTTCGCTGGTGAATGGGTGCAAGACAACAATGAGTGGAATTTTGCTTATAAATCTAAGCATGGTGTAAAATTGTCAGTAAACTTTACTCATCAGAAGTTTGTTGCATACGCCATGCAAAAATGTGGAATCGACCCTTCTGTTGTTTGCAAGTTAGTGTTTAAAAATAGTGATGGGCCAATTGTGGAGTTATCCAACGATGGGGATATCTCTGGTTTTATGCACTTTGCAGCCGAATCAGAAAGACCGTCATTACTTTTTGTGTATGCCGATTCATCGGTGTGCGACGAAGGTGATGACGACGGTGATGACGACGCTGAAGACGAAGACCTCCAAATGGAGCAGCTTGATTCTCAATTTCAGCCTGACGACTGTATTCCTGATTATGTTCCGAAGACGCAGCAACAACAACAACCACAAGAAGGACGTTGTGCTGGAGTTGCTGATGACGAAACCTATGTTTTCAAAACGGGTAATGCTGATATAGACAGATCAGATACCGATAGTGATGAAGAATATACCCCTAGTAATAAATCATTTAGTCAGTTAAATGACTATTTTGATATGCCCCCTATTATTCCAGACCAGAATACCCATTCACAAACCTACGAACCTACCTACACCCTATAATCGCAGTTTAAGGTTAAAAGTAGGCCAGATATTTGATTCGAATGATCACTTGGCAAGTCAGGTCGGACTTAAGTTCATGGAAGAGGGTTTCGAAAGTCACACGCCGAGATCCGACAAAACCCGATACGAAGTTGAATGTGCGAGAGAAAACTGTAAGTGGAGGATGTACGCGACTCACGCGGGAGAGAAAGGAGGGGCGTTACTTATTAGAAAATTGGACGACGTACACACTTGTTCGAGGACGCAACTGAATCCCAAGCACAAACAAGCCACCAAAAGGACTTTGGGTGCGATACTGAAAGGCAAATTTCTTGATGCTAGCAGGTCATTGCGTCCAAAGGACATCATGGACGATGTACACTAGCAGTTCGGCGTCACGATTGGTTACCACCAAGCTTGGCGTGCGCGATGCAGGGCACTGCTATTGGTGAGAGGCACGTTCGAGGAGTCGTATGAACGACTCCTAACATATTTATATAATTTGCAGCTGCAGAATCCAGGTACTGTCACCCAGGTAAGGACCGATTCACATGGACGGTTTGAGATGTGCTTCGTGGCCCTTGGACCCGCGGTACGTATTTTAACACGTCATATGTTTACACATTATAAACTATAACATTTACAAAGGAAAACCACCTACGTTTTTGCAGATCCGCACATTTCTGGCAAATCTGCGTCGTGTCCTGGTAATAGACGCTGCCCATTTAAAGGGCCCTTACTTGGGTATGATGTTCCTGGCAGTTGCCATGGACGGGGATAACTCCATCGTTCCAGTAGCTTTCGGAGTAGGCAAGTCCGAAACCGGGGACGAATGGACTTGGTTTCTGTCCATGTTGAGACAAGCTATCGGAGACCCGCAAGGGTTGGTGTTTATGTCCGACAGGGCTCCTTCCATAAGCGCCGCAATCTCTGCCATGTACCCAAACGCCCCTCACGCCTATTGTTGTCGACATTTGGAGATGAACGCCAAAACCCAGGACAAACGTATTACCACCTACGAGGATGTCTACTGGGCGGCATGCAGAGCATATACGGATCGGGAGTTTAACCGGTACATGAATCTTCTACGAGTTAGTGCACACAAAGCAGCCAAAGTCATGGACGATGTTGGACCGGAGAGGTGGTATGCGGCCCATTTTCCTGCACAACGGTATGACATTCTGACCTCCAATAGTGCAGAGTCGGTGAATGCACTCTCCCATTTTGCGCGTAGATGTCCGATTGTTAATCTTATGGACTACTTTCGGAGCTTTCAACAAGAGTGGTACCAACTTCGACGCCGAAAAGGAGCTGAGCTGCAAAGTAGACTCACACCAGCGGAGGAGGAGATAGTTCTCTTCAGGGCGCGTCACGCGTCGACATGGAGGGTAAGAGAAATCGGGTATGGGAGGTACGAGGTTCAGGATAACCATCTTCACGTGACTGTCCATATGACCGACCATGTTTGTTCCTGTTTCCAATGGCAAAAATCTGGTTTACCGTGCGGCCATGCCATCGTTGCGGCAAGACATATGGGTCGTAGAGATTGCAGCGACTTGGCTGTAACTTTCTTCAGGTCCGAAACTTACCAGAGAACATACGCAGGGGTAATAAATCCAGCTGGACCCCCTAAAGCATGGGTGTATCCACCCGACCCCCTTCCGCCATGTTATCCACCGTTAAACGATAAGAACAGAGCCGGGAGACCGAGAAAGAACAACCGACGTCCATCACGTGGTGAAGGTTCAATACAACGAAAATGTACTCGGTGCCAAGCAGTAGGACATACTCGTGGAGAGTGTCCGAATCCCGCCCCTTCAACCGTGCCGAGTAGACGTTCAGTCAGCCAAGTAAGTAACACGCAGGGCCCATCATATGATATCGTTGATCTGAACGTTGATTTCCCTTGATTGGGACGATAAATATTGTATGTTTAGTGCGCTTGTTTATATATAACATGATTTTATCTACTTTATCGGCCCGTTGTAATTTATCAAACATAATTTATGTACGTTGATCTGAACATTGATTTCCCTTGATTCGGACCAGTTATCTTTTGAAAGTTACTTGAAACAGAACATGGGATGATAATCATAATGGTAATAGTCTAAATGGAGAGAATAGTAATGGTTATATAGAAATGGGGTTTTGACAATAGGACAAGGTTTCACGAGAAAAATATGAAATGGGATTTTGACAAGTTGGTATCACTGGACTCAAAAAATATTCAATGATTAGTATGTGTTTGTTATGAAATAATCTTGTATAACATCTATCAGTTGTATTTTTAATATGAATCACTTTTTAGACAAATTCCAGACTACTTAAACACTACTTTTCACACAAATTAAAGACCTTTATTCATGACAAATTAAACAACAACATACAAACAGGAAAGGAACGAAACAACAATGTCAAAATGGAAAACTACAAAACAATAACACATAAACAACAAAGTACTAAAGCAACACCCATACCACCACCTACTGAAAAATTGCTTTAGTTTGATCAATCCAACTTTGCTTGTCGCTTATCTTCGCTTGAAGAATTGTGAAGTCTTGCATACAGTGGTGAATTTCTTATTTTTCTCGACGAATACGAGCCTCCCTATCTTTTATATCCCCTTTCATCCTTTTGATCTCCTTTTCTTCCACTTCGATCCTTGTCAAGTGGACTTTCTTTTTGGCGATAATCTGTTTCCACTCTTCTGTCAGTTGGTCTATCTCCTTTTCCTTTGCTGCTATCGCCTTCTGGAGTTTAGGTGTGTAACGCCCCAAAATCCGGGCTAATTTGAACCTTAAATTTCAACAAGTTATGATAAAATAAACTTCCACTTTCATATATACATCAAGTGAATTAACCACTAGGAGTATATTTACAAGTACAGAATTCTCCAAATAACCTATTAATCTAATTATGCCACTATAATCAGATTAACTAAGTTATCTAAGCAATCCTTCAAAAACTCCTTCTGTTAATTGACTTTTCCGCTAATCCAAAATGCTCGTCCCACATCCCTTTTACCTTCCCGAGCTAGTACCTGGTAAGAAAACTGTTGGTCCCAAAATGGCTCAACAAGTATTGTAGAAGGGGGGTTGAATACAATACTCAGATTTTTCACAAGTTTTAATTCAATATATTAAAAATCTTTCAATAAGAATTACACATAGAAACCAAAAGATTGTTGCGGAAAAGAACAGTTAAACTATTCTAACAATCTAACACAACGTAGACTGAAAAACACTTAGAACAAATTGGACACTTAGACACAAGATGCAGTTTCAGTAAGAAAGGAGCTTGCACTTAGTAATCTTCAGAAGCGTGATTTGCATGGAGAGTCTTCACCTCTATTTATAGTCCATGCATCATTTAATGCTTGGGACACTTGTCACTCTTCCATTCATTGTAGAGGTTGACTTCTGAAAAGTTGATATCTCCTTTTTAACTTATCCAAGGAATTAGGAGGACAGTCGTACCAGAAAAAGACCTTATCTGATAATAGATAAAATGACAAAATGCCACTTTTATCTGACAATAGGATATTGTCTCATAATAAATGATCTTCTCTTTTGTCTTTAGAGAATACGGCTACCGACCTCCTGTATTGGAAACTGCACCAATTCGAAATCTCACTTCTTTAGAAAGGAGAGAGTTTCACCGAAGTGTATAATATTTCGGTGCAGTCTTCTTGAACTCCCACCGATTTCTGAACACATATCGGTGGAAGTCTTCTTGAACTCCTCACCGAATTTCTTCAATTCGGTGATGCGTGTCCACCGATAGCACAAGCATATCGGTGGTGATGTAACTTGTAGAAAGTTGCTGCCGATTTTCTCACTTCCGCAATGAGATAGTCTTCGCACTTGGTTTCGGTTGATCTTCGACTTCACCGAACAATTGATATAAGAGTACAAGTTACACAAAAGAATCCAAAAATATTCTAAGTATCTAAGTGGGTTTAATTGAGTCAACTTCAAATCTGTGATGACCCAACAAAAACATCATTTGAAACGATTAGGCCAACGCCTAATGAGAACATGCGTTTCCATAATAATATTTTCAAAATCAATGTAAACAAGTTATATCAAACCTGATTACCCTTTTTCTTACCGTACGTGTAACTCTATTCCGTTAACACGATCTTCATCCAATCCCATGAATATGACTGACACACATTCCATCATCATATCATGTCTTAGAGCCACACTACGAATCTTCACTGATTCTAGATTAATACTCTTATTCCAGAAATCGCAATATACACAAGCCCATTTCCATTCATATCCTATCCTAGAGCCACACTACGAATCTTTCTCAGATTCTAGATTAATGCTCTTATCCAATAAATCGCAATTACACATGCCCATTTATCGGAAAGGAAGTAGAGATTACAAGCACTTATGTCAATCCCATTTTCTTCCTTAGAAATTGGGAATAACGATTATTACCACACGCCTATTCCACAATTTTCACACACACACTGGAATAACGATTATTACCACACGCCTATTCCAGGGTTTCTCACACACATCAGAATAATGATTAACTTCATCTATTCCACGTGCACATAACCATTAGTACTACACACATCAGAATAATGACTAACTTCATCTATTCTACGTGCACATAACCATTAGTACTACCCACATCACTGGAATAACGATTATTACCACACGCCTATTCCATGTGATTACCAAACACTAGTGCCTATGGATCCATTACACTTTACTAACGTATATGCATAACAACATATTACAGCTCATATCATATTCTCAAATCTAAGAATACTAGATAACCTATCGTATCTTCATCCGCAAATGCACCCCTTCGGCGACTTAGCACGGGGGTTCCGGACAACATGAGTTTTCGGATAACAGGGGTTTCCGGATACCTTATACTATTCGGACAACTATACTTTCCGGATAACTACAACTTACCGGGTAAACCATACTTTCCGGATACCCTCTAATCCGGACAACACCCGGAAACTAAAGCAACCCGGATACTATCCGGTAACTATTTCTATCCGGAAAACTAAAGCAATTCGAAACTTACCCGGTATCTTGCTACATCCGGATACCTTCATCACAGAGGTTTTCCGGATATGACGATTTATCCGGAAACCTTCGACCTGCAGCTTAAAATTCAACCTAAATTGATGTTTGTTCTATTCAGCTCATTCCAGACCATTCCATACAGTTCATAACCAATTTATACAGCTATTTCAAGGTTTAATTTAACACGAAAACACTGATTTAAGCAAACAACAAATGAACTCACCTCTTAAGGAAGGTTTACCCACTTTGCACAATCTGATTCTTCAAATCTGTTGTTTATGATTCTGCAAATCAATCCAATACACAGATTCGTTCATCCTCATTCATTTACAACAAGAATTATCAGAAATTAAGTTCAATCCCTTACCAATTTGATGAACAAACCCTTGCTTTCCTTCTTTTTCTCTTTTCTCTCTTTCTCTTAGCCTCCTAAACCGACCTAGCCACAAATGAGATAAAATATCTGATTTTTCAGCTATTTTATTCATACCTACTTTCCAAAATGACCAACCACACCTCCAAGATTCATTATTTCCACAATTGACACCAAACCTTAATTCTTTGTATTTTAACCTTATTGAATTATAAAATTTCCATATAATTCAAGGTTTACACAAAATACAAATACAATTAGATCCCAATTCTCATTAAAATACTATTACTGAAAAATTCAGGATGTTACAAGGTGACATTTCTTCACGTGTAGACGATGGGTTAGATGACGATGCCATTTGTTTACTGAAGAAAGAAAGCAAGAAAGAAAGCAAGTGAAAGAAAGCAAGAAAGAAGGATGGAATGGTGTGAATTATGAATTGCATTTTACTGATATTTATGGATGAAATCTCAAACATGCCAGTGAATTTGAAAGTACAATAATTGTGTAAAAAACAGTAAAAGAATGCAAGATTCGTTCAAATACATGGACCAAAACTGTAAATTTTATGCCCATCGCAGGCCCACCGCGGGCAACCTCCGCGGGGAGGGACTAAAAGTGTCACCGCGGCCATAGTTGGGGGGCTCCGCGGGACACTTTGGCACAACACGGGTGCCACGTAGGCCCTAGCCCGCGATCGCGGGGCCCACCACGGAAAAAGTGGGTATTTTGGTAAACTCATCGAGATTTTGGGTATTTTGGTAAGTCAAAGTCAAACTTTGGGTATTTTAATTAAATTCCCTAAATTAATTATGCTTGGTAAAAAAAAGTAATATAAAATGACAAAAAATGAATTTAAAAAAAGTAAATTTAAAATATATTAAAAACACATCACTAACAATATAATATATTAATTATTACAATAATAAAGAAATTAAATAAACCACAAGAATTGTCTTGTGGCGTGCTGATTAAAGCCCCCTAGGGGATGTGGTGAAATATCTCATTTCTCCAGGATTCAAACTCAGGCGTACACAACAATCGTGACCACTGAGGTTTAATCAGAGCTGATGTCTTATAGTCATAATTTATTAATGGATTAGTTTAGACACAACAAATAACACCTTTCCAAAAAAAACAAAAAATTAAAAAATATAATATGTTAATTTATATAATTTCAATTTACTTATATATATATATCAAAAAATTTAAATTTATATAACCAAATATAAGTTTTTTTTTAAATCAACATTAAATGATGATTTTCAATACCCAATATATGATTTTAATCTAGCTGATGTCTTGTAGTCATAATTTATTAATGGATTAGTTTAGACACAACAAATAACACCTTTCCAATAAAACAAAAAATTAAAAGATATAATATGTTAATTTATATAATTTCAATTTACTTATATATATATATATTAAAACATTTAAATTTATATAACCAAATATAAGTTTTTAAAAAAAATCAACATTAAATGATGATTTTCAATACCCAATACATGATAGGAATAAAAATAAAGTTAGTCGATAGTACATAATTTAACTAATTAGGGGCCGTTTACCAAACGCTTACTCGGACAAGCGTTTACCAAGTCACATTACCTTACCGGATGAATATGGCAAGGACCAATAATCTTATCTAGTGTGAGCTAAGGCAAGGACTGAGAGCCTTACCTGGTAAGTGATGGCGAATACTCTTACCACGGTTAGCGCTTACCCGAAAAATTGTTGCCTACAATACTGTTTTGATGGACTAAAATCACTTACCCGGATAAGTGTTTACCGGTAAAATTCAACACTATCACTTGTATTCGGGTAAGATTTTAGTCCACCAAAATGACATCGTATGCAACAATTTAGCCGGTAAGCGCTAACCGTGGTAAGAGTCGTCACACTCACTTACCGGGTAAGACTCTCGGTCCTTACTTTCTACTCTCGGTCATTGCTTCCGCTCTTACCGGGTAAGATTCTTGGTCCTTGTCATATTCATTCAGCAGCTAATGTGACTCGGTAAGCACTTACCCGGGTAAGCGTTTTGTAAACAGTCCTTAGTAACACATCAAAAAAAATTATTAAAATTATTTATCAAAGTTTATTATTAATGAAATAAAAAAATCAAATTTAAATGTAACTTACAATTTCTTTTGAAAAATTATTTGTCTTCTGAGCAATACATGTATTGCATGATAATAAAAGCAAGAGTAAAGTTCACTTTTCGGCTCTAACGTTTTATCATTTCAACTATCTCACTTTAGCCCCTCACGTTTGACAACTCGTAACAATTTTCATTCCTCCTCTTAACGGTCGTTAACTTTTTCTGTTAAATCCAGTTTATTGAGGGGTTAATTTAGTCATTTCACCTGTTTTTATTGAGGGGACCATTGTATGATCGTAGTTGTTTGAGAGAGAGAGAGAGAGAGGAATAGACTCGGTGTTCATCCAGTTTCGATGAACTTCGAGGTTGGATCGACGAGAAGACAATTGCCAAAGTTCGTTCGCCGTATTCGCCTTGTCAAGAGATCGTGATCAAGGCAACCACGAGTAGAGATGTGTGGAAGCTTGGGATAAAATGGTGATGATGGTGAGATTGGAAACCATCACTGTATACACAAACACACACACACACACATATATATATATATAGTCGGGTTCAAACGAGAACAATACATATTTAAAAGAACACGAGAACGAACAAAATCATTAGTGATTTTACATTAACGCACGAAAAAATGACTCTGGCCACGGCTTCAGGCCCACAGTTTTTTTTTGCAAAATCACTAATGATTTTATTCGTTCTCGAGTTTTTTTAAATAGTTATTTAAACAATTTTCATTAGATTTTGAAAATGTTTTTAGAATATTATTCAACAATTTTAGTCGTTTTCAATAAGGAAAATAAACAGGAGCCACCCGACTGCCCGTAGCGGGCAGATGGGCCACGGGCAGTGGAGACAATAACGTTGAAGAAAGAGCCTAATGCCGTTGGCCCACGAGACAAAGTGTCTCCATAGTTGCTGATGAGCCCCAAACTTATGTTCATTTACAACTCACATCCCTTGAGTTCACTAATTTGCAGAAATGCCCAAATCTTGAAATCCCCAATCTCTCTTTGTTTTACTTAAAATGATGTCCTTTAAACAAATGGTGTTGGTTTACACATTTTTTACAAGACAAATTATAGGAATGTACCTCAAATGCGATATCAATATCTAAGCACATTCTTTACCCTTTATACCTCACAATGCATGAAAATACAACGTAATTTGCATCAATACTTATTGGGAAATTGACTCAAATTGGCCTCCTAGTCAGTTTTTCTCGGTTTTAGATAGAGGTCACTACTTCCGCCATTCAAGTTCGTAACTTGCGGACTTGGTTAAACGACGATTCTTTTTTCAAGAAACCGACCAGTTTTCCTTTAAAAAAATTACCTGTGTCCAATTGCTGATATAGGTCTGTACTTTTTTTTAGTAAAAATTGAATATATTTGTTTTTTGTCATTTAGCCAGGTCGCCAAGTTACGGGTCTGGATATTGCGGATGTAGTGACATTTTTAGGCTAATCCAAGAGAGGAATGACTAGGAGAAATTTAGGTGTGTAAAATAGCTATTTGAGTCAATTTCTCATACCTATTTTGTGTAATATAATTCGTTTTAAATATTTGAGATATTCCATCTGAGGTAATAAAATAAAACTTTTAAAAATATGTTACACATGATAAGAATAAATGCAAAGTATGTTACATTTTCATGCAATTTGTTCTTTTTTTTGTACTAAATGTTATTGTGAAAGACTAACGATAATGTAAATTTACAATACATGTTTCTTATAATGTAACGCCCCAAGCCTAAAATAGCATAATATCCCAATAACTTCGAATTCAACTTAAAACCACAATTAAAGTTATTGGTAGTGCACTAATAAGAAGCTAATAAATCCAATTTTCTATGTATATGTGGCGTGTTGTTACAAACTACTCCACTTAAATTTTTGATATCCTCGTCGAGCCTCCTAACATTATTCTTGTAATTGGCGATTTGAGATTCGTCTATGATGTTACAAACATCCCCTCTCAGATACCATTTGTACAATTTGAGAGACTCAGCATGCTCGATTACTCCCACCACCCGATGATACAATGATCGTGTTATACCATTTTGTAATGCTCAAGCCCAAACCAACAGGCTAACTCAATAACTTTAAATTCAAATTATAGTTAGTATGAAAATTATTGGTAACGCACAACTTTGAGCTCATATGAAACCAATGTTCTAAAAAACTCGCCACATAGCCGTCATGGCACGCCATGGCACCAAGACTTGTGTCTCACGCCACGTTAAGCCCGTGGCACGCCATGGCCTAATGCGCAGTTTTCGTAATGCGATATTTGTTTTTATTTATGTTTTTTAATCTCTTATTTGCAAGTTTTTAATATATATAAGTTAATTTAACTTGCTTATTACTATTGACTCATTGAGTAAAACTACAAAACATATGTTTTTTTATATATAATATTATATATGAATTAGAAATTTGACGCCATAAGTCACGCATTGAAAACGTCATGGCTTCGCCGTGGCTCCTAAGGCTTGAGACTTGGCCTCGCCGCCACGTCACGTCTCACGCGCATTTAGAACCTTGTATGAAACTCATACGTCCATTATCTCAATTTAAATTAATAAAGATGTTAATATTCTTTTATTTTGTTTAGTTATATAATTTCTCGTTAAAAGACATGAAATATATTAGAGAATTACTCCATTGACCACATGGACGGGCCTGCAGGTGGGCACATGGTGGCACGTACTACCGTATTAATTCTCCGATTAAGGGTAAAAAAATTCGTTTTCGTGAAGGTGCCACCGTATCGATTTAGGAGGTGCTACCGTATTATTTTGGAAACTACAAGGGTGCACCTAAACTGAAAAAAGGCCCAAATCTTATACCCATTCAACCAAAAAAATCTCCTTAAATCAACAAAAAATACCGAAAAAATCTCTCGAAATCAAGCAAAAAACGTTAAAAACTCCCGAAACGCCGGAATTTGACTAAAAACACATCGGACGATATTGAACGTTGATAAAAAGATGAAAGACACTTCGATAAAAAATCGTATGAAAAAATATGATGTCACCGTATGAAAAAAAAATTGCGTTCGTCCCTGATTGACCTTTAGTAAGTCTTAATCCTAAACTTTTACCTAACGGCTGTTTCATCTTTGGTGTACGTTACAAGTAACGTATCCTATATTAGTTTGATTTGGTTTTATATGTACGAGGTATTTCATAGGAGTAATGTAATACCAAAAAAATTGCATTGTAGCAATTTACAAAAACGATAACCAAGGGGATAATTTGGAATCTTATGAATAGACAAAGGGGTCTTTTGCAATTAATTCATTTTCAATGTAGCCAATAGCCGTTGGGCCCATGCCTCGTCACCTCCAAGGTGGGAGAATTTAGAATTAAAGAAAACGACAGGGTGGACCGTGGACGCGAGACCTTTTCTATTAATTAACGGTCTTCTTCCTCATTTATTTGTTTTAAATTTAAATTTACTTTAACATATATAATATTTAGTTCATAATTAACAACCAAATTACATATTAGTATTAGTTACCAATTAAAAAGTGAAATATATACTTTAATGTTGAGGCATGTGATCATGTGAGAAGTGTCATTTTTGGTGAGAAGTATGACAAATATTTTTAAACCGTTAGATCAATGAATTGCGGCTTAAAAGATAATTGATCTGGTGCATCTTGCTGCATCTTATCTCGATGCATCTCATCGTAATGTTCGTTCATTTCTTATCCATTGGTTGATAACCACTTCTCACATTTATCACCAAATTTGGCGTTTCTTATCGGAACCGAACCCTTAATGTTGATATCAGAGCATCTCCAATCGTACTCCAAACTCCAAATTTGGTGTTGATGGATGCTCCAATCGCACGCCAAACTCCAAAAAAAATTGTCGTTTTATGATTTCACACTCCAAATATGGAGTGTGAATTTGACACTCCAATATGGTGGATCCCACCACTTTCCATTAAAAGTATTATTATTTAATTAATAAATATTATAACTTATATATATTAATAGCAAATAGTAAATGAAATAATGTTATTTTAATGTGGTGTCCACAAATTTGGTGTTTTTTTTAGTATGCTTGGAGTTGAGGTTTTTTTTTGGTGTTGGGCCCACCATAATTGGTGTTTTTGGTGTGTTTTTTTGGAGTACGATTGGAGATGCCCTCATAAGATAACACGTACTCATATACCGAGATTAAGATAATTTGTTTTATGTAAAATGTGATATAGTTAGTACGTCATCCGAACTTTCGCCCCTTCTTTTGTAACTAAATTACAATGTTGCCATTGTGTTGGGGTCATGTTGAGTATATTTGAGGACTTCCAGATATTTTTAACTAGAGTATTTGACAACCATATGCATTAATAGTAAGGCCTTCCGTACCCCAAGCGGGGAAGGGGCTCGGGATGGGGAGGTGGCAGCGGGGTGAGGGCGGGGTTGGGCTACGACCCGGGGTGGTCATGCGGGAAGGGATGGTTTTCGGGGTTGGGTTCCCGATCCATCCCGAGGGTTTTTTAAAAAAAAAAATTTAATTAAATTTTTTAAAAAATAACCGTTGAATGGCTCTTTCTTAAAAAAAAAAAAAATTCTCAATTTAATCTCACTATATATTTAACCCTCAACCTCTTATTTCTCACACCTCTCAACCTCTTATTTCTCACACCTCTCAACCTCTTATTCTCTCAACCTCTTATTTCTCACACCTCTCAAACTCTCTCAAATTTTCTCAACCTCTATATATTAAACAATATGGATTCGCCACAACCCGGTTCACCAACCGCATCATCATCATCCGTAGACACCGATGAGTTGTTGAAGCAGTGGCCTCTCAAGATCTATGGATCTGGCACGCATACTTTGGTGTTGCCGGTTCCAACAACGACATCAATGTTCTCAATCAGTCGCCCATCTTCAACGATGTATATGATGGAAAAGCACCCGACTGCCCTTTTGAGGTGAATGGAGCCACCTACAAGCATGGATATTATCTAACGGATGGGATATATCCGGAATGGGCTACTTTCGTAAAATCATTTACGTGCCCACAAGACTCTAAACGACAAAAGTTCAAGTCCGCGCAAGAATCCGCACGTAAAGATGTTGAACGAGCTTTTGGCGTGCTTAAACAACGTTGGCATATACTTCATAACCCGGCACGCGGATGGGAACCGGCAATATTGAGAAACATTATGTACGCTTGTGTCATATTACACAATATGATACTCGAAGACGAAAACCATGCTATTTGTGGTGACGTGGAAAACGACTTTTTCACGAATGATATCGAAAGCCAAATCAGTGAGACACAACGCGCGGCAAATGTTCGAGAAGTCATAAACCGGGAAACTCATAATAACCTTCGGTCGGATTTGGTCGAACATATTTGGCGTATCCAAGTTCCCAACAATGACGACGAGTAGATTTTTAAATTTATTTTGTAATTTTTAATTTTTTAATGAATGATATGAATTTTAATTTTTATTATTTATTTTATTTTTATTTATTAAAAATATATATATAAATATTTTTATTTTGTTAAATAATTAAATGTATAAATAAAAGAATTAAAATAAATGAGGTGGCAAAGGGGTTTGAGGGAATGGGGTACGGATGTTTAGGGATCGTGAGGGATGGAGTGAGGGATGGAAGAAAAGCCGATGTGGCGATGATGTGGAGGGGAATCATTGAAAGATCCCCCCATGGGGTACTGATGGCCTAAGAAACTAAGCTTCTATAGTGAACAAAAAGGACTACATGTTGCTTTTCCAAAGACCAAGATGTTGCTTATGAATATAACATATATATAACATTTCACGTAAAAAACGGTTAAAAAAACTAAATCGAGATGGATGTCATATCGAAGAGCACGAAATTCTCGTTTTTTTATGGAATTTGTTTGATTAAAATATTAGTAATTTTTAAGATAATTTATTTTAAACTTTAATGAGGTAAAAGTTTTTTAATTAAAAAAGAAAAGAAAAAGTCAGATAAGGTAGGCGTTGATTCAAATTTCCAATTTTGCTCTTAATCACTTCTCATTTAATCTTATTATGTTTTAATCATTGATTAGTTTTCTAAAATTTGATCAATGGCTAACATTGTCCCCTCACGTACACAATAAAAAATGAGTTTTCATTTGAACCACCCCTATATGTGTGTGTGTGTGTGTGTGTGTGTGTGTGCGCGCGCACGCGTACGCGCACGTAGGCAATCGATTTCTCATTTCCTCCATTGGTGGCATCTTTCAAGTATCTTGGTATTATATTTTACGTTTGCCCGTGTAAGCGCTTACCAAGTCACATTACCTATCGGTGACCTCCTCCCACTCCGGCGATCTCCCTCATTTCCGGCGAATTTCATAATTTTTACGAGTTTCTTAAAATGTTTTTTCGAAATTTTCACATTTCATCATCTCATTATCCATATTGGATAAAATGTATGAAACTTAAAAATCTGATTATTCATATAGGAGAAAAATATATGAAACTTCGAAAATATATGATTATTTCGGGAAAAAAATATGAATAATCATATGGGAAAAATATATGAAACTTAAAAATCTGATTATTCATATGGGAGAAAAATATATGAAACCATTTATGAAACAGTTTATGAAAATATATGAAGATTTATGAAACTGTTTATGAAAATATATGAAACTGTTTATGAAACTTGTAAGTTTCGAAGAAACGGTTTATGAAACTCGGACAAACAGTGTATGAACTTGAAAATTCATAAACTTGCCGGAATTCGGGGGGAGGTCGCCGGAGTGGGAGGATGTCGCCTATGCCTAGACGAGTGACTTTTCCTATGCTTATGCTTATCTCTATTGTGATGAGAAGATTTGTGAGACTGATGTTTCCTCCTAGAATGTTTGTCCTTCCTTCCTTCATCTTTCCCACGAGGAGAGCGTGTTTTCCTAGAATGTTTAAGGTCGTTTTCCTCTTCATCATGAGACTCTTCATCTTGTGAAGAATGGTGTGATCGATGCTTCTTTTGAGCATATGCATGTACCCTTTCAGGTTAACTTTCGTGTTCATCATCTTCGTAGTGATGGCGATGGAGATGATGGTGCTGGTGGCCAGATTTTATTTTTGTTGAGAGAGAGAGAGAGAGAGAGAGAGAGATTGAGGTAAATATGGAGAAAATTAAGGATATATTGTAACCATAATTAGATAAATTCAAATTTATTAATAAATTTAAATTTTAAAATACCTAAAAACTATTCCCAAACTACTATTTCCATATTTTTTTAATAAATTCAAATCCGGAAATTCCTCAACCGTTGATCAAAAATTTGAATGACCTAGATGGGTTTGTAAGTTTACATGGTTTAAAAAATTTGCAAATTATATACGAGTAAACTACAAATTTCGTCCCTGGTGTTTACCAAAACCTTTGAAAGTGGTCCCTAAACTTCAAAAGCTGCAAGTATAGTCACTGGTGTCCTGAAATCGCTTTGAAAGTGGTCCCTGCTCACTAACTCCGTTAAAAAACTCAGTTAAGTGAATGGTACTTTTGTCTTTTTACACTCCTTTTTGCCTTTTTCTGTTAAAATAAAATAAAATAGAAATATTTTATATTTTATATATTTAAATTATATATTATATATACATATTTATACCACCACCGCCACCATCACCACCTCTAGCTCTTCCTGTGCCCACCAGCATCACGACACACCACCTCCGACCGTCTTCTCCGGCAAACCAGTCAACCCTTTGATTTTCCTTCCCACAATTCCCCTCATTGACCTCTCGAAACCTAGATAAACACCTTCGATTAACCTTGAAAACCAAGATTTTGCCATGGTGTTCTTGAACAAGTAAGAGAAATCAGGAGAAATGGCGGTTACTGGAAACCTGTTATCCGAAAAGGGTTTCAGAATCTGTCTTTCTTTGACTGAATCCAGTGAGTTTTATATGGTCACCATCTCCGTGAACCACCTCCGTCGGCCACCATCTCCGGTGGATGTGGTGGTGGCGAGACCATCGCCACCATTTTATGACACCCTCTTAAGAAATGTGTACTAGCACTTCAATTGTCAGAATTATATGTTTTTTAAGGGTCAAATGTACATAACAGAGATCCAAAATTCCAATTTACTTCTAAAATTGCAACTAAAGCAAGAAAATTATATACATATACATACATATATATATATATATGCAGTTTCATGTAGAAACCTACTCTAATTTGAAAACTGTGAAACCCACCTTACAACCATAGATCAACATCATCTACGGCTAAGATGAAATTGAGTTATTTATGGTAATAATAATTTTTTATTATTATTTTTTATTCAACGAAATTGGTAGCGGAGGGTATGGGGATAATTTCATCTTGTAACACGAATAAGGTAACTGTATCAAATTCATTATCTTCGCTTGATCACTGAATAATCGGAGCAAACTTATTCAGAGAATCATCAACCCGATTTCAACGCAAATTCATCGCCATGATTCGACTTCCAGGATGTATATTTCACCCATCGATTTCATTACTTTCACAATAAAAACCCTAGGTTGAACGATTCCTCTTAACTCTGACAGGTAGAAAGCGAAGTGAACGTATCATGAAGAACACAACCTTCTGCAATTTCACCAACACTCCCCAGAACCCACTTGATGAAAACGGTGACGAAGTCAAGGATTCAGTGAGAGACACGCCCAACCCGAAACGCAGAATGGTGAATCGAAAACCAAGAACTGACCCAGATATTGGTAATGCATCTCATTTCATTACTTAAACCTTTTTAACATACACTGTGTTTTCAGTGTTTACCTGAATTCAAAACCTGTCGAATGTGTTAGGGTTTGTTGTTCTTTTAAACAAAGGGGTTTTAATGAAATCGATGTTCTTTTTTGTCGTTATTCGAAATATAATATTGATAACTCCACCCGTTTAGTTGTTTCATTGGTTATCCACATAAATATAATAGTCCCTGTTCTATTAAGTTAACCTATACATTTCAGATTATATGCTCTCAAAAAATTTGAATGTAGGGGTTTCAGTGTTTCATAAATGTCATGTTACATTGTTTCATTGTTCATCTGACCATGACTTCTTATTTCCGTAATCCATTGTTTCATTGATTTCATTGTTGCATAAATGTCATGTTACATTGTTTCATTGTTATCGTGTTTCATTGTTTCATTATTGATAAAGTTTATGACTCCAGTGTTGCAAAATATCATGTTTCATCGATTTCATTGATGCATAAATAGAATGTTACACTGTTTCCATGTTTCATTGTTTCATTAGTTATAAAGTTTATATCTCCAGTGTTGCAGAAATATCATGTTTTGTTGATTTCATTGTTTCATGAAACCATTGTTTCATTGTTTCATTGATTACATTCCATTATTGTGTCAGTGTTTCATTTCCAGATACATGTGTTACATCTAATGCACAATATATCTATGTTTCTTTGTTTCATTACATATATGCCGGGTTTTTTATGACTGTTTTTTAGTATCTAACGACTTCCCACGACTGATTAGTAATGGCAGACTCAAGTGCAAATGATACTATTAAGTTGGATGCTTCACATCATGTTGATGACAATAAAAAGGGTTTGGAGCAAGTAGTAATCGAGGTTGGGTCATCATCCGCGTGCTATGGAAGGAAGAGTAAGCATACCATTCCTTTAGGGAACAACGAAGGTAATAGTCTCATTAATGTGAATAAATTTAAATCTAACAAGCACGTTTTGTTTAAAAGGAAAAGAATCAAAAGAAGAACAATTATCACCAACCCGTATCACAATGCAAGTTGTTGAAGAAATACATGCTGTCAGTGTGGATGAAGGTAATACACAATATCTAATTTCATTAAAGTAAGTTACAAGTTAACTAGTTACTCATTAAATTTCGCATAGTTGGACCCAAGACTGAATGCGCGTCGAAGTTCCTTGAGAAGCAGTAACCGACATGAATCAGGTGTTAAAGGTAAAGGAGATGAAGTTATAGAAGATTTTGAGGCATTAACTTTAGAGGAAGGTATAAGACGGTATAAATCATTTATTTACATTCAACTACATGATGCAATGTAATATTAAGCTTAATTCAAATGTCTAATGTAGATCGAGCTGAAACGTCTCGAAAAAATGAAGCGTGAAAGGATGAAACAACGCATACTGGAAACGGCAAGGAAGGCATACGTGAACCATTTGTACATAGAGCTGGAAGGGGGGGCATACGAGTACCTGTTAGGCCGGAAAGAGTGTGCAGACAACCATTGAGAGATGGTGTGTTAAGGACAAGGACATCCCCGAGGGCGCTACATGAAACAATACAAAAGCTTTCAAATGCTCAACGTGATGCAGTGCATAGCATGGGGTTTGGACATTTACTCGATTTAAAGACGGAAGGTATTCCATCCAGGCTTGGTTTTTATGTTGTTGACAACCTAGATACTACTACGATGACATTGGGAGTTAGGAATGGATCAATACCTATAACGCTAGATCCGGTTCATCAAATGTTAGGGTTGCCATTAGGTGGTATTGATTTTGGAATCACTACTCCACAAGTACCCGAACGATCCAGCCATCCTCAACTATGTGGACATTATACGGTTCATTTTCAGGTATGATATCGGAAGAGCAGAACATGTTGGTGGTGAAACAAGCAATGGTGTTCATGATTGGGTTCATCAAGATCAAGACGCTGGTTTCGGGGGTTTGGAAAACGTTAATGGAGATGATGCCGACGGCAACGTGGTAGTTGGTCGAAGTAATGAACCTAGAAACGAAGTGGACCCATCTTCAGCAATTGTGCTTAGCCAACGGGTCGGGAATGCTACATTGGAGACAGATGAAATAGGAACACCGCCTCTATCACAGATTTGGTACTCTCAAACACTTCATGATATCTGCGACTCAGCATACGAGGCTTCGGATTCGGCTAGACGTCAAGGAAAACAGTTTACTGTTGACCCAATAGCGTTCAACATAGACTACAGTCCAATAAACACAGTCCATAATAGAAACACTGGGATTGGAGCATTAAAGGACAAAGGCAAAGGTATTTGCGTGGAACGAAATGAGGGGCTGAAAAAACGCATCAACAACAAGCAGTTGGTCATCAAACAAGAGGTGCAAGCGAATCGTGAAGTAACAAACAGACAGCCAAGGCGGTGTGTTCGCTTAGGAGATCACCTATGTTCCCCTTATGTTAAAAGGGTGGTAGACATGAAGGTGACAACCGACGAGAAAAGGGTTTGCGAGTGGGCTCAAACAGGACTAGGATGCCCTTAGTAAGTTTTCAATTTAATGTATACCGTTTCATTAACAATAAATGATCTAGTTACACATTGATGCTCGATATCTTATGGATTAATAACTGTTTCATTCAAAAACATAACGCAGTGATGCTGTTTTTCTTCTGGATAACGGGGCAAACATGTTACGAAGAGACCTGGAAAGTCTGGCGACACCTGGATACGTACCATCAGATGTGGTGGACTGTTGGGCAGAGTTGTTGAACTATGGAGAGCAGTACAGAAGCACGGATTCACCCCGAAGGTTCTTCTTCACCACAGTTGTTATGGTAAGTTTCATCCCATATAAAGTAGTTTACAATACTTGTACCTTTATTATGGACGTTGTTTACTTATAACAAAACTTGCCTTTGTACTGAATTATTACGGGACGCAGAATAACCATCATCTGAGGGATCCCTTCACGGAATTCAACATCAAATACAACATATTCAGTAAGAATCTTGCAAGGTCCGCCCATTTCAAGAAGAAAGTGATGAACATGAGAGAAGTTGACATGGTAAATTACTTTATTAATATATTAAATATATATTGACCAATATTACATTGACCAGTTCAGTCAAAAAAGTATTATACTAATGTTTCCACACAAAATACAGGTATTTTTCCCTATTATGGATGATTGCCAATATTATGTGGTTGTATTTAACCTACGCAAGCACACAATAGTTATACTCGACAACAGGTTCTGGACAGGCAGCGAATACAAGGATGAAATGGGACTATATGAACATGCAGTACAGATTTTGGTAAGACAAATATACAATTTCCAATAACTTACATTCATTAAAAAACATAACTGTTGTAATATGTATTTCAAAATTGCAGCATAGTATGATGCTTGAACACCTCACAGAGGTGAACCACCCAACAGCGAAGATGATGAAGGAAATAAAACATCACCGACCATCCATGAGCTAGCAGACAAAGAACCGACATCAACACAGTGGTGTGTTCTTGATGCGACATATGGAAACATGGATGGGTGATGAACGTGCGTGGAGGACGGGTCTAACAGCCGAAGGTGAGGCACAGTCAACACAACTTACTGTGCTACGGAAGAAATACACAGCGAAGTTCGTGATGAGCGAGTTCAACAACAAACGGACCGATGTGATGAAGGATGTTGACACGTTCCAAGAGATGGAAACCCAGTTGAGGGATCAAATCATCAGTGAAACGTCAGTACCGAGAAAGCCGTTTGAACTATTCTGAACATTATGGAGATGGGTGGATAGAATTTACTTTGTTTTTAATGATGAACAGTATCTTGGGGTTTTTATTTTTGTTTGAACTATTATGCATGCATGGGTTACAGACATATTCTATAACAGTTTTTTTTGTCAGTATGACTTTTGCTATAAGTAGTTTCATGGAATATTAGATGGTTTCATTGTTGACCTTTATGGGTTGGTTGTGGTTATTCACTGGTTTCATTGCACACCCAACTCTCTATATTTCCTATTGTGTTTCCTAACAGGATATTGCATTATTGTTTACATGAACTAATAATTATTAATACCTGATTTTTTTAGGTGATGCTCTACAGTATCCTAATGGACTTTATTACTTGGTTTTACTTGAACTTCAAAACACTTTAGGGTGTTTCATTTTAACTCATATAAAATGAACTACCCTAAAATAAAATGTTATGAGTACCCACCACTTAGGTATATTAATTAAAAACATCCACATTGATGAAAATAACTTCATACAATACGATAAACAAATAACATGAATATTAAACAAACACACACTGCAATAGTCAACATATTCACTGATATATTCATACGAAAAGTCATCATGAACGATCGTCAACACAAGCATTAACAAACAAAAAAAAACCTTCGATGGTTCATCATCTACCTATTCGACGAAACAAACAACTATAGCCTGTTCATAATAGATCCACATCCCCGGGGATACCCAACAAAAGACCTGGATAAAACCCTAAACCAAAAAAAAACCCTTTACCAGCCAAAAAACGGACATGCAAGACCTAAGAACCAGATCCCTTCTTGAGTTTCTCGATCTTCTCCAGAAGCACCTGCACGTTCTTTTTCTCCTTCCATTTCTGATCTACCTCGTCCTTCAACTGCATTTTAAGCAAGTGGTTTTCCTTGCTCAAGTGGTAGATGTCCTCCTTCAGTTTATCAATCATGTTACAGAGATTGTTGTGGTTACGGAGAAGAGAACGGACGCTGGAAGAAGGGTAAACACCCTCGTCGGGGTTGTTGGAGGCGCAGGAGGAAGCATCCGACATTTTTTCCAACGAGTGAAAGGGTTCCAATGAAACTGGCGGCACAATTTAGGGTAATCAATCTGGGGGTGTTTTATAAAGGGGGGAGATGGGTAGTTCTTAAGGAACTGAACATGAAACTATGCCATTTATGGGGTATACTCGATGAACCGGTTGTGTGGTATAATAATTACCACTTTATGTCTATTCGCATTTATTACTCGTTTTTATAGTTGGTACAATCAGAGTTTGGTCCATGGACCGAGAATACCACCTGGTGCAAAACAAAAAAATATCATATACATTGTGGTTCATAAGTAAGCAAAGCTGATGAAACTGGTAGGTACAAACAATCATATACTACATCATTGGAAACTGTTCAAATTTTCATTAACCAACACCTGTCCTTATTTATTAAAAAAAACATGAGGATAATGAAGTAAAAAATATTGAAATACTTCCAATATAAAGCTTGAACCAAACAAAATTTAAATAGTTCAACCCAAATAACTTAAATGAAATAGTTCAACCCAATCAACTAAAAAAAATAGTTCAACCCAAATAACTAACTAAAATAGTTCAACCCAAGTAACTGAAATGAAATAGGTCAACACAATTAAACTAAGACCCCGATAATTCATCAATGAACCTTATCAGGGCAATTGCGGGAGTCGTGCCTGGACATCTTCTTACAACGCCTACACAAACGCTTTTGCTTTTTGGCCGCTTTTTCGGATGAACCGACGAGACGTTTCCCAGTGCCACAACCTTTATTCCTTATACCTGAAGGGGGTACAACTTCAACTGAATCAGGCTGGGAAGCACCAACTAACTCTTCAATATCATTCTGCTTCTCCTGGTAGCTTGATACGAGAGGTGTGTTCATCGACAATTGTTCACTCTAATCTTCTAATTGTTCAACAAATAATGCCAAAGAATCCTTGTCATTCCTAGCCATAGCAATAAGACGGTCAAAAAACGACACAGCCTTGTTGATCAACCCTTGTTTCTCCACATCCATTTCACCGTAACGAGCTCGGGCCGGCATAGTCTTAACCGGAACTAAACCACGTCTCCAACGACGAAGGATATACTTTTGCGGGATCGCCGTAACTTTCTCATGAATCATCACACTAAACACATGCCTGAAAAGGATGCCGTTCCTTACGAAGTGATTACAGTTGCAATCAAACGTTTCATCCGCTGGAATACGGACCACCTTAAAAAATATTATTTTAAATTAGACCAACTATATAAACAATTAAAAAAAGATCAAACAGTGAAACCTGAAATTTAACAATAAATTCATTAACATACCGTGTACATGGTCTTTAGTTCATCTTGCTTGTTATATTGATAAATGTCGTACACCTTCTTTTCATCTCCATCCTCAACACATTTAAGTGTACAATACCACGCTGCTTTGTTCATCTCCTTCTGAATATCTAAAAAAATAGTACGTGTATATGTATCACGCACCTGAGCCTCGAGTTTGGATGGAAATAGCATACTAGGAATGGCTGTTCAAGTCTCAACCTCTAACTCACAGTGCTTACGTCGTTGCTTATCGATAGCAAGATCAAACATACCAATAAAAAAAGCAAATCATCCCAAAACTTTGCATAGACTCTAAAAAGGCGTTTATACTCTCAGACCTAGACGTGGTTTTCATGAGTCCAGACATGGATGAGTTCTTGTAGTATGCCAGAATCCAAGACTCCCTAATTTGGTACATCTCTTCCCACCATGCATCCCCACGTAGCCCATATGAATCCATCAGCTCATTCCATTTCACCTCAAATTCTTCTAGTTCGATATGGACATTCCAGACAAGCTTGTTTATCTCAGACTTGAACGGGGTAGCATTCGCAATATGTGAGCTCACTTGAACAGTAAAATTTTACAACTATTTATACACAATACTTATCTATAAAATTAGCATAAACTGTTCAGCCATTACCTTATCATTAAACTTTTTAGTAATATACCACATACATAAACGGTGTTTTGCATCAGGAAAGGCAACCGGTATGGCTTGTTTCATTGACGCACATTGGTCAGTAATAACAAACTTCGGCTGCTTTCTATGGCATCTCATGAATGACATCAAAACCCACGTAAAGTTAGGCACGGTCTCGGATGCAATTAATAAAGCACCAACCACAACGGATTTCTTGTGGTTATCAACAGCTACAAACGGTACGAATATCATCGCGTGCCTGGAAAACAACAACAATGTAATTAATAGACAATGTGAAAACAAGAGTATATATGAACCTAAACTAAAAAGGTAAGAAGATGAATTACTTGTTTGTTCGATATGTAGCATCAAATGAAATCGTATCACCAAATTCACCATAATTCCGTCTGGCAGTTTCATCGGCCCAAAATATTGCAACCAACTCCTTCCCTTCAACCTTGTACTCAAAAAAATACTCCGGACAATACTCATGCCTTTTATTCAACTTGTTGATCAACATTTGAGTGTCTTTGTTTCCGAAAAAATGAACAACATCCCTCTTAAAGTTTATATGGTCCATTGCAATACCACCCGAGGTCTCTATACCACCCATAATGGACTCTTTCATTCTGTGATTTTGGGTGATGCCGACTTTCGAGGCACATGCATGTAAAACATTCCTACGTTCTATGAACCCAAGTTTCCTCTTAGACCGCGAAAACATCCTATCTTCGGGCAGGAACAACATATGGTTGTGCCTTTCAACAAACTTATACACCTCATACTCTCCAGTCTCCTTAACAAATCGAACCTTTAAACTAGCTAAACAACCGGTCCTCTTATAACTAGATCTCCGTTTCTTTTTTTCACCGGGGGCTACCTCAAATGAATCAAACTCCCTCTTATTTGGTATCCCTTGTTTACTACAAAAAAAGTAACGAGTAGATATCCTACCTGCTTTGTTGCTTTTTTTTATTTGCTAATCGCACATCAAAGCCAGCAACCTCCACGTATTTCCTATAACTTAATTCGGCACTATGGACGGAACGGAATCTATCACCAACCCTTATAGAAACATTTTGGCCTGCGATGGGATACCAGAAGTTCGACCCTTCGGGAGACTCGACCATATGTTGATTCACTGTCAACGCAATTAACAACAAAATGAAAAAAATTAATTCAACTTAAAAAAACAGAAGATATAAAATCATAATGAATTGTATCATTTTGTTTTCACATCATGACTTAAAGATGAAAAATATGAATACCATTTGTTTCTTTATTGTTGCCATTATCGACGGTGATATCATGTACTGCTTCGGAGTCGGGTACCGATTCATCAACGTGCGGAGAAACAAAGGATGAAAGAAACGTTTCATCGTTGTGAAATACATCTTGAACATTAATCTCGTTGAGAGATAATGGTTCATCGTCTGAGTTCGACATCAATAACTAATCGATAATAAAGAATTCTTGTGTTTCTCTCTTCACAGTTTGTTTACAATGAACAATGATGATTAATGGGTATAGATATAAAACCGTTCTAAATTATATGTAGATAACCGTAATCTTCATAAAAACCGTAATTGATTTCATCGATAGAAATTGATCAAAATCGAGTTTCCCTAATTAGACGATTTATTATCATTAATTACGGGATATGATCATTATCATAAAATCGAATAATTAACAACCGAATTACATACTGACGGAATTGCCCTCCTAATTTCTCTTTTCTCTCTCTCTGCTTTTCTCACCCGACTTCAAGAAAAATGGATTTGAGATAATATCTCAATTAAATCAAACCCATCTCTTAAGTAATCAACTTTCAAGGAATGACCAAATACACCCTCTAGTTTAATTTTCATCAATCACCTTTAAACTTTGGTTAAATTTACCGATTCAACCCTGAAGTTTACTTTTACAATTTGTCCACAACTTAGACTATCTTACAAATAGACCCCATTTATATTTAATATAATATAATGAAATTTCGGGGTGTTACAAATCTCCCCAACTTGAAAATGATTTCGTCCTCGAAATCAAAACTATACTAAAATCGAGGATCTTTATTCCTCCTTTTCAAAGATAACCACCAATATGAAATAAGCTACACATCTTCTTAAATTCAAGTCCTACATACTCAATCATAGTCTAAGGTCTAAAAGAACAAAGATTCACTCATATCCTTCAACATTACCCGCTCCCCAACTTGAAACTTTGCAAGTCTCCTTGGAGCAACTGTCATCATCAAATCTTTATCCAACTATGGCTCGATCTTCTTTAATCAATTCAACTATTATAACATCCTTCAAAAACATATCTGGTATAGCTAACTTTTACAACATAATGAAATACAAAAGGCAAGTTAGCACTACTCACATAATATATACATACGTATAGAACTAACAAGGAATGTATCAAAAAGTACAACCGCCGATTCCTCAGTTTCGTTTGCCATCAAGTAAAAATGTTTAGCCCATTGGTCTTGAGGTATTTATTTTCTTCTCTTGATTTCCACTTTTCTTGAGCTTCGGACAATCCACTCGATAATGACAGGGCTGTTTGCATTCAAAACATGTTGGTCCTTGTATGGGACACGTCCCTATGGTGTGACCACCCTCACCGCACTTAAAACATTTTAGCCAAGTCTTACACGGACCATAGTGCTTACTTTTACATTTCTGGCACCAATTCTGTTCCTGACGGGGCTCAAAAGAAGTTTTCTCAATAGAGGACTTCAATCCATGCGAAGATTCCGATCAACCTTCCCCCTTTCTTTTCTCTCCTACTTGAGCTTTCTCAGCTTTATCCTTTGCATACACCTCCTCCATGATCTTTGCTTCCTCAATCGTCTCCCTTAGAGTCAAGGCCTTAGAACTTCTGACTCTAGACATCATATCGGCTGGTAAGCCCTTCAGGTAGGCTTTAATCTTCTCCTTTTCCGTTGGAGCCACATGTCCTACTAAGTTCAATTTTTCTATAAAGGCTTCAGTGTACTTCCGAACAGTCGAAGTACCCTTCCTAAGAGTCCGAAACTCTTCTTCAATCCTATCCATTTTGTTCTCATTACAATATTCCTCCAAAATCTTTTTCTTAAAAGACTCACACGTCATAGAAGCTAAGACTGGAGCCGTCAAAGTCGATGTAACAATATTCCACCACGTCAAAGCGTTGTCGCGTAACATTTGTGAACCGAACCTGACCTTCGATTCTTCGTCACATTCACAAGCTCGAAAAGCTTGTTCTATCTCCCTGAGCCAGTTCATACATGCCACTGGATTGTCCACTCCGGTGAACTCTGGCGGTTTACAACTCATAAACGTTTTATATGAACAGACTCTATCCATCCTCTTGTTTACATTCATCACAGGATTACGAATTGGATTTATTACACCGGTATCTACCTCCATTCGTCGTAGCTCAGAACTTCGATCATTTAATGCTTTCATGAATATTTCAGATTGTTGTGCTAGAGCCGTATTCATCATTCGCATCATGTTCTCCATCATGCGAGACTCCATCGTAGACTCCGTCGTCTCATGGTTGGCGGTACTGGTACTCGTTCTGTGTGCCCGACTGTCCGTTCCTCCCATAGAAGGTAGCCTCGGCGGACTCTCATGAGTCCTAACCATTTCAGGTCGCTTTTCTCCCCAGTCCATTACTGCCCTATCCTTCGAAGAATTATGGGACCTTGGTGGTGTGTTAACCATTGTTCTAACATAACACAAAGAAATAACCATAAGAAATGGTTACATAAATCCAGACACACGAAACGTACTTTACCGTTCATTAGTCACTATAACAATTTAGAAACAAGTATGCTTGTGTAACAATATATTCATAATAACAGTAGCTAATTGAAATTGTGAACATACTATACATAAGAATCCTCGTTACCATCGTTACAGTACTAATTTCACGTATTGCTGTCGACTCTAAAACCATCCCGTCTTAGTACTTCTACCCATATCTCACAAATCATAACTTAATTCATCTCAGCTTAAGTCTAGGTATCTCATCATCATACCTAGTTCGCTTAAACTTCAGCTCTGATACCATATTGTAACACCCTAAAAACAGGGCCAGTTTGAACCTCAAAATTTACACAATATGTCATAATAAAGTCCAAACTATTATTTATATAATAAGAGAATTAACTACGAGGATTCATAAATACATCAATCGAATTCTCCAAATAACCTATTAATCTAATTATGTCAACTATAAATAGATTACTAGGGTTATCCAAGCAATCCATCCAAAGCCTTCTCATATTTGCTAACTTCTCCGTTTATCACCAAAAGTCGAATACCCAAATGCACTCGTCCCACATCCTATTAATCCCCTGAGCTCGTACCTGGTAAGAAAATTGAATTTGAACAATTAGGCTTATGCCTAGTGAGAACATCCAAATTCAAATTAAAACATTAACAGCTTTGAAACTCAGATATCCAAAGCTTATAAACAAACCTGTTCACCACCGTTCTTACCGTACACGTGCTCAACTCAATGACGGGAACATACCCGATTATATGACTATGACTAACATTCAGAAAGTCATATCATCAAAGTCAAGAGCTTACTACGAATCATTATAGATTCTAGATTCATTGCTCTTATCAAGAAATTACAATTGGCACCATGTCTATTTCTTGAAGAGGAAGTAGTAATTACCATTAAGTGCCTGGCCGACCCCTCACCTTCCAACAAAACTAGGAATTACAGTTAGTGCCCCACCTATTCCACGATTCCATGTCACAATATGAAATGGGATTTACCATTAAGTGCCTAGTCTAGTCCACATTTCAATCAACGGGAATACCTTTAAGAGCCTGGTCAATTCCACGTTCATCACATCATAACACAAATGGGAATTACCTTTAAAGCCCGACCCATTCCACATTTATCAAATCAACGGGAAATACAAATTACTTTATGTATTTTCCACGTTAATAATCACCTCTCGAAATGGGATTAACAATCCACATTATAGGTCAACGGGAATAACAGTTAGTGCCCCGCCTATTCCACATTTATAAAACAAAAATGGGAATTACCTTTCAGAACCCGGTCTATTCCACATTTATCTAATCAACATGAATTACCATTAAGAGTCTGGTCTATTCCACATTTCACATACTACTAGTGCATATGGATCCAATACACTTTTAAGTGAATATGTATAACAGCAGATCATGCCACTTCTCATAACATATTCCATTCTAAAAACACCGGATAATCTAATGTACCCTCAAATGTTATTTTTCTAAAGTTCTTATTTAGAAAAATAATCCGAAATCTCGATTCCAAAATGAGATAATATTAATAGGATTGTATCCTAAAATCCTAATATAAAACTTAAATAAAATAAAATAAAAGAAAAGAAAACATAATGGAATCTCAACTCTATTTTCAGAATTATTACTGGACCAAAAAGGAAGTCACTTTCGATGTTAATACCAGATCCAAGTGAGGCCCACTTTCCATAATTCTTACCTGATCCAACTAGAGGCCCAAGTTTCGGTTTGTAAACTAATTCCAGAATCCAAATCGTGTGGCCCAGATTTTGGTATTTTTTTTGTAATGATTCCGGAACCCATTTTGGCAAACCCAATTTCCGGTATTCTCTTTTATTTACCGGATCCCCAACTCCTTAAGCCCATTCCGGAATTGTTAATTTCCGGATCCAATTCTTAAATACCGGAATTATTTATATTCCGGAACCCAAAACACAATAGCCCAATTCCAGTTTGTATAATTCTGGAACCCAAAACACAATAGCCCAATTCCGGGACTTTACTATTCCGGAACCTAAGCCATTCCGGATCCGGTCCAAGCTTCCGGTATTCAATCCATTCCGGATCCGGTCCATTTCCGGATCCCATACCCAGTTCCGTATTTCGTTCAGTTCCGGATCAAAACCCAGTTCCGGAACTCCTAATACTGGGACTTCGATACTGGTCAACAATTCAAGCCAAAATTGTTCTAAAAACTCCTATAAAATTCAGATTATTGTTCAATCTTTCATTCCTTACCAATACACCAAAACATTCAAACACTTTATATACATCATCTAATTTCATTTCAACTGTAATGCTTAAAATGAAAGGATGAACTCACCTGGTTGAAGCTTTAACCCAGTACTCCAAACCCTTTCTTTTTTGATTCACAACCTATTGACAAATGATTTCCATAAGTGTTACCAAACTGATTAAGAGATTAAGGAGAAAATTACAAAACCCTTACCACACAAGAATTGAGATGAAACCCAGTTCCTTTCTTCTTCTTTCTCCTTTCTTTCTCTTTTCTCTCTCTCTCTGCTTTTCTCACCCGACTTCAAGAAAAATGGATTTGAGATAATATCTCAATTAAATCAAACCCATCTCTTAAGTAATCAACTTTCAAGGAATGACCAAATACACCCTCTAGTTTAATTTTCATCAATCACCTTTAAACTTTGGTTAAATTTACCTATTCAACCCTGGAGTTTACTTTTACAATTTGTCCACAACTTAGACTATCTTACAAATAGACCCCATTTATATTAATTATAGTATAATGAAATTTTGGGGTGTTACAACCGGTGGTCTTCTCCACCACCATCACCGCCATAACCATCGCCACAATTACCGGCCACCACCAACAATTTCCTCCATTTCTGTATCGTTAAGCAAAACCCACCTCTAGAACCAGATCTTTCTCTTCGATCTCTGCTGGAAGACGAGGCATACGTCGATCTCTTCGATCTCTATGGCGTCCGAGTTTTTCAGAGAAAATGGATGCATATTGTTCGGTTAAGAACATATTCTTGGTTATCGATTCAGAACAGATTTTAGTGTGGAGATGCAAAATAATTTTCAATAAAAAATGGTCCCTGCTCTCTAAATTAACGATACATAAATGAAAGTGGTTCCCCGCGTTTGCGTCTGTGGAGATGGTCGGCGTTCCACAGACGGCCGGCGTTGCGTCTGTGGAGATGGCCGGCAAAATTTGCTTCTCTCTCTAAATTAAATAAATATATATGTATATTAATGTAAATATAAATTAAAGTGAATTTGTTCAAACAACATTATAAAACTTGCCCTCATAAAAGAAAATACAAAAATACCCTGACTCTAACGGATAATTTTAACGGAGTTAGTGAGCAGGGACCATTTTCAAAGCGATTTCAGGACACCAGGGACTATACTTGCAGTTTTTGAAGTTTAGGGACCACTTTCAAAGGTTTTGGTAAACACCAGGGAAGAAATTTGTAGTTTACTATATATATATATATATATATATATATATATATATATATATATATATATATAGGGAATGGTTCAATAGAGAAGTCCAAATATTTAGAGAAATAGAGAAGTGATCTTGGCCATTTATTCGGTCAAGATCGGCGGCTTTGACCGAGAAGCAGCGGATAATTACTCGCGTGGTCTGCACAAGATAGAGGGGTAGTTTCGTAAAAAATACACGGGCTGAGTTCATATATGAATCTGTGTGATTCACATATGAACTATACGTTCATATATGAACCTTTGTAATTCACATATAAACTCTTTTTAACTAATTCATATATGAACCTTTGTGATTCATATATGAATTATTTAATTTGTTCATATGAGAAGTATTTAAAAAACAATTCATATATGAATCATAAAGATTCATATATGAACACAAAAGGTTCATATATGAATTAGTTAAAAAAATTCATATATGAATCACAAAGGTTCATATATGAACACAAAGATTCATATATGAATCAATTAATTGGTTCAACTGATTCATATATGAACCTACAGTTAATTAGTTTTATATATGAAACACAAAAGTTCATATATGAATCACAAGATTCATATATGAATTAGTTATAAAGAGTTCATATGTGAATTACAAAGGTTCATATATGAACGTATAGTTCATATGTGAATCACACAGATTCATATATGAACTCAGCCTGCGTTTTTTGTAAAAGTTACGAAATTGTCCTTCTATTTTTGGAACAGCCGCAACTTTTGACCAGTCAAAGCCGCAATTTTTGACCAGTCAAAGCCGCAACTTTTGACCAATTATAACCGATATTGACCGAATAAATGGCCAAAATCACTTCTCTATTTCTCTAAGTATTTGGATTTCACTATTGAACCTAAGGCTATATATATATATATATATATAGGGGCTTAATCAAATGAGAACTAATTAGTTTGTGGTAACTGTAAGAACCAATATGAGCCACTCATTTAATATAATTAATTTTATTTTTAAAATAAAGTAAAAGGACAAATTGGTAAATTTGTTATTTTACAGCTAATAAATTTAATATATTTATTCAAATATATCTCATGGCAGCAACGGCTCCAACCTCCATTGTTGCCTATATGAATCTTAGCAGTCCCAATATACAATGCAAAGTTAATGGTTTTTTAAACAAAATCAAAAAAGGGAAACACAAGATTCAATTCTCTGAATGTTTAAGTGTTGTTACCCCATTCATGATTAAGGCAAAGATTGTAGATTTGTAGTTTCACTGTTTTCATCTGGACTCCTACCAGGTCCAACTGTTCGATATAATAATTTTTTTAAATACAAATTTCGGTAATAATAAACACATAAAATGAATTGTTGGTGGTTAATACCTGTACCATCACATCTAAGTAGCTCACAAGCTGAACAACCTTCCACAATGGTATCATAGTGGGTATCACAGTGATATCACTTTTGTTTTTGTATGTTTACTGGGGGTATCACAGTGATATCACATTTGTTCTTGTATGTATTCTGGGTATCACAGTGATATCACATTTATTCTTGTGATATCATTATCATAATCGTAAATTTGCTGGAGAGAGGAGAGAGGAGAGAGGAGAGAGGAGAGGGGAGATTTTAAAAATACCTAAAATGTCCTTTTATTTAAATTTCAAACAAAATTAACAAAATTAATAGTTTCCTAATTTATAGTTTAATATGTGGCTCACATTGGTTCTTACAGTTACCATAAAATAACTAGTTCTCCCTTGAATGACCCTATATATATATATATATATATATTATAATACAAAAATGCCCTTCAAATATGTCAAAATGATCAACGATTAAAAATGATAAACGATTAAAAATGATTTTCTTTGAGTAAATTGCAATTTTGGTCCCTGTGGTATGTTGTTTTTCTCATTTTTAGTCCCAAGAAATTTTTTATTGCAAGAATAACCCTGTGGTATGCAAAAATGCTCGGTTTTGGTCCCTAAAACTAACAGCCGTTAATTGCAGCTGTTAAATGCCCCCTATGTGCCTTGCACTTGAGGCATATATGTCATTTTATAAAGACCAGACCATAGGGACCAAAATTGCAATTTACTTTTTGAGTAAATTACATGAATGGTCCTTGTGGTATGATCATATTTTGGATATGGTCCCTAATTCGCATTAATTACACTGGACGTCTCTGTGGTATGCATAAGCGTACGCAGAAGGTCCCTCATTCTAACGGAATCTGTTAACCCAGTTAACCCAAGGAGTATTTTTGTCGTTTTATCCTCTCTTTTGTCTTTTTTCCTGATAAAAAAATAAATTAATAAAGATACCTTTGGGTTAGGGGGTTACAGGTGTCTTTATTAATTTATTTTTTTATTAGGAAAAAGACAAAAGAAAGGATAAAAAGACAAAAATACCACTTGAGTTATCTGATTAACAGATTCCGTTAGACGGAGAGACCTTCTGCGTGCGCTTATGCATACCACAGGGACGCCAAGTGTAATTAATGCGAATTAGGGACCATATCCAAAATATGACCATACCATAGGGACCATTCATGTAATTTACTCAAAAAGTAAATTGCAATTTTGGTCCCTATGGTCTGGTCTTTATAAAATGACATATATGCCTCATGTGCAAGGCACATGGGGGCATTTAACAGCTTCAATTAACGACTGTTAGTTTTAGGGATTAAAATCGAGCATTTTTGCATATCACAGGGTTATTTTTACAATAAAAAAATTTGAGGGACCAAAAATGAGAAAAACAACATACCACAGGGACCAAATTTGCAATTTACTCAAAGAAATTCATTTTTAATTGTTTATCATTTTTAATCGTTGATCATTTTGACATATTTGAAGGGCATTTTTGTATTTTAATATATATATATATATAATAAATAAGTAACTAGCATGCCACGTGTCGTCTTCTAGTGAGCCGACTACGGTATTTTTTCGCCTAAACATGTATCTGAACGCAGTTTACATTATAAGTTCAATTAGCACACCCACATTCATTCCTCCTTAAATCTCTCCTTAATTCAATATTTTTTTAATTTATACGTTACATTTACTACCCTTATAATTAGGTATGTAGTTACTTTTAATTTCTTACTTTTTTTATTTTTCATTTTAGACTCGTCATATAAACATAAATAATGTATATGAACTATAATGCATTAAAAAACATTTCTATTTTTTTACAAATTATACCATTGTAATCGCTTCGTCAATACCTTCGAAATGAGCCCAATATTGAATATTTTTGGATTTAATTATATTATTAAATATCATAGATATATACGAATTAATGTGTCGTGATTAGTATGAGATTTGTTGAAATTAATATGGGATTTGATACAAATAATCACTAAATTGTCGTGATTTTCTTTTTGCAATTTCATATCAACTTTTACTTCAAAGTCGAATTCCTTCGACGAATTACAATTCTATCAAATTTCATTCTGTCAACGAAACATCCTTAGAATTATCACAAGAGATTTAATTACTTGGGAAAAAAAATATCACTTATCAACTGACTTTTGGATTATGACTTCGAACATTTTTCAAAAATATAATATGCAAATATTTTAGTATAGTATATTTAATTATTTATACTTTCTTAATCATGATTATATTATTTTCTCTAATTTTTTTGACCAATTAACCATATTGACCTTTAATTTTATACATCTTATATGCTATTTAAAAGCGTATAAATATGAGCATGAAACAAAATTATTTTTTCGAATTCTCGGCTTTAAATTTGAGATACTTCGTGTCGCATCACGCGCAAGTACTTATCTAGTATATATATATATATATATATATATATATATATATATGGATAATCATTTGCAAATTTTTTAAACCATGTAAACTTACAAACCCATCTAGGTCATTCAAATTTTTGATCAACTGTTGAGGAATTTTCGGATTTGAATTTATTAAAAAAAATAGGGAAATAGTAGTTTGGGAATAGTTTTTAGGTATTTTAAATTTTAAATTTTAAATTTATTAATAAATTTGAATTTATCTAATTATGGTTACAATATATCCTTAATTTTCTCCATATTTACCTCAATCTCTCTCTCTCTCAACAAAAAAAAAATCTGCCACCAGTGCCATCATCTCCATCGCCATCACTACGAAGATGGTGAACAAGAAAGTAAACCTGAAAGGGTACATGCATATGCTCAAAAGAAGCATCGATCACACCATTCTTCACAAGATGAAGAGTCTCATGATGAAGAGGAAAAGGACCTTAAACATTCTAGGAAAACACGCTCTTCTCGTGGAGAAGATGAAGGAAGGAAGGACAAACATTCTAGGAGGAAACATCTGTCTCACAAATCTTCTCATCACAATAGAGATAAGCATAAGCATAGGAAAAGTCACTCGTCTAGGCATAGGCGACATCCTCCCACTCCGGCGACCTCCCCCCGAATTCCGGCAAGTTTATGAATTTTCAAGTTCATACACTGTTTGTCCGAGTTTCATAAACCGTTTCTTCGAAATTTACAAGTTTCATAAACAGTTTCATATATTTTCATAAATAGTTTCATAAATCTTCATATATTTTCATAAACTGTTTCATAAATGGTTTCATATACTTTACTCTCATATGAATAATCAGATTTTTAAGTTTCATATATTTTTCCCATATGATTATTCATATTTTTTTTCCGAAATAATCATATATTTTCGAAGTTTCATATATTTTTCTCCTATATGAATAATCAGATTTTTAAGTTTCATACATTTTATCCAATATGGATAATGAGATGATGAAATGTGAAAATTTCGAAAAAACATTTTAAGAAACTCGTAAAAATTATGAAATTCGCCGGAAATGAGGGAGATCGCTGGAGTGGGAGGAGGTCACCGGTAGGTAATGTGACTTGGTAAGCGCTTACACGGGCAAACGTCAAATATAATACCAAGATACTTGAAAGATGCCACCAATGGAGGAAATGAGAAATCGATTGCCTACGCGCGCGCACTCGTGCACACACACACACACACACATAGGGGTGGTTCAAATGAAAACTCATTTTTTATTGTGTACGTAAGGACCAATGTTAGCCATTGATCAAATTTTAGAAAACTAATCAATGGTTAAAACATAATAAGATTAATTGAGAAGTGATTAAGAGCAAAATTGAAATTTGAATCAGCGTCTACCTTATCTGACTTTTTATTTTCTTTTTTAATTAAAAAACTTTTACCTCCTTAAAGTTTTAAATAAATTATCTTAAAAATTACTAATATTTTAATCAAACAAATTCCATAAAAAAACGAGAATTTCGTGCTCTTCAATATGACATCCATCTCGATATAATTTTTTTAACCGTTTTTTACGTAAAATGCTTTATATGTGTTATATTCATAAGCAACATCTTGGTCTTTGGAAAAGCAACATGTAGTCCTTTTTGTTCACTATAGAAGCTTAGTTTCTTACTGTTAATGCATATGGTTGTCAAATACTCTAGTTAAAAATAACTGGAAGTCCTCAAATATACTCAAATTTTTGCTTGTGTTCCTATAAATAATGAACTTTTGTTTGGTCACCATTTCTTCAATTGTAAAACCATCTTTTAGGACTATTAGACGTGTATTTTTTTATTATTTTTTTTCCTTTGTAAGGTTTTTTTTTGGAGGGTGTCTTAGGCTTTGCCTAGACTAATCTCTTGGTAAATTATGACTGTAATACATCAGCCCTGATTAAACCTCGGTGGCCACAAGTTGTGTACGTCTGGATTCGAATTCTGGGCAGATGGGATATTCCGCCACATCCTCCAAGGCCTTAACCAGTACAATGCTTGTGGTTTCCTTTGTAAGGTTATATAGACGTCTATAGCTTAAGCTCAATAAAGTAGACCATTCTCCCATTTCTTGGTGTTAATATACATACTTCTTAACGATATTAAAGTCAAAAACCTTCGAGGAGATCAATTTGTAATTTTCTATATAAAATTGATCAATTTGTAAATAAAGAAACATTCATGCCCATAATTATAAAATTCCTAAAACCAAAGGACCAAAAAGTGAAAAACAGAAAACACACCCTTAATAATTGAAGGTTCTGCCACTGGATTCAGGCCCCTTGGATTTTGGAAAGGGAAAGCGGTTTTTCAAACAATAGTTATTATCGCCTGTATCATAGACCACTCTAGAAACAGCTGGACCCCATCCAACCAACACGTGTCATTAATCTATAAACTAAAACCACAAAACGGTCCCCTGCTCCATCTCACACCCAATCCCGAACTCTCCTCCTCCAAAACTCTATAAATGATCACATCTTCCCTGCTAGAATTCCTTCCCACAGTCCCCTTGATCTTTAACCTACGCCCCCCTCGCTCATCTTAGCATATAGCAAAGTCTTATTTGTTATTATACACACGATGAGGTCTGCTGCGCTATCTTACGCCGAATGTGCAGAGCCCCATTTTCTTGAAGCTTGTACTCTTTGCTCTAAGCCACTGGGTAGTAACAGCGACATATTCATGTACAGGTATACAATCGAAGCTCTTTTTTTCCAATATCAATATGTGCATCATCGACTTGTACCTCATGCTGAATCCATTGTACCTTAAGATCAACATAGAGATGCAAGCTTTATATATAAAGATCATTATTCATGGGGAAGAAACCAGATGCATAAACGGGTTGTACATGATGCATAGAGGTGTTGTACCTGATGAATAGAAGTTGTTTATGCACATGTGAATCTTGGTTATGATCTTTAAAGGGGTATCTTGGTAAATTACTACAAAAACTTCAACCGAATGAATAAACCAACAAGCACAGGGTTGTAAACTGTAAAGATTCATTGGTTTCCTGGGAGTATAACCCGTAGGCATAAAAGGTTGTGCTTTATGCATAAAGAGTTGTACAAGGTGCATATTTTGTTGTACCATGTCAACTCGGGTTGAGATTTATAAGTGGGTATTTTTGTAAATTCATATGGTGAACTAGATTCACTGTACCTGGACAAAAAACAACCTTAAAAAATTTCTTATAAAAATACCTATAAAGATTCAACCTTTTTAAAAGAAATAAAACCCTATGCATAAAATGGTTGTACTCCGTGCCTAAAGGGTTGTACAATTACAGTTGTAAAATAGACAAAATTGAATTCCAAATCCATATCCAGTGAATAAAACCAAAACCAACATAGAGAGACCTAACCTTTCTGAGGATTCTTTAATAAGGAGTTGTATGTTGTGCATAAAGATTTATACCCTGTGCATAAAGAGTTGTAGTATATGTATCAAAGTTTTGATGGGTATTTTTGTAATTTGGTGCACAGAGGGAACACTCCATATTGTAGCCAAGAGTGCAGGCAAGAACAGATTGAGAATGATGAAGCAAGAGAGAGGAGATGGAAGGTTTCTTCATCATCTTCCAAGAAATCAACAGAGACTTCCAAGAAAACTGCAACTGCTGTGCAAACTGGAACTCTTGTTGCCTCAAACTAAGCCAAAATTTCCAAATATGTTATGTTAAATTACATAATTACCTCTCTGATAAAGAAATATGAGGGGAGGGGAATGATGATGCTACTTGATTGGAGAAGGTTTTGTACAGAAGTGATGGTGGGGTGTCATGGTGATGAAGGAAAAAGACAAAGATACCCTTTGCTTTGAGACAAATTTTGCCCTTTTTTTCACTTTCACTTTTATTTTTAATTTTTGTGATGTTTTTGTTTTTTTGGTAACCTTTATTGGTTTTCATTTTATATAAGAATATCCAACCTCTGTTTTAAACATGTTTAGGTTATGTGGTGGCAATTTTGTCTTGTTACAGAACCAATTCTCCTCAATTAATCATGTAATGTGAAATAAGGTTAAATTTTGAACCTTATTTGAGGAATAAACATTTTATGCCCTTTATAACATCAAACTAAAGTACAAAAAAATATATAAGCAACTTGAGTAAAATGTTTTAAAACACATGTACATTTTTATTTTTATTTTATTATTTTCAAAAAGACATCTTCAAGATTATATTTTAATTAATTGTTACTTGAAACATTTTGATAAAAATGAACGTTAAATTAGGGGCTGTTTGTTTACCTCTTAACAGTTCCATTAAGAGACAACTTCTGAAACTTGTTTGACAAAAAAAAGAGTATGCCTCTTAATGGTTTCAAAACACTCTGATTGATTTAGCATCTTGTGTAACTCTTAACCATGATTTAGCATCTTGTGCCACTCTTAACCATTCAACACCGTTGATTCAATTCCAAACAAATACCAAACAACCATATTTCATTTTACACTGTATCATAAAAGTCTCTTAACCATTCTGACAACTTAATCATTCTGCATCAAACCATTCAGCAACCAACAAACAGCCCCTTAGACCTTTAATTATATGTTTTATGAATCTATAGTTTATTAAACTTTTCCTTTAAAAATATATGTTTTTCAAATAACAATTCAATTAAAAAAACATTTAAAACAATTTACTCCGGCTAAACCAAAACAAGTTGTATCCATATCATCATTATCATGTATGTATTGAATTATGGCCCGGCCCGTAATATTTCTGGGCTTTCGAGCTCAATGGCCCATTATTAGAAAAGACGAAGTTTGACAATTTTGCACATTAATGTAGAGATGACCAAATCGCCCCGTCCCGGCCCGGCCCGAAGCACAGCCCGCTAAAAGCCCGGCCCGTCTAAGGCCCGGTTCATAGCCTGTCGGTTGCAATCAGGCCGTATATTTGGAAGATTTGCCGGGCCGGTCCTAAAGCCCGGATATGGCCCGATCTGTTTTTTTTGAAAAAGTAGTCTTTTTAAAACGCTATTATAGCCGTCTTATGACCGTTTGTTGCCGTTTTTTTTTGTCATTTTTGGGCTTCCTAAACACTATAAATAAAATCCTTAATGTATGGGGTTAGATACTAAGTTAAAAATGCAAAAAACACAATTTTTGCTCTAAATTCTCGATTTCTCGCTATCTTGTGTTCGTTTTTGCAACTTCTCAATCTCTCAATTCTTCCATTTTGCACTCAAAATAGTAGGCGGTGATGCCTCAAACGAACAAATTAGAAAAGTTCATGAAAAGCACGGACGAAAATCCGGAGTTTGGAATGGTTATAATATGGTGGTTCTCATGAACGGGAACAAAAGGACACAATGCAAAATGTGTGGACAACTCCTTACGACCACGGGAAACTCGACGTTAAAGAGGCACACCGATACCACGTGCAAGGCGGTGAAGTCCCGAGGTGATTCAAGTCAACCTATACTTTACAAACAAGGTCAAATATGGTCGAACGATGCCATGTTGACCCGAGAATGGCAACAAAATGTGTCATTCAAATGGGGTTGCCGTTTCGACATTTCCACAATCCAACAATGACGAAGATGACCCAAAAATGTCTACAACCTCGCTACACTTCGGTAAGCCGTCAAACTCTTGGACGTGAGGCACTAGAAATGTGGAAAAATGCTAAAAATGAAATGCGAAACATATCTGAACAAATGCCTAACAACGTTTCTTTAACTTGTGATGCGTGGAGCGCACCACATGGATTGCCAAATTCTTATATATGTATAACAACACATTGGATGGAGTCGTGACAATTAGTCAAATGTATAATCACGTTTGAAACGTTTTGTGTGCCACATTCCGGTGAACGTCAATTTTCAATTATTAAAAAAGCACTTACTTTTTATAATTTATCAAATAAAATCCTTAGCATTTCATTTGATAACGCTAGTAATAATAATGCATGTGTGGAAAAGTTAAAGAGTGCTTTAACCCCTATGTTGGACGGTCCATGTCATTTTAAAGCTTTGAGATCGAATTTTGATATGGTCGTTCGATGGAATTCGACATACTATATGATCGAAAATTTGCGTGCACAAAGAATTTATATACATGCATTTTATAATATTCATTACCCAGATAATAGTATTGGAGATTGGGATTGGGTTGTACTTGATTGATTATACGATTTTGTGGGCGATTTTAAAAACGCAACAACCTGGTTATGCAGTGTTTATTATCCAACAAGCCCTCTAGTTTTAAATAGATTATATATTTTGTCAATGAAAATAAAGGAGTACGAGGAGAAAGACGATGGTGTTGATTGGGAGGATATGATTTCTTCAATTAAAAAAAATTGTTAAAATGTTTTAGAGATATCCCCTTTTCTTTTCTTTGTGCCGCAACGTTAAACCCGTGGCTAAAGAGTACCGGTGTTGAGGTTTTAATTACACAAATAAGTCAAGCTTTCGGTTTTTCAAATTATAGTTTTTCAGCGGACAAAAAGCGCACATTTACTCGCCAATTTTTTGATATTTATAAAGGCCGACATGGGGAGGAAGCCAAAAACAAACCTCACAACAACCACTATTTACGACAGGTGCTTCTTCTAGTAGTGGTCATCGCCAAAGCCGGAAAGACTTAATGACCTCTTTAATAAATGATGTGCGAAATGAATCAAGTAAAAAAAAGATATGACAAGGGTCTCGAAAGAATTATAACACACCATTCCCATCGGTGGGAAGGAGGCGTGTTTGCAAGGGGTATGAGTGTCTTAATGGGGACAACACACCATTCCCATCTGTGTGAATAAGACATATCCTGTGCGAATAAGTCACAAGTAAACAACCCAAAAAAATGTGCGAATAAGCCAGATGGACCACTAAGCTCTAAGTAAACAACCTCTAAGGGTGTGTTTACTTGCGACTTAATCAACTTAATGAAAAACAAGTGGCTTATTCGCTAAGTAGGTAAAGGGTGTGTTGTTCCCATTAGGGATGAGCAAATCGGACCGATTTCCCGAACCGAACCGGGACCGAACCGGTACCGTACCGGTACCGAACCGGTACCATGTATTCGGTCCGGTATTCGGTTCCATATAATCTCCAAATTCGGTATTCGGTACCGGGATTTTCCCGAAAATACCGAAACCGAACCGGAATTTTAAAAGTCATTGTTTTTATAAAAAAACTTAAGTATGCATATCATCTCCTATATAAACTAAACTTATCTTTGCTAATCAAGATATATCATCTTCTAAACTAACCAAACCTTCTCCATAAACCCAAAAAATCGACCCCGCATACATAACCATCAAAAAATCGGTACCCTTACAAACACATCAAAAAATCGACAAATTTGGGATTCGGGAATTGCTTTGAAACACATTTGAAATATTACGAAGATGTTTTGGTTTGCTATTGGTTTTGATACACATTCGATACATTTTCATATTTTCGGTCCTAAGTGGTACTAGTACCGATTTTCCCGTCCCGAAACCGAAACCGAACCGGTATATACGGTTCGGTTTTCGGTACCACTTTTTAGTCCCAAAAAAATTCGGTACCAACCGGTCCGGTTCCGATCTCATCCCTAGTTCCCATTAAGACAAAAAATTGACAATTATACCCTTAAAAAAAGAAACGCACATATAACCCTAGCAACCTCTCCATTCCTTCTCTCCCACCTTTCCATCGTTGCTCTCCCTAAAACAACGATGATTACTGCTCTCTGGCGACTATTGCGCTCTTTCACACTTCTCTGACGACTACTGCTCTCCGGCGACTACTGTGCTTTCTCTATAGCGACTACTGCTCTCTCTCTTGTTGTTCGTTTTCCTTTTGTTGTTTCGTTTTGGTTTTGTTTACCGTTTACTACCGTAGGTTTCGTTTGTTTGGTTTTTGTTTCGTCCTTGCCTACAATCGTAGGGTTACCGTGCTTGCTATGGACTGTGTTCCTATCAGTTAGAGCATCTCCAACAGCTTCCCTAAAATTTCTCCAAAATGGGGAAGTAAAAGTCAAAATCCCCAAAAAAAATTACATCCATCTCCAACAGATTCCCCATTTTAGAGAATTCAACATTAAATATATTATTAAAATATTCAAAACATTATTACCTCCAACAAATTTTTAGAAGGAAAATAATAAAATATTATTTCTATCACTTGATAATGATTTTTGGAGTAATCTCCATATTTGGAGAAAATGACGTTCTCTCTCCTACTTTCTCCAAAATGGGGATGATTTTGGGGAAGCTGTTGGAGCATATTTTAGGATCAAAATCTCCATATTCCCCATTTTCTTCAAAATGGGGAAGCTGTTGGAGATGCTCTTAGATGTTAGATTTTTGCTCTTATTGGTTTTATTTGCTCCTCGTATGGTTATCACTCCTTCATTGTTGCTAATATGGTTATTTGGTGTGATTTATGTGTTGCACTTTTCCCAAAATAGACAATTTTTGATGGGAATTTTTTGGCGTGATTTATGTGTTATTTTTTCTCAAATTGGGCAGATTTTGATGGGCAAATTTTGGTGTGATTTATGTGTTGTTTTTTTTCTCAAAATGGGCAGATACTTTGGTTAATAATGTTTAAAATTTAAGTATTTGTGTTCGAAGTTTGCTACTTTGTGTTTGATTTTGGCTACTTTGTGTTTGAACTTGAATTTTTAAGTACTTTATGAATATATGTTTTGATGTTTAAATAATTTTGTGTTTCAGAAATATAATTTGGCTTAAAAAATAAACCGAATATATAAAATAACTTATAATAATCGGTAAATCGGTCATTTCTGTTATTTAGACTGTAAATTCAGATAAAAAAGTAAACAACAAAACTAATTTATTCACACGAATAAATTTATCGGAACAATACTTACGCTCCGTTCTCGAGTTTTAGAAGGAAAGAAAAGAAGAGAAAGGGAAGAGAAAGAAAAGAAATGAAAGGAAAGGGGAGGAAATAAATATTTGTATATGTGTTATTGAGATTGAAGAAAAAGAAAGTAAGGAGAGGGAAAGAAAATAAATTTTCATGTTCTCGAGTAGGAGAGAAAGGAAAAGAAAGATGTTACTTTTACCAATATACTCTCATTTATTTCATAATGAAATGTAATTAATGAGTATATGTGTAATTTTATAAATATTTTTAATTCTTTTTATTTCATTTCTTTCCTTTCCTTCCGTTTCCTCCCACATTTGGACGGAAAGTTTTGGGAGAAAAATCAACAATATTTTCCTTCCACTTCCCTTCATTTCCCTCTTTTAACATTTTTTATTTTCCTCCTACTTTTCTTCCTTTTCGGCTTCTTTCCATCATAAAACAAACTCGAGAACACAACTTAACAAATAATCAACCCCTCAATTTATCATTTACTAATTTTGTTACGAAAAAAGGAAAGTAGTCAAACAAAAGAAAATGTAGGACGGCATATACCATTTTTGTGCATTTATCTGATGCAAGAAAGTTTCACTAAATTTTTTACGGTTTAATTCTGTTTAATCCATCTCCTTTTTTCCTCTCTGTTCTTGTTCTTGATCTTTGGGTGAAAGTGAAATTTATTAATTTCATCAAAGATCCGTCTAATAATATGAAATTCTCAATTGGAAAGTTTGGAATCACTGATGGGTTCTCTTTGCTTGTAGACTGAATCGCATCGACAAAAACCCACCATCACTCCATCGTCTTCTCCATCTTCCTCTACATCAATGGCGGAAAGTTCGAAGCTTTAAACCCAAAACCTCATCTCCAATGGCTAAACCCCTGCTGAAATCTCGCATGATCCTTGAACCCTTTGCACAATTCAACCTCTCTTCATCATCAATTCGATCTCTCGGTCTCTTCTCCACCAATCTCCACGAAACCCTAATTTACGTCGGCACCGTCTCCGGTAAACTCCTCTTACTCTCTCTTCATCATCATCATCATCCCAATTCCAATTCTAGTAACACCAATAATCACGAGAATAATAATACTAGCAATGAAAGTAACGACAATGATGACAAAATTAAATTTGTGCGCCATATGTCCATAAGCGATTGTGCAGTAGAATCAATACATGTATTTGGTGAAATTGAGAAGGTTCTAGTAGTTTCAGATGGGTTTATACATTTTGTTGATTTAGAATTAGTTAAGCCTGTGAAAAAGATTGGTGCTCTTAAAGGTGTTAATGTTGTTGCTAGAAGGTTAAAGAGTAATGGAAATGAGGGGTTTTCGAAGTTAACCGTGGGAGGGGGCGGGGATGCGAGTGGCGGTTCGAGTTTCCTACAGAGATTAGGGGGCGGTGGTGGTGGTGGTGGTGGTGGCGGTGGTGGCGGGAGGTTAAACGGTGGCGGGGTGAATGATTTGCCAATTGATGATAACTGTGTTTTCGCCGCTGCTGTTGGGAAGAAGCTGATTTTGGTGGGGCTTGTTGGGAGGAGTAACGAGACTTATGATGGTGTTGCGGGTTCGCTTGTGACGTTGAGAGAGATTCCGTGTGTTGATTTGGTTAAAGATATTGTTTGGATCGATGATTCTATCATTGTTGGTGGTTCAAGTGGTTATTATTTGTGTTCGTGTGTTACGGGTCAATGTGGTTTGATATTTTCGTTGCCAGACATGTCAAGTTCACCGCGGCTTAAGGTGTTGAAGAAAGAGTATAAGGTTCTTATGTTGGTTGATAATGTGGGGGTTATTGTTGATTCTCAAGGGCAACCGGTGGGCGGAAGTTTGGTATTTAATGGCTCTCCGGATGGTATAGGAGAGATAGGTACAAGTATCGTTGCTCTTCACGGTGGCGGCAAGATGGAGTTGTATCTTAAGAAATCCCGGAGTTTCGTTCAGAAGATAGTGGTTGCCGGAGACGGAGGTGGTCAAGTTTTTATAACGGATGATGAAGTCGGAACCGGAAAAGTGGTGGTTGTAGCAACACCGGCCAAGGTATGCCCACCTTCTATAATTGCGAGTTGCTTATTGGCACATTATCGCTATGCGAGTTGCTTATTTGTTATTCCATCTTAGGGGCTGTTTGTTTCCATTAAGAGGCAATCTCTGAATCGCTAAGAGGTGAATCTTGTTTGGCAAGAAAAAGTTTGTCGGTTCTAAAACCTCTTAATGATTTTGTATCTTGGGCCTTCCTTAACCATCCCTAAGGGGCTGTTTGTTTACCTCTTAATAGTTTCATTAAGAGGCAACCTCTGAATCGCTAAGAGGTAAATCTTGTTTCGCAAAAAAAAACTTGCCTCTTAATGGTTCTAAAACCCTCTGAATGATTTTGTATCTTGGGCCTCCCTTAACCATTCAGCCCCCTGATTTCATTCTGAACAATTAACAAACAACCATAGTTCATTTTGCACTATATCATAAGAGTCTCTTAATGATTCTGACCACTTAATCATTCTGCACCAAACCATTCAACAACTGCCAAACAGCCCCTAATTTCATTCAGAACAATTACCAAACAACCATATTTAATTTTGCACTATATCATAAGAGTCTCTTAATCATTCTGACCACTTAATCATTCTGCACCAAACCATTCATCAACCGCCAAACATCCCCTTAGTTTCTCATTGAATTTTATAAATTATTTAGGTTTTTGACGCATATTTGGTTTGATATCTAAGTAGGTTATTTGCTACTTGAAAGTAGCTTCTGAAGAACAAATTAAAGATTTCTTGAGAAAGAAGGATTTTAAGGAGGCTATTTCCTTAGTTGAGGAGCTTCATGATGACGGTGAAATATCAAAGGAAACCATGTCATTTGTTCACGCTCAAGTGGGATTCTTGTTGATGTTTGACTTGCGTTTCGAGGAAGCATTCAACCACTTCCTACTATCGGAAACAATGCAGCCGTCTGAAATATTTCCGTTCATCATGCCCGATCCAAATCGTTGGTCGTTGCTGGTATACTTATTTCATCTTCTATTCATTCATTATTCGATTATATTTCTATTTTTGCCAAAGATTTGAACTTTATGGATCGATGATTCAAGATTATACAAGCAGTTAGTAAAGAAATGTCCCAATATGCTAAAAAACTTAATAAACAAAGAAAATCTTAAATTCATAAATAAACCGATAACAAGTTGCTTTTTTTTCAGGTACCTAGGAATCGTTATTGGGGTTTACACCCTCCACCTGCCCCTCTCGAGAGTGTTATTGACAACGGGTTGATGGCTATTCAAAGAGCTATTTTTCTTAAAAAAGCAGGTTTGGAGACTGCTGTGGATGATGAATTTCTTTTGAACCCTCCAAATAAAGATGATTTATTGGACTCTGCGTTAAAAAACTCAATCAGGTTTATAAGTTCTTCTTTGCAGTTGAGTTCATCTGTTCTTATTACATTTTTTTATAGTTCTTACCCCTTTAACTTCTTTAGGTATTTAAAAGCTTCGCGTGAAAAAGACCTGACATCATCCGTGAGGGAGGGAGTCGACACACTATTAATGTATCTGTATAGAGCGCTGAATTGTGTCGATGAAATGGAGAATCTTGCATCTTCTGAAAATTGGTGTATAGTGGTATGTGTGGCCTTTCTTTACCCTTGATAATAATAATAGGGTCAAAAACCGAGTCTTTATTAGGGATTAAGACAGTTGACTATGTGGGATCGTTGGTCAACAGCAGCACACTAGTATTTAATGCATTCTAATGGGCAATGCAGGAGGAGTTGGAAACTTTACTGAATGAGTCAGGGCATTTAAGGACACTTGCATTCCTTTGTGAAAGCAAAGGGATGAGCTCCAAGGCTCTTGCCATTTGGCGAATATTGGCAAGAAACTATTCATCCGGTTATTGGACAGACCCGACACAATTAAATGAAACACGGGATGAAGGTGTAAATATTATCTCCGGCAAAGAAACTGCGGCAACTGAAGCTTCAAGAATTCTCGAGGAATTGTCTGATCAAGATCTGATTCTGCAACATCTTGGATGGGTATGGCTGCTTTTTGAATAAGCATCAAGAATTGTGGAAAAGGAGTTATTGGCATTTGAAAAACCATATTATTTTGACTCTTTTTCTATTTTTTATTGCAAACAAACCATCAAAATGTAAAAGAATCACTCTTTTCTATTTTTGATCCGATTTGGCCTTTTCAATTAGATTGCAGATATTAACCAGGTGCTTGCTGTTCGAGTATTGACGTCTGAGAAAAGGAGTCATCAGCTTCCACCGTGTAAGGATGTTTTTAACGATCGAGTATTGTTCGCTTTTTTAACTTCTATTTACTTGTTTATAGTTTGAACTACTTTTCAATTTTTTTTATTAAAGTTTTCTTGTTATCTTGTTCCAACATATTCTTTCTTACAGACAAAGTAATTGCTGCGATTGATCCAAAAAAAACCGAAATTCTTCAGAGGTATATCCAAAAAAAACCCGATTTTTGTGCTTCTGATTTGTAAATATTGTTGCTTATGATCTTTTTTTTTCGTATTGATTACGACACTGTAGATATCTGCAATGGTTGATCGAAGATCAAGATTCTGATGATCCTCAGTTCCATACATCATATGCTCTGTTACTCACGAAATCAGCACTTGAAACGTACGGATCAGAAAGTCCGTCTCGAGATGCCGAAGCTGGAACCTCGGAGCAGGTTAACGGTAGGACTTTGATATTCCAAAATCCCGTGAGAGAGAGACTGCAATTCTTCTTACAGTCTTCCGACTTGTATGACCCCGAAGAGGTCCTTGATTTGATTCAAGAATCGGAGTTGTGGTTGGAAAAGGTCTGTTATAACGATGTGTCTTGCGTACCTTATTTCTTTTTTGTAGGGTCCCGTGAAAATTACTCCCTCCGTCCCAAAATAAATGTCCACAATGAAAAAAAACACACAGTATTAAAAATGTGTAATTATTACACTTTTTAATTAATTAAATGACAAATTTACCCCTCATAATAGAGGGAGTAATGAGTTTCTCCACTCATAATTAAGGGTAGAATTGGAAAGTATGCACTTGCTTTTGAAAGTGGATAAACTAAAGTAGAAACATGTTATTTTGGGACGGAGGGAGTACAACATTTGTCGAGATACATAGTCTTAAGAGAAATCTTTAGCTATTATCATGTGGTCTTGAATACCCCTCAAAAGTGAGAAATATATCATTAGTTTTTCACAATGATGATAATGGCGTAAGTGAACTCTAGATTAAAAGGTTAACCCGAAAAGGAAATGGTGCAGTTTTCATGGAACGACGAGACTGTTATGGAGTTAGTATTGAAAACGTATTTTCTTGGTCTTTTTGCAGGCTATCCTTTATCGAAAACTAGGACAAGAAACATTGGTGCTTCAGATCCTGGCCGTGTAAGTTTTTCATGACTTCGAAAGTTCTCACATTTAAGGGATTTCAGTGTTTGGAGCAGGTTCAAATGAGAACCATAAATAATTTTGAGAACCTGGGAATCAACTGTTCTTGCTATAAACAGTTGGTTCCCAATAAATTTTTGATTCTCATTTGAAATTTCCTTTTATAATCATCATAAGAACTCAAGAGAAAACACCATTGATGAACATCTATGTTTTTCTGAAGGTCATGATTTATGTAATGAAAATGTTTCAGGAAATTGGAGGACAACGATGCTGCTGAACACTATTGTGCCGAGATTGGCAGACCCGATGCCTATATGCAGTTGGTCCCTTCTCTCTCTTGCTCTCTCTCTCTCTCTCTCTCTCTCACACACACACACACATTCTCTCTCTCTCACACATGGGTTAACGTACTTATCTCTCCGGGATCAATGATTTCAGGTTGCTTGATATCTATCTAAACCCCACGGATGGCAAGAAGCCCATGTTCAAAGCCGCTGTCCGTCTTCTCCATAATCATGGAGAAGCGCTTGATCCTCTGCAAGTTCTTGAGGTATAAATCCGGGTTATTTACGATAATAACCTTCTAGAGGGAGGTTTTTCCTGGAAAACTGCATAAAAATGAAAAACTGAGGAGTACCCTGGTAACCGTTCCTCTGGACTGTATGCACATGTGCATACAAGTAATTGAAGTTGTTTTTTGATTTTTATGCACCTGTGCATATTATTCACATGTGCATACCGGACAAAATGCTTACAAATTACTTGTATGCACATGTGCATATCGTCCGGATGAATGGTTACCATAGTGTTCCCCGGTTTTCTTTTTTTGCGGTTTCCCCCCGAACCTGAACCTGAACCTAACCTTCTAAGTGTTTCTTCTTTTAAATCCATGACCTTCTACAGATTTTGAGGCATTCTTGTGTTAGGAAGACACATTTTTCTGTTAGGCAGAGACATTCTTAAATCTATCAGAAGGTCATGCATTTAAAAAAAATCTATCAGAAGGTTACTCACGTTAAGGCTCTCCAATGATTAAGGATCATAAAGTCGTTTTTTCTAAGAAATTATAGGTTTTCATTTGCAGAGATTGTCCCCGAATATGCCGTTACAGCTTGCTTCCGATACGATATTAAGAATGCTTAGAGCCCGTCTTCATCATCATTACCAAGGACAAGTAGGTTCTTCGTATGATTTTCTCACTTTCTGCTTAAAAGTTTTCGACTTAATAACATCTAAAACCGTTATTTGGCTTCTCATTGCAAATTGCTCATCTTTCTTACAAAAGTGCAAAAAGAAAACACTGGTTTGCAAGAACGAGCTCTCTAGGAAAATTGTGAAAATACAAATGCCGAAAAACCGTTGGAGTTGGTACATTTTATCGGAATCTGCTGGTTCGTGTAAAGTATAGTGTGTGTGTGTGTGTGTGTGTGTGTTTTATAAGATTGTTCTAGGGGTTATAACTTGTGCAAAGCTCTCAACTATTATAGGTTGTCCATAATTTATCCCGGGCCGTTGGACTCGATGCAAGTTTAGCACGATTGGAGGAAAGATCTCGGCATGTACAAATTAACGATGAGAGTCTCTGTGATTCTTGTCACGCGAGGCTTGGAACAAAATTATTTGCTATGTATCCCGATGATACCATAGTTTGCTACAAGGTAAAAACGAAGTCGTAAAAGTCAAAGTTAAGACCCTGTTGTTGACCCGACCCGACTCGAACTAATATTATTTTTTTCCATTTGCAGTGTTTCCGACGCCAGGGTGAATCCACATCCGTAACGGGCCGTGACTTCAAGAACGACCCCGTCTTAAAACCTGGCTGGCTCGTTACCGACTGATTGCAAATGCATGACCTTATACACCTTCAGCGACATCCTAACCACTTGGCGGTGTTTCATCCTAAGATGCCCCGGTTATCGAGCTTTACCCACGTTTTTCATTATCGTTCTGGATAAGAGTCGGTAGATAACAAAACGGGTCAAACTTGTACGAAGGCACGAAAGATGGCTACGTATGTGGGTGAAACACTATGAATTCGACGTGTTTGGTTTTACGTCGCTGAAAAATGCGCCCACTTTTTTGCGTTTGTCGTTGAATATCTGTAAAGCGTTCACTTGTATTTTCGAATGGTTGCATGCGTTGTATCAAGTATATGAATCCATACTTGCATGTACTTTTCTCAAGTTTCTTGTTGCGTACGGGTGTTTGGTAACGGTGTGTCTGCGTTAGCTTGTGAATACCTCGATTAATTTCACGTGGTTACAACTTGTGGGGACATGAATCAGTACCATTAAGGGGATTTTGGGTTAGTTTTCTATTAAGTTCTGTATGGATAAAGTTGTCTTTATGAAATAATCTGTCTATATAGATTGAGAAAGTTTTTGTTTATGAGAGTTTTTTCATAGATGAAAGTAACATTGTTTTTAATTAAGGGGCATGTTTGAAAAAAAAACTTGACTTCTTCGCAAAGCTCCTTAAAAATTTACCGAATAAGCCACTTTCTACATCATTATGCCACTATTAAATAGTTTATAGCCGACATAATAAGTTGTCAGTTTCCACGAAGCTGCTAATGAACAGACCATTAAACAACAAATCCATAATTTTAATTATATTGAATTTTTTATGATAATTCTTAGATCGTAAACTATAGAGACAACATATATCATGTTTTAAGACATGTATTTATTATTATTAATTATATTTTTTAGAACATAATATTGTATTTCATGTTTTGTTTAATAGTAATCATGAAGTATGAGGTTCAAATTGATTAAAGTTTAAAACTTAGGGTTATTTTTGAAAAATTCAGTTCTGCCATCAATTTCTCTATGGTTCCGCCACTCTGCTACAAGAACGCAGTAGCAGGCTAGCAGCTCCGCTTCTCTATCCTGCAAGACTTCGGCCTCCGGTGACGGCACAGCTCGCTGGAAAATAGCTTTTCGGCCGATTGCCGGATGTCTGCTACTCTGAGCCGGCGCTCGTATAGCACTCTCATTAAGGTTTGCAACTCTCTAAGTTATAATACTGCGGTCGTTTTACTCCCAAAAGCCCCAATTTTTCAATGCTCACACTGCTTCAATACTTCATCATCTTCCAATCATAAATGTGATTACCTTGAGGATTTTTCACCTTTTAAGAATTTGAATATTGAAGATGCTGTCATAAATCTGAATGAGAGGCGTAGAATCGTATTAGGGTTGGGGAAAATAATAAAAACGCATCCAGATGCTGTATTGAAGGAATTTTCTCGTGAATTTTGCCCCTTTTTGTTAATAAATATCATGAAATTGTTTGGAAACCGAAAAGGCGCGTTTGCGTTTTTCAAATTCGTGTTCAGGGAGGAGTCAGATAGGATAGTTAGGTCTTGTTGCGTTGCATGTCATGTTTTAGCCATGCAGGGATTCAGGATTATGGCACAGGATGTGTTATCGTTGGTGATATGGAGAATTGGATCGTCTAGATGTCAGGAGGTGATAAATATATTGTGGAGAGGGCATTGGGGGTATGAATCAGATTTTTCAGTTCTGGATTCAGTTATGCGTGCTTTCATGAATGTCGAAATGAATTCACAGGCATTGGAGATTTTGGGGAAAATGAGAATGATTGGACTGCAGCCGGGTTTATCAGCACTTTCTCTTCTCTTTAGATTGTTGCTTAGAGTAGGTGATTATGGAAGTGTTTGGAAGTTATTCAGAGATATGGTTAGAAAAGGGCCACGTCCTTCAAATGTCACATTCAATGTGATGATTCATGGGTTCTGTAGGAAGGGACAAGTTCATACCGCAGAGAGTTTGTTACAATTGATGAGGAAGTTTCTGTGTGAACCGGATGTTTATACATATAACATTTTGATCAATGCATACTGCATCCGTGGACAAACTTTGGATGCTTTGAGTTGGGTGCAGTTGATGGTGGAAAGGGGTTGTAGTCCAAGTGCTGCCACGTTTAGTACAATTATCAACGCCTTGAGCAAGGAGGGAAACATTGTTGAAGCAAGAAACGTTTTTGACGGAATGCAAGATATGGGTGTGTCTCCAAATGTATTTGCTTATAATGCATTAATGGATGGGTTTGTTAAGGCTAGAGAAATTGATCAGGCTTCTATGCTTTTCGAGGAAATGAGGAACAATCATGTTAATGCCGATGGTGTGACATTTAACATTTTGGTTGCAGGGTACTACAAATATGGAAGAGATGAGGATGTGGACCACTTGTTACGAGACCTATCCATGTCCGGGTTGCTTCCAGATTGTTCATTGGCTGATGTATCAGTAGCAAGATTGTGCTGGGCAGGACGACCAGATAAGGCGACTGAACTTCTAGAGAACATGCTAAAGATGGGTTTACCCCTCACAGTAATTGCTTTCAATTCTATCATTTCTGCTTACAGCAAAGATGGATTAGAAGAGAAGGCATTTGATGCCTATCTTATGATGATTAAGCTTGGGATAAGACCTTCATCCTCCACTTGTAATGCATTGCTCATGTGTTTATCAAGAAAAGGGAAACTGCGAGAGGCGGAGGAGCTTATGTGTGAGATGAGAGAGAAGGAATTTCCAGTCAATAGAATGGCGTTCACTGTGCTTGTAGATGGGTACTTTAAAATTGGGAATGTAATGGGTGCTCAAAAGTTGTGGTTACTTATGGAAAACATAGGGATGGCTGCAGATGCTGTTAGCTTTTCTGCATTCATTGATGGACTATCTAAAGCTGGTCTTGTTGAGGAGGCATATAATGTGTTCTTAGAAATGAAAAATAAAGGGATCATGCCAAATAATTTCACTTATAATTCTTTGATTGCTGGATTTTGCAATGGTGGAAAGTTAAATGAGGCATTGAGGTTGGAGAAGGAAATGAGGCAAAGGGGTCTTCTTCCTGATATATTCACTAATAATATTATCATCAATGGGTACTGTAAACAGGGTAGGATGAAGTCTGCTATTGATACTTTTTTGGAAATGCATCGGTTTGGGTTGGTACCAGACATCGTTACTTACAACACTTTGATAAGTGGATACTGCAAGGGATTTGATATGGTCAATGCAGATACTCTTGTTTATAAAATGTATAATAGTGGGTGGGACCCGGATATTACCACGTATAACATTCGGATTCATGGTTTTTGTGGCAGTCAAAGGATGAATCGAGCCGTATTGTTGTTCAATGAGCTTCTTTCATCTGGGATTCTTCCAAATACAGTAACGTATAACACAATGTTGAATGCCATTTGCGATGATATATTGGATCGTGCTATGATCTTGACTGCAAAATTGCTCAAGATGGCTTTTGTTCCCAATGTTGTGACAACCAACTTGTTATTGTCTCATCTTCGTAGGCAGGGACTGCCGGAAAGGGCTTTGATGTGGGGGGAACATTTGAGGCAGATAGGCCTTGAATTTGATGAAATAACATATAGAATTTTGGAAAGATCCAATTGTGACATAAAAGGAGATGATGTATATTTAAGAGGGACATCAGGAAGAAGCCTTTTCCTAGACTTCCTGATGTACCTTACTTTCGATTATTTGTACAGAAATAGGCTTTACAGGGAAACATATACTTCTGATATAAGAATGATTAACAGTGGATCTAGTAGTTCCTTAGAGGTGACTACTAGTTGTCTTCAACAACCAATGTTAGAAGTCAACAACTAAATAAAATGCAAAGAGAAAGGTTCAGTTTGAAGACGAGAATCCATGCATAGAGTCTTTATCTGGGGAGGTGGTCAGCCAGGAGAGTGGAACACGGAAGGATGGGACCGGGACTCAGGGAGACATTGTCCATTGATACCAGATTTTCATGATTTTGATCAGCTGCCCGAGATCTTTCCGGAAGTCCCAGATTCTGTTTGAAAGCACAAGAGGTGTTGTAGGCTGAGTTCCGTAAAACAACCTATAGGTATGTGTCATCCCTCATTATGGTTACATTTTTGGTTTTCTTACGGCAACTTATATTGCATTTGGGGATAATTTCCTGTTCATATGCCTATATTATATCAGTATAATCTGTATTGAAATTAGTATTCCAAGTCTGAATTTGTCATATCTTCACTAAACTTGTATGTTTATTTCATCTTCTAAGGATGTGGATAGATGTGCATGTCTCTAACATTAAAAGGAAGGATTTTGAACCTAGTGTTCTATGGACTGAACAAGATTCCACCTCCTACCAATTTCTTTTGTTTTCATTTTGTTTTGATGTGATTTGGAAGTCCATTTTAAGTGATTCAGTTGCCCATAAGTGTCTTTTTTTTAATCGGAACACTTGCCAGATTTCTCATATTATACATATAATTTAACCCCACCATTATATGAGAATTTATCAATGACAGTGAAATAACTTAGTCTCCATTCCATTTTAGATTAAGGTGGTGTAGGATGGGGAAATATTGACATGCTATTTCAGAACAAGAAAACTTCAATAATAAATTAGTTTTTTAGAAACTCTTCAAGTAATAAGAGTTGATATGGCTTCAACTCGCTCAGCAGAACTTGCACCTTTAAGACTTCAATTTATCCACAGAATAGTGAAGTTTGTTTTATTGGAATCTAAGTTTGAATCCATTTTAAGATGTGTACAGTGTTTCTGTATTTGTGTGTAGACTATCCTTGGTATATTATTACGGTGGAGATAATAGCTGTGTGCCTGTGTTCATTTTTCATTTGATCTTTTTGATATAATATTTGTATCCTTTTCATTGTCATTGATGTTTATGAAGTGCATGATGGTTACTAGTTCAATATCTGTACACATGATATATTACAGTGTTGGTAAAAGTAAAGGATGTAATTATAGAAACTGATTTTTTAAAGTTATTAGACATAATATAAGAGTAACATTTTGCATAAGTTGAAGAGAATAGGAGGTTCATCTTGTTGTATTTAACCACTTTATAGTATCTCTTTGGGTTCATCTGTAGTCCATACGACTGCTTTCAGATAAAAAAAGGTTTGTTATTTTGGATGAACTTTTCTATACTCCCCTGTGTATATCTTACCCATCATCTGGCAGCCTGACAAATAGACATATCTTGAAACTTATATGTATTTTTTGAAAGTAGGATGCTTCTTTCTGGATTCATTCTAGATTTTGCTTGCATGGAGTTGCCTGGTTTCATTATGTGATGTTGACCTTAAATTTGCAGGGGTGGCCAAGGAGATAGTCAGATTTGTAGGTCAAACTGAATTCATGCATATGGTGATATGGATTGTATGATCTATTGATCTGCCTCTAGCAAATGCACTGGCTGCTACGCAGTACATGGCTCATAAATTAGCTCATCCATGATTGAAGCCTTCATTCTAATAGACTTCCAAGTTCGGTGATGATGGTTGCAGCAGTATTCAACAAGATTAGCAGGTGTGAGTACAGTTCTTTCTTTCCACTCTGCTACCCGCCTTTCTTTAAAAAGTTCTACACATCATGATAGATTATGCACTTCTGTGCAGGAAATTTAATAATTTATTATCATTTCAAACATATGCTGTAGTCCTTGAAGAAAAATTGAGGTATGCTTCACTGCTCTTGGTTTCAGAACTTTGCAAACTATCCCCACATAGAAACATGTTGGATTAATTCTATTGCACTCCCTTGGTCATGTGAAAATGCAACATTTTCTTTATTGATATATTTCTAAACCAGAATCATGTATTTTGCCCGTTATCGTGGTCACAACTCGATGAGAGCTGGTTGGGCTAGAAGCTAGTTATTGCTACTGATTTAACCCAGTAGTTTTTCATTTTTGTTGCTAGAAGAGGTGATATTTTTTGGACTTTTGATTGATAGCATAACGTGTCTAATAAAAAGGTTTCTAATGTTCATGGGATGAATATTGCCTTTTGTACTAAAATTCAGATATTGGTCAACCTAACCTGTGTTTTCCTCATCATTATTGTTGTCGATATCTAAATTTCTGACTCTAACCCTGCCAGTTTGACTTTTACCCAGTAAAAAGAGCCAGCCAAGGTCAATCCCATAGACACATATTTAGAAAACAAACATTCATAGTGACTTGAAGGTCCAATCGAGTGACACAGAGGTCGATTCGACGTTGACTCGGTGTAAAAATGATCCAAAATGTTCTCTCTAGGCTAGTAAATGTATATGCTGATAGCTGGACTTGAATTCAGTTAAAGTTTCTACTCTAATTAGACAACAGATGTTAAAAATCAATCTTTTGATTCAAATTTAACTAATGCTTTGAATTCTGATAATGCTCTAATTCAACTCCCATTATATCTGTGAATTACTTGTTTCCTTCTCTGAATCCAACATATATTAGAAATGTGCAGGGCCACTTTTCTCCCCTATTTTTTATAATTCTTTTTCATAAATTTTATATTGTTTTGTTCTAGCAAGTAAATGTTGTGTTTTTGACTATATGAAATTTAAATTGTTATGTTGTATAAATATTTGATTAAATATCTATGTTATTACTATTATATAGCATGGTTATCAAGTAAGTTTATTAGATCAATGAACGAATATACATCTCATATTTCCTCAGGTTGGCACTATTTAGACTGTAAATAGATATCCAATTATACAAAAATGGAGTCAACATCTGATCCATTGACACCACTATTACCGCATTGGTTTTCTCAACATTCTCTTATTGTTGTTCGAATGCATCGTGTGTTTTAAGACACTTTTGCTCTGTGCATAATCATGAACCCTTTCTTAGAAACTCCCCCAACATGTTCACTTAACTTAGCCAACTGAGCCAACCTTCTCTTCGACGACTCTGACCCGTCCGTTGTCCTTGTCTTTTCGGTCAACCCCTCTGGTTCATCGTCAACCATCTCGAAACTCTTGCTTGATGGGCTTCCTTCAGTAGATACTTCTAAAATTTGCTTCAAAGACTCCACCACTTGGCTCATTTTAGGTCGGTCTTTGGCACTCCTTAGCAAACAACTATCCGCTAGCTTTGCAATCTTCCTCGCTGCAGTGAGCGAGTATCGATCTCCAAGTCTAGGGTCTATAATAATCCCGAACTTTTTACCATCGATCGGATACCGTCTTACCCAATCCAGTAGTTTCTGGTCTTCTTTCGGTCGTTTCCTTTCTAACGACCGTCTACCTGTTAGGATCTCATACAAAACAATACCGAAACTCCACACGTCACTCTTTGCTGTAAGATGGCCTGTCTCGATGTAATCTGGAGCTGCATAACCGTGTGTACCCATAACCTAAAAAACCAAACCAAACCAAACATAATATAGATATCAACATGATGCAAATTCCGTTTAGTATAACACGATATTTATACTAAAAAAAGACGATGCACTCACCGCGGTGGAGACGTGTGTGTTACCCTCCGTTGGCCCCTCTCTAGCAAGCCCAAAATCCGAGAGCTTCGGGTTGAAATTTTCATCCAATAGAATATTGGACGTCTTAAAATCTCGAAATATCACCTAAAACCGTTTACAAAGACAAAAAAAAAATTGCTTTGAGAGATGTATAGTCTATGATCTTCTTTTTTAAGTACATAATATTCATAGGGTCAGGTTCAGGGGAAAACCTAAAAAAAAAGAAAACCGAGGAACACCTAGGTAGCCCTTCATTTGGACGGTATGCACGTGTGCATACAAGTAGTTTGTAACATACACACGTGCATATGCACAAATGCATAATGCACACGTGCAAAAACCAAAAAACAACTGAATTTACTTGTATGCACAAGTGCATACCGTCCAGATAAAGGGTTACTAGGGTGTTACTCCGTTTTCCATTTTTTTGAGGTTTCCCTCTGAACCTCGCTCAATATTCATACAAGCCAAATACTCACGCAGACAATCCACACTTTCGGATCTCCTGGGACCCAGGTCCAGTGGGCCAATGATCATTTAGTAGTTTATTATCCTTAGCAAATAACAAATAATACCTGAGCTTCTAATTCTTCATGCAGATAAGCAAGACCTTGTGCTGCTCCAAGCATGATTTCTAGTCTTCTTTGCCATGGAAGAGGTTGAGGAGAATTGGTGAAGAGATGATCTTCTAAGCTTTTATTGGGCATGTACTCGTAAACTAACAGCCGTTGGATCCCTCGTTCGCCATCCATTGCGCAGTATCCGATTAGTTTGACCAAATTCGGATGGTCAACTACTCCCAGAAACTGTACTTCAGCCACCCATTGTTTGTGACCCTGCATCAATCCAGTTTCAAGATTCGAAGAAAAAAGATCAGAAATCGGGCTTACGTATTTGCATTCGTGTACAACTTGCAAAGCACAATGTACACAAAACGAAAACATTCAAACACATTGTCCCATTTTTCGAAGACTTGTAAATTAGATTGTAGCAACTTATCCCTATGGATGATAGAAAATTAGATATATGTGCTCTTTATAAGCTCAAAGTTGTATAACTTTCATCGTGGTTTTAAGTTGATTTTGAGGTAACCACAAGGGTTGTGGTGTACTGGTTAAGGCCTTGGGGGATGTGGCGGAACCCATCTGCCTAGGGTTTGAATCCAGGCGTACACAACTTGTGGCTACTAAGGTTTAATCTCAGGGCTGATGTCTTACAGTCATAATTTGCCAAGGGATTAGTCTAGGCATAGCCTAGGACACCCTAGTTGATTTTGAGGTCACATACCTGAAAGCCATCTCTGTTGAGTTTCTTAACAGCAACCTCAATGGGATCACCCTTGCCATCTAGAGGCTTGATTGAGCTTTTATAAACACATCCAAATCCACCTTCCCCAATCTTACGCAGCCTTGTGAAATCGTTGGTCGCGTGTCTAAGTTCCGTATACGTAAAAACCCTTAATTTCCCAGCCTTTTCCTCGTATAATTCCATGATGCCACGAGGGGAATTTGCTGACCCTGTGGACTGGGTGACTCGATCCCTACACGAAACATCCTCCGATATGCCGAAATTGGTTTCGTCTTTTAGTGTGGGTGCTGATCTTTGAGACCTGCTCCTGGTTTTATCTTTGAAGTAATGGAAACACTTCATCTTGTTCTTGAAAGCTTTGTATACAAATCCTTTTAGAAACCAGGGCCCAATTGTTGTTTGTTGTTTAGAAATGTCTAAAGAAGGGGTATTATGGAGCTTAGAATTGAGAAATCTGCAAATTTAAGGTGTGGGAAAATGGTTAAAATGATAGAAGTGTTTCAAGACAAATTCAGAACCTTTTTTCTTTGCCACATGAGTCTTGAATTTGAATCCCACAAATATTATATATATATATATATATATATATATCTTCTTTCAAATCTGGTTTGCCAGAGTCTTTCTTTAAAAAAAAATGGAGAACTTTTTGTTTGAGAAAATGGCAGAAAGTGATGCAAGAGATTGATGATTATATTAAATAAATTTTGTTTAGGAAATGGAAATTTAAGCAAGTAAAACATGCACACACAGATTTAAAGAAAATATCCTCACATAATCATCAACACAAGATTAATTTTGGTAAATTGAGTAATGAAAAGCAAATAAGAAATGGATGCAAAATTTGAGGAGATAAGTTGGAGAAGAAAGGAGGAAAGGGAGAATGAATACCTGAAATAGAGGGAAGTGGATAAAGATGATCAGCAAGAGTCTGCTATCACCAAACACCCTATTTATTATTCATAAATGCTTCCTTCTTTCAAATAAATCTTTTGGTTTGGTTGCTTCAATGACTTGAATATGTATGCCAAATTTCAACACGTTTGCATGCTTCAAACATTTTTCTATTTTTTTTTTATTTTCTTTCTTTCTTCCCAAGATCCCAATTTATTTGGAACTTTGTGTTGCAATTCTTTTTAATAATAAATTAGACACCCCTCGTTTCATTATAATATATATATATATATATATATAGAGAGAGAGGACTGGGTTCCGATAAAAAAAAATGTCAAATTTAGTGAGAAACGTGGAGTGGTTGTCAACCGTTAGATGACAAAAGGATTTATTCTTTTTAATAATAAATTTGACTTTTTATTTTTTTTAATTAAAAACTTTTACCCCTTAAATTTTAAAATAAATTATCTTAAAAATTAATAATATTTTAATTAAACAAATTACATAAAAAAAACGAGAATTTCGTGCTCTTTGATATGACATCCATCTTGATATAGTTTTTTTTTATTTTAACCGTTTTTTACGTGAAATGTCATATATGTGTTATATTCATTATGAATATGTATGCACGTCCCTGAGTGTCTACATTCAGTATGAATAACAAAGGTGAACGTTCATTCACTATTCATGATGAATAATACAGTATTCGGTATGAATAATAAATTATTCATAGTGAATAATACAACATTCATGATGATTAATACACGAATTCATGATTCATGTATTATTCATCTTAAATGATACATTATTCACGATGAACAATAAATGAATGACAGTGAAGGTGTGGGCACATCGCACGCTCTTTTTGTTTCCCGATTCATAGCCGAATTTTGGTTTTATTCATTATGAATATGTATGCATATCCTCGGGTGTCCACATTCAGTTTGAATAACAAAGGTGAACGTTCATTCACTATTCATGATGAATAATACAACATTCATGATGAATAAAACACGAATTCATGAATCGTGTATTATTCACCTTGAATGTTGTACTATTCATCCTGAATGATACATTCATGATGAATAATACATGAATGACCCGTGAAAGTGTAGACACATGACACGCCCTCTTTTGTTCCCCGGTTCACAACCGAAACTCAATAGGTGTTGAGTTACGGTGATGAATAATGTCTTACGACGTTGAAGAAAATGTTGAAAAATGTAATGTCGAGTTACAGACGCACGATGTCGAGGTGAGGTACACATTTGAACTTACATTAATATTCAAAATAAATATAGAACATATATAACACTTAATGTAAAACACAGTTAAAACAAAAAAAAACTATATCGAGATGGATGTCATATCGAAGAGCACGAAATTCTCGTTTTTTTGATGTAATTTGTTTGATTAAAATATTAGTAATTTTTAAGACAATTTATTTTAAAATTTAAGGGGGTAAAATTTTTAATTAAAAAAGAAAATAAAAAGTCAAATATGATAGGCGTGAAATTGAAATTATCTTTCTTTTTTTACCCCTAATCACCTTAATTAATAATTTCAATTAAAAACTCTATTTAATACGAGTCATTGGATCAATAGAGATGGAAGGGCCAAGATCCGTCCTCATGTGCACAAGATCCGTCCTTCATGTGCACATATGGAAAACCGAAGAACACATTGGTAGCCCTTCATCTGGACGGTATGCACTTGTGCATACAAGTAAATTAAGTTGGTTTTTGGTTTATGTACGTGTGCATCATGCATTTGTGTATATATGCACATGTGCATGTTACAAATTACTTGTATGCACACATACTGTCCAAATGAAGGGCTACTAAGGTATTCTTCAGTTTTCTGATTTTTAAGATTTTTACTTAAACCTGACCATATATATCTATACTATCTTATAAAACATTTAGGATGAAAGTCTTAAAGTCTTAAAAACAATTTTTAATGCACAATGTACTATCTTTTAAAGCATAAAGTCTTAAAGTCTTAAAAAATTAATTTTATTTTTAAAAACTAAGCTGGCGATTTTAGTGTTAATAGTTATCTCTAACAGATTTTAGAATTTAAAAACTAAGCTGGCGATTTTAAAAACTAAGCTGGCGATTTTACCCTGGATATATGCATACATACCCTGGATAACAGATTTTAGAATTTAAAAACTTAATAGTTATCTCTAATCTTATTTTACCTCTTATATAATTCTCTTCTCCATTCACAGTTTTGCATCCCTGCTGCAAAAATAATTCTCTCCACTGGTAAGCTCTCTGCTGTTCGTTTCCTGTGTGAATAATGCATTACCGGTCAGAAAGCTTTTTTCAATTGCCATTGGTTTATCATGGATTGTCGTTTGTCAAATTTATTTTTGGAGCCAAAATTATTGATTTTTGGTTGAAATTCTTTTAGTGCTCAACGGGTAATAATTATCATTACCCGAAACTAAATTTCAATTGAGCTGCATATTTTTGGTTGTCTAACATTTTTTTATAATTAATTATGTAGCCTGCTGAATCCGATTCTGTAAACATTCTTTCAACAGATTTTGGTTCTGTGGAAAAGTTAAAGGTATTATAGATAACTTTTAATGTAGCTGTTAAATTTATTCATTATTAAGGAGTTTCTAAAATAACACATGTCACTATTATCTTATTTGAAGGATGTTGTTTCATTTACGGGTGAGAATGCAACTCCAAACAATGTAGATAACAGCACGACAGATAGTCCGGTATCACAAGAAAAAACGTATCAGAAAAGGATATGTAAAGGTGTCGATCTGAAGCGTGATTTTGATGAAGTTTATGATGTCGATGATGCAATGAAAGGGTCAACAACAAAATCTCCTAAAACATGCATTCCTTCAAATGAGAAAGAAGAAGTCATTACAGATTTGATAATCCCCAAACTTGAGAAGTAATTTGTTTTTTCATGATGGAAAACTTTTCTAATTGTTTTGTTTACGATTTTTAGCGGTTTTCATTTTGTTTGAATTGTTTTTTTAAGACAAATTTCTAAATTATTATGGTTATTTGGTTATTTACTTTGTTTCATCTTTTATTTGGATTATATTAATATATTATATATTTGTTGGGAACTGAAGATATGCCAAGTATGGTTAGTACTGCCAGAACTACATTAATACTGCCAGATCAACGTTAGTACTGCCAGAACAAAGATACTACTGCTAGATCAAGTGTAGTTACTACTGTCCATGAAGAGTTACTACTGCCAGTGTTCTAGCCATTAATACTGCCATGTAGTTAATACTGCAGGTGTGGTTAATACTGCTTTGTAGTTAATACTGCTTTGTAGTTAATACTGCAGGTGTGGTTAATACTGCTTTGTAGTTAATACTGCCCTTGTAGTTAATACTGCAGGTGTGGTTAATACTGCTTTGTAGTTAATACTGCTTTGTAGTTAATACTGCAGGTGTGGTTAATACTGCAGGTGTGGTTAATACTGCTTTGTAGTTAATACTGCTTTGTAGTTAATACTGTTTTGTAGTTAATACTGCTTTGTAGTTAATACTGCTTTGTAGTTTATACTGCTGTGCAGTTAATACTGCTTCGTAAAGCTCAGTTTGTTCTGAAAAGGCGAAGCTCAACCGCTGATGCTTCCAAAAAGGGGGAGTCAGAATCTGATATAAACATGGAGGATGCAAAAATTGAGGGGGAGTATGAATATAAGGTTGAGGGGGAGGATGAGCAGGGTACAGAAGTTGAAAAGGAAGCTGAAAGTGAGAAAGCAACAGAAACGGAAACAGCAGCAGAAACGGTTACTGCTGCTAATATTACAAAGGAAGCAGAAACGGAAACAGCAGCAGAAACGGTTACTGCTGCTAATATTACAAAGGAAGCAGAAACGGAAACAGCAGCAGAAACGGTTACTGCTGATGAGGTTGCAAAAGAAGTAGAAACAATTGATGCAGCAGTTTCTGAAAGAGAGAAGGAGGCAGTACCTGCAACTAAAACCGAGATTGATGCAGAGATATTTTGGATTGTGAAGGAGAGTGTTGAAGCAGCAACATTAAAGGTTATAAAAGAAGCAGTAACAGCTATAGCAGCAGAAATGGTTATTGCTGCTGAAAAACATAAGGCAACAGAAATCATCCCTGAAGCAGCAGAAACTAAGGATTGTTCTATTGATTGTGTGAATTAAAGTTCTATTCCGCAGATTCTTTAATTCTGAATTCTAAGTATTAGTAATCTTGTTAAGATTCGATCCTGACAATATTATTACTTTGTTCAATCTGAGTTGGTGTTGTTAAATAGTATATTATCAATTTGAGCATTTTAAACCGGGTAAATATATAAGTTGGTTTGGTAATTAAATCATTTTAAGTTTCTTTTGGTTAAATTCTCATTTCTTAAATATAAAATAGTCCTATTATGTTTGGGACCAATGTTCCATTTATTGCTACGATTACACTAACAGAAGTGGATATTATGATATATTGGATATTCTGATTTATTGTTCTATTGATTGTGTGAATTAAAGTTCTATTCCGCAGATTCTTTAATTCTGAATTCTAAGTATTAGTAATCTTGTTAAGATTCGATCCTGACAATATTATTACTTTGTTCAATCTGAGTTGGTGTTGTTAAATAGTATATTATCAATTTGAGCATTTTAAACCGGGTAAATATATAAGTTGGTTTGGTAATTAAATCATTTTAAGTTTCTTTTGGTTAAATTCTCATTTCTTAAATATAAAATAGTCCTATTATGTTTGGGACCAATGTTCCATGTATTGCTACGATTACACTAACAGAAGTGGATATTATGATATATTGGATATTATGATATATTGTTTTCTTTAATTTGAAAAGAAATTATTGGTCTTTGTACCATTTATATTTTTTTACAAGCAATGATAATCATCTTTTTTGTTTGTTTTTCGTGTTAATAATTTTGTTTGTATCAATTAACGGAAGCCAGTTGAATTGTTTTGTGTCAACTATAAATACAAATGTGGACATTTATTTTCGGACGGAGGGGGTATTTATCAGTAATGTACTTACGCAATTTCTGTGCAATTGAAGCAGCCTCAGCAACACGGCTGTCATCAGAGAATAGAGGGGAAAGTTCCATCAGGTCGCCAGGGCTACTGTTGAATTCCATCAGGTACTAGAATACAGAATCAACAATAGGGTGTTAAAACATTGCAAAGAAAAAAATCCACGATCCCTTCCCAAACCAAACATGAATCGTTTTATTCATTTGATCCCTCTAGAAAGATTGGCTGTTTGGCAGTTGCTGAATGGTGTGGTGCAGAATGATTAAGTGGTCAGAATGATTAAGAGGATCTTATGATATAGTACAATATGAAATAGGATCGTTTTGTAATTGTTTAGAATGAAATTAGAGTGCTAAATGGTTAAGGGAGGCCCACGATACAAAATCATTCAGAAGGTTTTAGAACCATTAAGGGCAGACTTTTTTTTGTTAAGCAAGATTCACCTAAAAGCGATTCAGAGGTTGCCTCTTAATGGAACTATTAAAAGGTAAACAAACGACCAAAGAATCACCTTCTTCTAGAGGGATCATCTAGGAAGCGAGTTGTTTGGGCTGTTTGAAACAGACCATAACAAGTAAACAATCAACTTCCATGAATAATCAATATTTCATAGTGTTAATTTTAGTTTTAATTTTAGTGAATAAATGATATTACAAAATTAATTTTAATTTTAAAAACTAAGCTGGCGATTTTAGTGTTATCTATAGCTGGCGATTTTAGTGTTATCTATAGCTGGCGATTTTAGAATTTAAAAACTTATTAGTTATCTCTAATCTTATTTTACCTCTTATATAATTCTCTGCTCCTTTCACAGTTTTGCATCCCTGCTGCAAAAATAATTCTCTCCACTGGTAAGCTCTCTGCTGCTTCGTTTCCTGTGTGAATAATGCATTACCGGTCAGAAAGCTTTTTTCAATTGCCATTGGTTTATCATGCATGTACACATCAGATTCATTACTGTATCCATCCTGTTGTTTGATTAACCTAACAATAATGATATCTTAATGCTATTTTGTTACTTTTTGTGGCTTACAGTCGATAATGTTACCATAAGTTCATAACTGCTATTTGCTAAAATGCATTTGATTGCTGTTGACTACTTTCAGTTGCTGGCAAACGTTACAGCCAGAAATACCCACAAAACAAATTTGAGGCATATTTCTAACGAGCTTTCTAATGCTGTACAATTGATATTTTGCATTTAATATCATGCATCAAATTCTAAACACCAGATATGTTGTTCAAAAAGACAGTTCTTTTACTTTTCATTTTAAATGTTCTATCTATCAACAGCATCTGTTTTCTAACTTTATAGTTAAATGAGGTTGCTTTGTAGTGCTCAAGAGAGAAACTATAAGGATGTCAAATGAATATTTTGTGTTCTCATAATTGTTTCATATAGCGATGGGCTATGAAATAGTCTTCAATTTCTTACTTATTGATGACACTGTTGAAGTACATTTATTTGTAAGTGTTTATAAGTAAATACTTCTTTTGATTATCCTTTTCACCTCAAGCAAGATAGTATTCTTTTGGGAAGGAGGAAGGAAGATATTATTGATTTTTGGTTGAAATTCTTAAAGTCTTAAAAAATTAATTTTAATTTTAAAAACTAAGCTGGCGATTTTAGTGTTAATAGTTATCTCTAATCTTATTTTACCCTGGATATATGCATACATACCCTGGATAACAGATTTTAGAATTTAAAAACTTAATAGTTATCTCTAATCTTATTTTACCTCTTATATAATTCTCTGCTCCTTTCACAGTTTTGCATCCCTGCTGCAAAAATAATTCTCTCCACTGGTAAGCTCTCTGCTGCTTCGTTTCCTGTGTGAATAATGCATTACCGGTCAGAAAGCTTTTTTCAATTAAAGAATATGGATTATTCCTTGGCTATATTAGAAGATTTGGCCACTTGAATGGCAATTGGCAATTATCTAGGATGGGTTTCTTCAAGTTAGAATTTTATTTTATTAGGTTTTTTGGGAGGTTTTGTTGGGCTTTTTCTTATTAAGATTATAAGATGTGCTTTTTTTTTGGTTTCTAAGCATTTCTTGTAATCATTTTATATGCATGATGGTCTGGTCTTCGTAATTTTGCAATCTTCTTTTATCTATAATGATTTTTAAAACTCTAGAGCAATGTTTGATTGTTCCCATATACTTTATATTAGTGCAAACTGCAAATGTATTCTTTTTTGTTGATTGTTTTTCACTCATTTTCTTATATTAGTGCAAACTGCAAACATATAGTTTCTGGCGATTTTAGTGTTATCTATAGCTGGCGATTTTAGAATTTAAAAACTTAATAGTTATCTCTAATCTTATTTTACCTCTTATATAATTCTCTGCTCCTTTCACAGTTTTGCATCCCTGCTGCAAAAATAATCCTCTAATCAACTGGTAAGCTCTCTGCTGCTTCGTTTCCTTGTGTGAAAAATGCATTACCGGTCAAAAAGCTTTTTTCAATTGCCATTGGTTTATCATGGATTGTGGTTTGTCAAATTTGTTTTTGGAGACAAAATTAATGATTTTTGGTTGAAAGTTCATGGGACAAAGCAGAATGGATTTTGGTTGGGAATTGGAAGCTGTTGTGGTTTCTGTATTGTGCATGTCTGTATCTACTATTTTTGTAAATTGTTCTGCAATTAAAGAATATGGATTATTCCTTGGCTATATTAGAAGATTTGGCCACTTGAATGGCAATTGGCAATTATCTTATGATATAGTACAATATGAAATAGGATTGGCTGTTTGGCAGTTGCTGAATGGTGTGGTGCAGAATGATTAAGTACAGGATCTTTTGATATAGTACAATATGAAATAGGATCGTTTTGTAATTGTTTAGAATGAAATTAGAGTGCTAAATGGTTAAGGGAGGCCCACGATACAAAATCATTCAGAAGGGTTTAGAACCATTAAGGGGCAGACTTTTTTTTGTCAAGCAAGATTCACCTCTTAGCGATTCAGAGGTGGCCTCTTAATGGAACTATTAAAAGGTAAACAAACGCCCAAAGAATCGCCTTCTTCTAGAGGGATCATCTAGGAAGCGAGTCGTTTGGGCTGTTTGGCTGTTGCTGAATGGTTTGGTGCAAAATGATTAAGTGGTCAGGATGATTAAGAGGCTCTTATGATAGAGTACAAAATGAAATATGGTTGTTTGCTTATTTTCAGAATGAAATTAGGGCGCTAAATGGTTAAGGGAGGTCCAAGATACAAAATCATTAAGAGGGTTTTAGAACCATTAAGAGGCAGACTTTTTTTTGCCAAACAAGATTCACTTCTTAGCGATTCAGAGATTGCCTCTTAATGAAACTATTAAGAGGTAAATAAACAACCCCTTAAAGTACCTTTATCAGCTCCATCGTCTGGCTAGCAGTCTCTCTCTGTGAATCTGCACTCTGGCATTAAAGAACACAAAGATTGAAATTTTGAAACAGAGAAACACAACACCAGAGAGTAAACCAAACATAACCAGTATATTGACTCATATTGATACTAGAAAGTATTACTTCTAATGTATGAATTGCTAAGGACAACTAACTTATGGTAAAATAAATAATTTTGAAGAAACAAACATCAAATCGATTTCGAGAGGTGATGAATGCTACCTCGATTTGGAGAAGGCGATGATGGCGGATGAGAGGATCTTCGACTGCAGAAGACGATGTATAATCGATTTGCTGAAAGCTACTTCGATTGTAGACCTCGATTTGGAGTTCGATTTGGAGGAGCAAATGGGAGGCTGAGGGAGGCGATGGAGGCGATGGAGGCTGAGGGAGGTGATGAGATCAAGGCTGAGGGGTTTTATGGCAAAATGAGATATTGTTTTCGTTAAAAAAAAACAAACGGTCTTAAGACCATTGCCTTTTTGAACACTATTAGAAAAATGTTCAAGATTAAAAACGCATGATAATTAAATTCAATGTTAAAAATTTTTGGTTCTTTTGTATAAGTAGAGATTTTTATCAACCATCAGAATATAACACATTTAATTTGGAATAAATCTTTAATACTATAAATACATACAAAACCACTTAATTGTTTACTTTTTTTCTTTTAATTATAATTACGATATAAATAATTTGGAAGCTTAGAAATGTTCTTACATTTTCGTAAACTAAGGATGTTCTTTTTTGAACATGTCCCTATATATTAGAGATGGCATACCCGGCCGGATCAGGCCTCACTCCAAACCGGGCTGAAACACTATTTCATTCGTGATCCAATCTAATCCACTAATTTAATATAAATAATGTTATTAATTACTGAGATAATTAAGAAGATAATCATCAATATTTATTAAAAATATATATTTAGAAATAATAGCTCTTTAGAGATCAAAACTATTGTTGAAATCTTATACCAGTACATAAATGAAATAAGATGCGTAGTTGATTTTATTTACAAAGCATCTTATTGAACATTAGGAGTTGTAGATGCACAATGAAACAAAGTTGAAATCTTAGAAAAAAGAGGACGATAAATATCAAAACTCTAAATATTAAAATTTTATAAAATAAAAATAGAAATACCAATTAAGTTTGTTGTAACGATTGAATTAAACTAAAAACGTGTCGAGCATAAGACATAGTATAGTGTTTTAGTCAAATGATCAAAATCAATTCATTTTTGTTGTTATGCCTTAAAACTGCTTGTTATTTTAGAATAAAGTGTTTTATTTGTAGTTTTACATATGAAATCTTGAGTGCCATGTTGCATTTTTCATCTTGTGCTTCGTTTGTTTTTATTCGATTGATAATGGATGGATTAATTGTTAATTATATAGTGATTCTTTTATTAAGTGACAATAGAAATAAAGCAATTTTATTATGTGATTTTTTGTGATTTTCATAATTTTTTTTAATTTGTAGAAATGGATTTAGGGTGGTATGCTGAACATTTTTCAGCACTACAATGTCCTCATGTTTGGTGGAACTTTTCATGTGTCCGAGTTGAATTTGTTTATGAAGATGAAAATCAAGAAAAACTATATATCATCTTACTTGACCAAAATGTAAGTGAAATTGATCATATTTCAGTTTTGTTGAAAAATATATTTTTTAAAGATACTAATATTTATAATTACATGTTGTATATTTATATATGTTAGAGGGACAAAATGGCTGCAATTGTTCCACGTAGTTTGATGGATGTCTATAGACAAAGAAACTTGGTGGGAGGTGTTTTCCTTTTAGAGCATTTCCAAATTCAGGGAACCAATTATGACTATCCGAGGTATGAAAAATATAGTTTTCTTCGTGCCGAGTATGAAATTTTGATCGGTAGAAACACAAGGTTTACCCCATTGCCGGGGGATGTTCAAAGAGGATTTGTGTTTTATCCATCGGTGCCTTCGATAAGAACACTTGTTGAAGATAGGACGACAAGAAAGATGTTAATTGGTAAATTAATTTTTTTAGTTAAATTTAAATATATTTAAATATTTTACCATGTCAAATTGATATTCAAGTTTAAATTTATATATCTTAGATGTAGTTGGAAGAATCATAAGGGGAAGACGAGTTACGTATGAGAGAGATTATGGTGTATTTCGATTGGGTTCGTGTGATTTAGTTTTACAAGATGAAACGTAAGTTTGAAGTTGTATTAAAATTTAATCAATTACCAAATTAACAAATTGGCCAAATTGTGTTATTACTAACTTTGCTATTTCTAATAGGGGACATGAAATAAAGTTGAGGTTGTATGATACAAGAGAAACACGTATTGGGATGATAGCTCGGGCCATACAAAATAATTCAATAATTTATGCATCTCGGGTTAAGCTTATCCATCGATATCCAAGTATAATATTTATTAATTTTACTTTTTTGTTTTTATTTCAATTTAAAAATATAATTTTACTAAAAGGGTATTTTCTAATTTTTTTCAGTGAACGTTTTGAATTCTACGGCTTTAACCCAGATTGTCTTCAGTCCAGAAATGTCGGAAGCATACAACTTAAGAATTATTCCGAGTTGAGAATATATGATCAGTCAAGTTGATTATTATTGTGTTTTTTGTGATTGTTGTGAAGATTTTTGGAACATGTATTTGTTAACTTTTGTGGTATTTTTATTGGTTATATCGTTATTTTGAACATGTATGTGACAATTTAGTGAATGTTTTCTAATCGTTTTGAACATGCATGTGACCATTCAGTAAATGTTTTGTGAATGAATGTTTTCTAAATGTTTTGAACATGTATGTGTCGATTCAGAGAATGTTTTGTGAATGAATGTTTTCTAATCGTTTTTAACATGTATGTGACCATTCAGTAAATGTTTTGAACATGTATGTGTCCATTCAGTGAATGTTTGTGAATGTTTTAAGGTATGCAATGAGGATTGTCGATAAAGAAACTACAAATGTTGATGTCTCCCAAAAAGAAACACATAAAAGGAGAAAAATAGGGCTTGGCGAAGGAAGTGGTCAATGTATGACAAACATGATAAATACCCCTTCAATGGAGACAATGCAAGAGAATATCAATGAAGCAACCTCTGACGGTGCGTTAACTTTTGCGCAAAGGAGACAAATTATTAATCGAAACAATTATCAACGACGCAAGGAAAATAAACGTGGAGTACTGCTACCTCTTTTTGACGAAGTCGTGAATCAAGAATCGCCAAGTTAGTATTTCTTTTTCATCTCGATCTTACCATTTATTTATAATAATCTTAATTTTCATATTCTAATGTCTTACATAGCGCTTGGCGAAGGAAGTAGTCAACACATGACAAATATCTCTCCGATGGAGATGACGCGAGAGAATATGAGTGAAATAACCCCCATGAGTGCGTTAACTTCTGCTCAAAGAAGAAAGATTGTTAATCGAAACTATTATCAACGAGGCAAGGAAAATAACAGAAATCTTGTTAATACGCAAGGAACAAGCCAATTACGTTCGAGGTTGACACATGATAACTTCAATGGTAAAAACTATGCATTATTATTATTTTGTACTTTTCAATTGACATAAAATAGAGACTAAATGAAATTAGGTATTTTGTCATAGGCATTCAAAATAAACGTGGAATACTGCAACCTCTTTTTGACGAAGTCGTGAATCAAGAATCTCCAAGTTAGTATTTCTTTTTGATCTCTATCTTACCATTTATTTATAATAATCTTAATTTTCATATTCAAATGTCTTACATATCGCTTGGCGAAGGAAGTAGTCAACACATGACAAATATCTTTCCATTGGAGACGACGCAAGGGAATACCAGTGAAACAACCCCTGTCAGTGAGTTAACTTTTTCTCAAAGAAGAAAGACTGTTAATAGAAACTATTATCAACGAGGCAAAGAAAATAACAGAAACGCTGTTAATACACAAGGAACAAGCGTTATCAGTGAAACAACCCCTGTCAGTGCACTAACTATTGCTCAAAGGAGACAAATTATTAATCGGAACTATCGTCAACGAATGAGGGAAAATAATAGAAACATTGAGACCCAGCACGAGGATCCATACAGTTTTGTTTATGATGGTGTCCCTACACAACATCGTCTCTTGAAGGAACAAAATGCATGTGAACATTGTGGAGCAAAACTGTTCGAATTTGAGTTCCCTTCCTTTTGTTGCATGATTGGGAAGACAAAGTTGGCATACTCACCCATTCCTGGAGAACTATGCAATCTATTTACAATGGAGTCAGAGTTAGGCAAAGTGTTTATGCACAATATTCGTGCATATAACACAAACTTTTCCTTCGCGTCAATGGGAGTAACTTTGGATAATAATGTGAACAATATGTCATCTGGAGTATATACGTTTCGTGCTCAAGGAGCAATATATCATAGAATTGATCAATTAGTTCCTAGGGATGGAAAACCTAGGTACTTACAACTTTACTTTTATGATGCCGATTCTGAGTTTTCGCATAGACTACAATGGCCAAATCTTGATAGAAACGTCACTGAAATTTTGACTCGTGTGCTTTCTATAAATCCATACGTGAGAACGTTTCGAACCCTTGCGGAGCTAGGACCTCTCGACAATTATAGAGTCACGTTGAATGCTTCCGTGGAACTTGACCAGAGGGTGTACAACCGACCGACCACATCTGAGGTTGAAATACAAGTATTTATTTTATCTTATTTAAAATAAAATGCATCATATGCATGGTACTAAAGAAAATTCTACCATTGTACAGGTTGTTGGTATTTGGGTTGAAGGAAATGACAACATCACTGCATATAGGAGAAGTATTGTTGTGTATGGGAGATCCGACTACAGTAAAAGAATTGAACATCACTATAGTTGTTATGATCCCTTATCATATCCTTTGTTTTTCCCCAACGGTGAGTCTGGATGGCATCCGAGGATACCCAGACATGGAGTATGCATCGATGAAATTGTTAATGAGGACGAAAACTTGGACGAAGATCTTGAAGGTACGAACATTATCACATATATTTCTTACCTTATCCACTCATTTATTAATTTATACTATTGAAAATCAATACTACGCAGACGTTAGCTCGGGAGGGGGTAGGAAAACAGTAACGATGCGAGATTATTACTGTTACAAGTTCCAAATTCGGCCGACTAAGAACGTGATTCTATCGGGGGGAAGATTGTTTCAACAGTTTGTTGTAGACATGTACATCAAGATAGAGACTTCACGTTTGTATTTTATTGAAAAAAACCAGTCGAAGATAAGATCAGATTTATACCAAGGTGTTGTGGATTGCGTCAATGCTGGTGAGGGTCAACCAAGTAAAGTTGGACAACGGGTTGTGCTTCCTGCAAGTTTTATCGGAGGCCTACGTGATATGCGGAGACGATTTATGGATGCCATGACTTTAGTTCAAGATGACGGGAAACCTGATATATTCCTTACCATGACGTGTAATCCAGGATGGCCTGAAATCCGTCAAGAGTTAAAGGACGGTCAGAGGGCACAAGATAGGCCGGACCTTGTTGCAAGGGTTTTTCGTGCCAAATTGGAGGATCTCAAAAATCAACTCTTCAAGAAGCACATCCTCGGCGAGGTTAAGGCATATGTTTATGTCATCGAGTTTCAAAAACGTGGATTACCACATGCACATTTCCTCATGATAATGAAGCCGCAACACAAGATTACAAACCCAGACCATTACGACAAGGTCGTGTGTGCCGAAATCCCGGACCCAACAAAGTATCCTGAAATGCATCAATTGGTGATAATGCACATGATGCATGGTCCTTGCGGTCATTTAAAACCATGCAGCCCTTGTATGCAAGGTGAGCCAAGAAAATGTCGTTTTAGATATCCTCAACAATTCAACGACAAGACGACGCAAGCAGATAACTCATATCCGATGTATAGGAGGAGAAACAATGGAATACAGGCGGACGTCCGAGGCGGTATCCTAGATAATAGATGGGTGGTCCCATATAACCCAAAGTTGCTAATGATGTTCAACTGTCACATCAATGTTGAGGTTTGCTCAAGTATAATATCTGTGAAATATATTTTCAAGTATGTTTACAAAGGTCATGACAAACAGGTTATTCATGTCGATCCTGATAGAGAAGAGGTTGTTATTAACGAGATAAAAAGATTTCAAGATGCACGATATGTTTCTCCACCTGAGGCGATTTGGCGGATTTTTAGCTTTCCTCTATCTAAAATCCACCCTTGTGTGATGGCTTTGCAGGTCCATCTTCCGAATAAGCAGTTTGTTAGGTTCACAGAGAATGATATTATGACAGATATTGTTGACAGAGAGAAGGATAAGAGATCAATGTTGACCGCATTTTTTGAGAGGAATAAAACAGATATGAGTGCGAGACAATATTTGTACAAAGATTTTCCGAGACATTACACATGGAATGACAAAACACGTAAATGGAATACTCGGAGCCGAAGACCAACGAGAGGACGACTGGTTCATGCTAACCCTGCTGAAGGAGAACGATATTATCTACGCCTACTTCTCTCGCATGTTAGTGGACCTACATGCTTTGAAGATTTTACACGGTTAATGGCGTATTACACCCGACATTTCGAAAAGCAGCTCTTGAGAGAGGTTTGATAGAGACCGACGGTAATTTATCGCATTGTCTTGCTGAGGCCTCCTTATTTCAGTTTCCCAATGCTCTTAGACGACTATTCGCAACGATCTTGATTTATTGTGAGCCGGGAGATGTTCGCAAGTTATGGGATGAACATTATGATTCATTCTCTGAGGATTACAGACGACACTACGAAAATGCTGAGATAGTCCGAAATATGGTTCTTACAGATATCTCGGTCTTTTTACAATCTATGGGTAAGAACCTCGATGATTTTGATCTTCCAAACATAAATGCAGCCGCCAATTTAGAATCACGGGCATTTCGTGAGGTACAAGAGGAGTACTCCATAATCGTGGAAGACGAAGATTTGCGTGCCCGAGACTCTCTAAATCCCGACCAGAAACATGCATTTGATGAGATCATGAGTCATGTAGATAATGATCGTCCGGGTGTGTTTTTTGTAGATGGTCCAGGTGGAACCGGAAAAACATTTATGTACAAAGCTTTGCTCGCTAATGTTCGTTCCCGTGGATATATTGCACTTGCGACCGCTTCATCGGGTGCCGCCGCTAATAACATGCCAGGGGGGAGAACGGCTCACTCTCGGTTCAAGATTCCTCTCAGTCTTAGTAATAATTCTGTGTGCAATATAAAAAAACAAAGTGGAACTGCTCAACTACTCCGAGATGCAAAAATAATCATCTGGGATGAAGCATCAATGGCAAAGAGGCAAGCAGTGGAGGCACTCGATAGAACAATGCAAGACATCACTGGGGTGCAACTCCCATTTGGTGGAAAGATAATGATTATGGGAGGTGATTTTAGACAGGTGTTGCCAGTAACGAGAAAAGGTACCCGAGCACAGATTGTAGACTCTAGCATACGGATGTCACCTATTTGGTCTTCGATTAAAAAGTTGCGGTTAACGATCAATATGAGAGCACTTACTGATCGATGGTTTTCAGATTTTCTGTTACGAGTCGGTGATGGAGAAGAAGAAACTGTGGACGGAAACTTTATTCGCATACCTGATGACATGGCCATTCCTTACACCAAACAAGATGAATCGAAGGATGCTTTGATCGATGCAATATTTCCTTCTCTGCAAACCAACGGGACTGCTTCAGATTATATCGTTTCAAGGGCGATACTAACAACTAAAAATGAGCATGTCGACGAGATTAATGATCAGTTGATCGAAAGATTCTGCGGAGAGGAACAAGTTTACTATAGTTTTGACGAAGCAGAAGACGATAAGAATAACTTGTATCCAGTGGAATTCTTAAACTCACTGACTGTTAGCGGTTTGCCCCCTCATTACCTCCGACTTAAAATTGGATGCCCAATAATACTGTTGCGGAATATCGACCCTTCGAATGGATTATGTAACGGCACAAGGTTGATATGCAGAGGCTTTCAACCGAACGTCATTGATGCGGAAATAACTGTTGGTCAACATACTCGTAAGAGGGTATTTTTACCAAGAATTCCTCTATGTCCGTCCGAAGATGACATTTTCCCATTTAAATTGAAGAGAAAGCAATTTCCAATTCGACTTTGTTTTGCAATGACAATTAATAAAGCTCAAGGACAAACAATTCCGGTGGTAGGTGTTTATCTACCAGAACCGGTATTCTCACACGGGCAACTTTATGTGGCATTATCCAGAGGTATATCACGTGGCACTACAAAGATATTAGTGAAGCCTACCAAAAAGTTCAAACCAAAGGGAGTTTACACATCAAATGTGGTTTATCGAGAGGTTTTGAGTGATGATTGTATATGATTAAAGCATGATTGTAATTTCTATTTTGTTTAAAGCATGATTGTAGTTACTACTGTCCGTGAAGAGTTACTACTGCCAGTGTTCTAGCCATTAATACTGCCTTGTAGTTAATACTGCAGGTGTGGTTAATACTGCTTTGTAGTTAATACTGCTTTGTAGTTAATACTGCAGGTGTGGTTAATACTGCTTTGTAGTTAATACTGCTTTGTAGTTAATACTGCTTTGTAGTTAATACTGCTGTGCAGTTAATACTGCAGGTGTGGTTAATACTGCTTTGTAGTTAATACTGCTGTGCAGTTAATACTGCTTCGTGGTTAATACTGCATATGTCGTTAATACTGCTTTTGAAAATCTAGGGCTAATACTGCTATAAATACTCTTTTAGCCCGCCAACGCTCATAACGTCTTTCTGCATTCAATTCTTCTCTATCGCTCTAACCTCTTCTCCCTAGAATCTCTGTGTTTTCTATCAAAATCCTCAGGAAGAACAACGATTATGGAGTTTGTCGACGAGCATAATGAGATTGCGATGCTTCAGAAGCCAAAGCAGGCCGCAGGATTTCACGACATTGTGGATTTTCTCAAGTCCACACATATTTCTTATGCCCTAACGGTGAATCCGACTATCTACATCGAGCATCAGACGCAATTCTGGGCCAATGCCACCGTGGAATCCGAAGATGGGCAGAAAGTCATCCAAACAAGGGTATGTGACAAACCCTTGAAAGTTTCAGAAGAACTCATTCGCATCACTCTTCGACTAGATGATGCCTCAGGTATATCTTCTATTCCCAATGAAGAACTATACTCAACTTTACAAAGAATGGGGTATGAAGGTCCCATTGGAGTTTTTAAATTCTACAAGTCAAAGTTTTTTACTCAATGGCGATTTCTTGTTCATACTCTTATGCACTGTATTTCAAAGAAAACAACTGGATGGAGTGAGTTTAGCAGTACCATTGCTTATGCCTTGGTCTGCTTAGCCACTTCCAGAAAGTTCAATTTTTCAGCAATGCTTTTCAATGATCTTGTATCAAACTTGGAATCCAAAAAGCGGTTTTATATGTATCCAAGGTTTGTTCAAGAAGTGATAACTAAGGAATTGACGGATTTACCTCAGTTTGATGAGGTATATGTGCCAAAACCCCCTAAAGAGAAGGTTTTTTCAAATATGAAAAGACTTCCTAGGGACTCGGAAGGAGTTGACACACCATTGTTCTCTACAATGATGGTTGTGTCCCACACCACTGAAGGTATGGCATCAGGGTCAAGGCCCCCATTAGACACACCCACTGATGACCAATCCCAACCTTCCATCACCAAAGAAATCCCTCCGTCCATTCTCTTAAGACCCAATCCCAAAATAACCAAAAAGTTTGAAAGAAGAAAGGTACACAAGGTTCCTTCCCTTGATATATCTCCTAAGAGCCCGAAGCCTTTAAGCCCTCTGTTGGAGCATTCTCCAATGGAGAATATCGAAAGGGAAACCACAGGGGTGTCTCCCAACCCCAAGAAGGTGCTCACTAAGGAGAAGGTTGAGCATGTGAGTCGCAAGGCTGCCACTACTTCTGCTAGCAAAGAGAAGGTCAGTGGTAAAATAACTAAGACCTTCCTCACGGCAACTCAGGGTGAGAAATCATCCAGAGGTCCCAGGTGCCAAGAAACCAAGGGGGTAGGTAGTGCTTTTGCTAGGCAAGAGACACCTGCTAACACTTCCAATGATCCTTTAAAGGAGGTAAACACTCCTAAACAGGGTGAGGATAGATATACGTACGAGGAATTGATGGAAACCATAGCAAACATCAACATTGAGGTAATGGATCAGCAGAAGGAGATAGATGAGCTTAAAAAGGTGGTTCTTTATCAAAACACCAAGATAGAGAAGAATAAGAAGATGATCACAAAGCTGCTACAAAGAAGAAAGAAAGCTCAGTTTGTTCTGAAAAGGCGAAGCTCAACCACTGATGCTTCCAAAAAGGGGGAGTCAGAATCTGATATAAACATGGAGGATGCAAAAATTGAGGGGGAGTATGAGTATAAGGTTGAGGGGGAGGATGAGCAGGGTACAGAAGTTGAAAAGGAAGCTGAAAGTGAGAAAGCAACAGAAACGGAAACAGCAGCAGAAACGGTTACTGCTGCTAATATTACAAAGGAAGCAGAAACGGTTACTGCTGCTAATATTACAAAGGAAGCAGAAACAGAACCAGCAGCAGTAACGGTTACTGCTGCTGAGGTTGCAAAAGAAGTAGAAACAATTGATGCAACAGTTTCTGAAAGAGAGAAGGAGGCAGTACCTGCAACTAAAACCGAGATTGATGCAGAGATATTTTGGATTGTGAAGGAGAGTGTTGAAGCAACAGCATTAAAGGTTATAAAAGAAGCAGTAACAGCTATAGCAGCAGAAATGGTTATTGCTGCTGAAAAACATAAGGCAACAGAAATCATCCCTGAAGCAGCAGAAACTAAGGAAACAACTGAAACCACTCCTGAAGCTGCTAAATCACTCAAAAGAACCAAAATGGTGTCAAGCAAAAGACCAAGAACAAAGTCCATAGCTTCAAAGAAGAAATTTGTAAAGAAGCCCAAAGTGGAACCCATCATAGAAGAAACTAAGGAGGAAGTTGTGAAAGAGAAAGATGATCAAAAGGCTGCTGAAGAAGAAGTGGCAACCTCATCAGGTCAACCAATCAATGTACAATCACAATCAAATGCACAATGTGATATGTATATTACTGTGGTTGATACTAATCCAATTAAAGTTAAACCATTAGCTTCTATAGCTCCTGAGATCATCTTCTGGGACACATTGAAAGAAGGGAGAAAGGAGTACATTAGAATAAAGAGAGCAGATGGAAAGTTTGAAGTCTGTTCTACATGGGGAAGACTCATCAGAACATGCTCAAGATCTGACATAGAAGAGATGTTCAAGGTTGGAATGAGGCTATATGGAAACATGCTGACAGAGCAAGGTATGTCTATCACCAAGATGGTTCTTGAATACTTGTGCTTAATGTTCAAACCAGAAGCAGTTCAGTATTTGATAGCAAGGAATTTTCAAGTCATTACCAACTGGATGCTCATTGAGAATTGTGGAGTGTATGTCATCACTCTTGATCATACATTTCATGAATATTATTTGGTAGATGTAGTATACAAACACAGCATGAAAAGGTTGACTGGAATGCTGCATGCTAAGTTGGTAAGTGACAAAGATTCTGAGATGGCAAGATATCTGGTAAGAAGGACTCTCAATCAAAGTCTGGGATTGAATCCTGATCTAGGCATGCATGATTAGGTTTTGGAAGCATCATCTGAAAAACTTGACTTCTCTTTCTAAAAGTCAAGTTAGGGGGAGATTGTTGGGAACTGAAGATATGCTAAGTATGGTTAGTACTGCCAGAAGTACATTAATACTGCCAGATCAACGTTAGTACTGCCAGAACAAAGATACTACTGCTAGATCAAGGTTAGTACTGCTGAGACATTAATGCTGCTGAAACAATGTTAATACTGCTGGTATATTACTACTGCTAGAACATTATTAATACTGCTGGAACAATGTTAGTACTGCTGGTGTCTTACGAAAACTGTTAGTGCTGCTTATTCATATCGAAGTTAATACTGCTGGAACATCATTAGTACTGCTTGAGGAAAATGAAGTTAATACTGCTTGGGATCAGAACATGGAATGCGAGATTGAAGGAGATAAAGATGGAATGAATCTTTTTATTCATTTGGTTCCCATGCTCAATGTAAATTCACATATCAAAGTAACTAGAAAGATTGGCTGTTTGGCAGTTGCTGAATGGTGTGGTGCAGAATGATTAAGTGGTCAGAATGATTAAGAGGATCTTATGATATAGTACAATATGAAATAGGATCGTTTTGTAATTGTTTAGAATGAAATTAGAGTGCTAAATGGTTAAGGGAGGCCCACGATACAAAATCATTCAGAAGGTTTTAGAACCATTAAGGGGCAGACTTTTTTTTGTTAAGCAAGATTCACCTAAAAGCGATTCAGAGGTTGCCTCTTAATGGAACTATTAAAAGGTAAACAAACGGCCAAAGAATCGCCTTCTTCTAGAGGGATCATCTAGGAAGCGAGTTGTTTGGGGTGTTTGAAACAGACCATAACAAGTAAACAATCAACTTCCATGAATAATCAATTTTTCATAGTGTTAATTTTAGTTTTAATTTTAGTGAATAAATGATATTACAAAATTAATTTTAATTTTAAAAACTAAGCTGGCGATTTTAGTGTTATCTATAGCTTGCGATTTTAGTGTTATCTATAGCTGGCGATTTTAGAATTTAAAAACTTAATAGTTATCCAGAGGTATATCACGTGGCACTACAAAGATATTAGTGAAGCCTACCAAAAAGTTCAAACCGAAGGGAGTTTACACATCAAATGTGGTTTATCGAGAGGTTTTGAGTGATGATTGTATATGATTAAAGCATGATTGTAATTTCTATTTTGTTTAAACAAAAATTTAGACATAAAAGACTTCAGTTATAAACCAAACCCAAACCGTATGAATATTGCATGATTGTAATTTTTATTTTTATTTTTTGCTTACATTTATTTGAATATTGCATCCCGCCGCATTGCGCGGGTACTAAACTAGTATATATATATATATATATATATATATATATATATATATATATATATAGGGTCAGGTTCAAGGGAAAACCTCAAAAAAACAGAAAACTGAAGAACATCCTAGGAGCCCTTCATCCGGTCGGTATGCACTTATACATACATGTTATTTGTAACATGCATTTGTGCATATATTCACAAATGCATAATGCACTTGTGCATACCGTCCAGATGAAGAGCTCCTAGTGTGTTCTACAGTTTTCCGTTTTTAAGGTTTTTTCTCTCTCTCTCTCTCTCTCTCTCTATATATATATATATATATATATATATATATATGAAATAAGTCATTCTTAAATATCAAACACGAAACCAATATAATTTTTAGAAATATAAGTACATTTAAATACATAACGAATTAACAAGTGATTTTAAAAATTCCGAAAAAAAAAAATTTAATTTTTTTTAAGATCCACCATAAACCTTTTTTTTGAAGACCAATCCCCGAAAAAAGTGACAAACTTCCAATGATATTGGATCTTTCATTCTTTCTCCCCTTAAACTTATTTCATTATTTTTTATTTTTCTTAAGGCTATGTTTGGCAAATTAGCTGATAGCCGATAAGCTAGCTAGTAGCTGATAAACTAGCTGATGAAAAAGTCACGTTTGACAAAACTAGGTTATAAACATGTAAAATGACCAAAAATAACATCATTTAAAAATTAATATTTATTAATAATAATAGTTAGTAAATAATAATAAGGGGCAATATTGGAATATTCACAAAAAGCTACTAAAAGGCTACTCCAAGTAGCGTTTCAAAAAGCTAGCTTATAAGCTAGCTTATGATCATCCAAACATGTATACCAAAAAAATAGCTTATAAGCTAGCTTTTTTTTGCCAAACAATGCCTAAATCATGATTCAAATTTGTTTATTAGTACTTGGCCATTTTGAAAAATGACTCAAGAATTTTAATTAACTTAATTTTAGTCATGATTTAGAAAATGTCAAGATAGCCTATCGGTGAAACTTCACCAAAATATATATTATGTTATAAATCATTCATTTAAGTATTTATAAATTTCTTAAGTTTTTTAGGTCTAACATACATAAAACATTAAATATAAATAGTTGACTTAGTATTTAAGGTCTATGATGGTAAATCAGAAAGAAGTGCTAATTTTGTTTTAAAAAAATATGGGGCTTTTTGTTTACCTCTTAATAGTTCTATTAATAAGTAACATCTGGATCGTTAAGAGGTGAATCTTGTTTGACAAGTTCTTTTATTATCTTTTAATGGTTCTAAAACTTTTTGAATGATTTTGTATCTTGGACCTCCTTAACCATTCAGCACCTTATTTTTATTCTGAACAATTACCAAATAATTATATTTCATTTTGCAATATACTATAAGAACAACTGAATCATTCCATGCCAAACCATTCGGCAACTCTTGATTACACATTCATTTTTATGTACAAAATATTTGAATTATAATCAAATATTAAATTAAACTAATTATATAAAAACCTTGTATTTATAATTTTCGTGATTATAAATTGTTGATGGTAACAACTTTCATTTAACATAACCACATGGATTGTGGTGTACTGGTAAAATCCTTGGGGGATGTAGTGGAAACTCATCTACCCAGAGTTCAAGTCCAGACACTGCCAAAGCCCTTGTGACCATGAAAGTTCACCTGCGATGACTCTATATAACAGAAAAATATATTAGATCAAGATTCGAGAGGCAGTTATTTTTCGATTTAATTGTATACACGTAACACAGTTGTCATTCTGATTTTAAAATAAAATATATCGTAATTCAAATATTTTATCGTGGCTTGAAATGGGGGTTTACCAATCCGATCTCAAAGCTTATTATTTATTAAGTAAAGCATTTTTTGTATGGCTAGAATTTATCAGGGAACAAAAAAAATTGAGAACGGTGAGAATTATTGATCATGTGTTGTTTTATATCATGGAAAAATACATTTGAATGTATCATGTTATTTTACAGTATGAAACAAAATATAATACATAGAAATCCTAATTAATCCCATTGTGAAACAACATTGTATAAAATCATGTGAAACCACATACAAAAATGGGTTCAAACGAGAACACATTTATTTCATGAAAATATGAGAATATTTTTTTATTATAGTCAATCAGATATGATATACATGTGATACTAAATCAGAGATGCAGACGACCTTTGGCACGACCTAGGTTGCTGCCAAGTCGGCTGCATATATACTTATAGGTCGAATCATAATAAGTCAGATAAGCAGATGACCTTTGGTGCGACCTAGATCGCGGGCCAGATCATCGAGTCCTCTCCCGTGTATTATCACATGCGATAAATATGTTCTCGCGTTTGGATTCGTTCTCATTTGAACCTCCATATATATAATGTGTGTGGAATGGATCAACTGAGAACACATTCATTTTACAAAAACTAGATAACATCTTACAATAGTTAATCACATGTGATACTATATTCATGACATTTGATATTAAGTCAGTGACGGAGGCAACCTTTGGCACATACTACATCGGGGGACAAGTCGCTCACACATCGTCAGGTACCCTCACATGTATTATCATATTTGATAAAGGCGCTCTTGTATTTACGTAAAATAAGAGTTCTCGTTTGAACCTTTACCCCTCTATATATATATATGTATATATATTGACTTTTCAAATGTCTGTACTATATTTTTGTATATGATACTACACTACAAAAACAACTACTTTTACCGGAGGAAAATGTCGTCGGCAAAAGTCGCCGGTAAAAGCTTAAAATCTTTTGCCGTCGGACTTTTCCGTCGGCAAAAGTTTCCGTGAAAAGCTGGCCGCTATAAGGGTTTTTGCCGGCGAATAATATGTGCCGCCGGTAAACATACATTTGCCGGCGAAAAACAGTCGTCGGTAAAAACCGAAGTTGCCGGCAAAAACATCTCACGTAATCGTATAAAATCCTTTTCCCGGCGACTAAATATTTTTGCCGGAGTAATTTTTTCCGCCGGAAAAAGTTTTCTTGACTTTTTGGTCAAACATTTATCGGCCAAAAAATCCGTCGGCAAAAGTTATTTTTGCTTTTTACACATAGCTTTTTACCGACAAACAAACTCGTCGGCAAAAGTTACGTTTGACTTTTTTGGTCAAGTTTCTATTGACGGAGAAAACCGTCGGCAAAAGTTAGGTTTGGCTCTTTGGCCAACCTTTTTACCGAGGGAAAAACCCGACGGCAAAAGTTGTTGTTAACCATATAATGAAACATTTGTCAACGCATTTGGACGTACTTTTATCAACTAAAATAACAAATATAAAAACAATTTAAAAAATAAATTAGCTAATTAATAAGAAAAAAAACATTACATAAATATCTTAAAAACATAAACCAAACCAAATGAAAATATCTTTTTGACATATATAAAAAAATAAATATAGATAAAATGTACTAATTAAGCTAGTCAAGATTTTCTGCACCGTCATCTTCCTCATGGACCGACTCAACTGGTTGAGTAGTGGATGCATCTCCAAAGACAATAGGCGGTGGAGACGGAGGTTCGACCGTAGACAACAAATGTTGTGGCACACTATATCCGGGTATAAGGCCTTGGATTTGTTGAAACAATTTCTTCATGTCATTCATATATTGCGTTTGTTGTATCAAAAAATCACGTTGAGCAGTCGTATATTGTCTTGTCTGAGCTGTATATTGTTTGAGCTGCTCGTGTTCCTTTATGATCCTATCAATGTGCTCTTGTTGTTGCATACTAGAGATGGGGCCAAAGTAGGTGCTCGATTTCCTCCAAATACTTTAAGTCTAGGCAATGATCCAAATCCTTTCTTTATGTGTGGTCAACCAAGACTCATCTAGAAGAGTAAAACACACATAAGTAAACACACAACTATTAGAGAAAGTGATAACAATGTATACTTAAATTGCAATTAGTACACCTGAATTGAGTTTAGATGCATACCTGGATGGATTGAAAGGTGGATCTTGAACTAAATAATCCTAGTGGAAGGTGCATGTTAGTGATGGATTAAACTACAATGAAATTTTATAAGGAGCATATCAACGGATAAAGGTGCATAGTGTGTTTGTGTAAAGCACATCATATGGGTTTGTGCACAACATCATCCATACGTCTAGTCCCATGTATGCGTTTATGTAGTTATGGCCAACACCAGAATGTGTGCTCTGTGTGGGTGTGTATTGCAGTAAACAACCCCATCAAGTATTGTTTGTGTGTGTTACATGGAGTTCTAAGTTCAAGAGAAATATTAGTCGAGGAATATGGAGAAATTGTATTTAACCTCTGTTCAGTGGTCACATTACAAATGACTATAAAGTTATGGCTGAACGGGCACAACCTCCATGAACAAATTTATTTGTTTGACATCAAAGGTAAAGGGGCCACATTACAAGTATTATTCTTTTTATTTGTAGGGAGAGTTGAAAATGGTTTTACTCAAATATTACATTAGCTCAGTATAATTTATTATAATATTTCCGGAGGCAAGGCAGTCATTCTGGCGAGGGTTGTGCCTTTTTAGCCATAATTTTAAACCGATTTGCAATATGTCCAATACCACAAAGGTTTATGCTTATTATCCTTAAATATACAAATACTTTTAGTTCAACCTACTAAGGAAATAAAACTAAAATGATATAAGTACATTGGTGAAAGGAAGATTACATCACGAGAAGCATCGATGTCCGACATCAGACTTTTGTCTCCGAAAGGGCACGTCCACAATAGCCTACAAGGAATATTTCATATACATCAGCAACTTCTTTCCAAAAACTACATACTCAATATTACTCGTTTAAAACAACATTTCATATTAATCGAAACAAGCATAACATTGATTGTTCAAGTTCTAGATTAAACAGAAACATAACAATCAAATTCAACATAATGGTCCAACCAATCTTCAGTTGTCTCATTTCTTTCCAAATCAATTCATCTGCGTTACATGTTAGCTCCAACTTATTGTCATGATCACATCTGGGTTTACTCTTCTGAGTTGAGGAGCTTCTTTGTAACTTAAAGAACAAATAAATCAAAAAACAAGGGCATAAGTGTTGACAACAAAAGGACTTTGTTGTATAAGCTATTAGATTTAAAAACTATGTTCCACCACATCAATAGTAACCCAATCCACTGATAAAGTGCTAATTTATGAATGGAGGTTGAATTGAAGTTCTTCTCATTTTCTATTCATTATGCACAGTACGTGTACTTCATTTATAAAGTTGCCCCAGTGAAAATTTGATATTTATCTTTCTTATTTATCCTCTCAGTCTCTCCTCGAAGGCTGTCCATACCCAACTACAAAGAGCAATACTTCATCAATAGAGTGAGTGCTCAACTACTCTAAGCTGCAGTAGAAGAAGCTGCAGATTCATTAAAGTAACTTGTTTTTACTTAGCTACTAAACTGTTGTCTCAATCTTTCATTAATATAGTACATTTTGCCATTACATGTAATCCTTGTTTCTAGTCTGATGCATCTAAGTTTCAGATTGTTGGAGTACAAACTCCTGTACCTGTACATCTAACGTGCTTGATCTACAAAAGACAATCATTCCATTCCAACAATAATATCCTAAAACATAAGGATTTAAAGCTAAACACAATAAAAGGTGGAATCTCTATAATTTCAAGCGTGCGGGAACCTAAGAACTCACTTGTTCTTCACATCCTCGATCAAAAAAACTGCCACCAACGATTTCACATATATATATATATATATATATATACCTTAAATTGAGAAATCCCCCAATTAAAACTCACCCAAATAAACCCTAAGCATAAAATAGATAGGAGAGAAATCGATTGCAAACCTTAAATGAGAAGATAAATCAAGAGTTTACTAACAACCATAAATAAATCAATTGCAAACCTTAAAATCAGTAGAGAAATCGATTGCTATACCTTAAATCAATAGAGAAATCGATTGCTATACCTTAAATCAGGGCCGACACACTTTGACTTTTCCAATCGAGATCGGGAGAAATCGATAGAGACCGAGAGGCATCGTGATTAGGTTCGGCCAGGGTTTGAGGCGTACAGAGAGGGAGACGGTGGATACTGGATAGGATTTGAGAAGTCATGGGGAGAAGAAAAAAACGTGGGACAAATTGAGGGAGGGAAAAAATTAAGGCGGGACTAAAAATTTGGGAAATTTTAATTTTATTTGTAAACTAGTTTTTCGCTCGCCCGTTGCGCGACGATCAAATTTGTGTTTTAAGTTAATTATTTGATGTTTACTAGTGGTGAATAATTTTGTGACACATACAATAATTGATAAAAAGAAAACAAAAATTCCACAAATAGAGAATATTATCTTGAAGATAAAAATATGTCTATTAAGTTTGATACCTATTATAAATATCGTTACTAAATGAATTTATCAAACAAATACACAATAATTGCATATTTATATTTTTGAAAAAGGTTCGAACTCATAATCCAAAAGTCAGTTGATAAGTGATATCTTTTTTTTCCAAGTAATTAAATCTCTTATGATAATTCTAAGGGTGTTTCGTTGACAGAATGAAATTTGATATAATTGTAATTCGTCGATGAAATTCGACTTTGAAGTAAAAATTGATATGAAATTGCAAAAAAAGAAAATCACGACAATTTAGTGATTATTTGTATCAAATCCCATACTAATTTCAACAAATCCCATACTAATCACGACACATTAATTCGTATATATTTATGATATTTAATAATATAATTAAATCCAAAAATATTCAATATTGGGCTCATTTCGAAGGTATTGACGAAGCGATTACATGGGTATAATTTGTAAAAAATAGAAATGTTTTTAATGCATTTTAGTTCATATACATTATTTATGTTTATATGATAAGAGTCTAAAATGAAAAATAAAAAAGTAAGAGATTAAAAGTAAACTATATACCTAATTATAAGGGTAGTAAGTGTAACGTATAAATTAAAAAAATTGAATTAAGGAGAGATTTAAGGAGGAGTGAATGTGGGTGGACTAATTGAACTTATAATGTAAACTACGTCCATATACATGTTTAGGATGGGAAAATACTGAAGTCGGCTCACCAGAAGACGACACGTGGCATGCTAGTTACTTATTTATTATATGTATAGATTTAACTTTTAGTTTTTATTGAATTGTAATTGAAATATTAGTTTTTAAATAATAAATATTTTATCTGAAATAAAAAATTATAATACTTTCTACTATTAAAAAAATTCACCGTAATATTTAATTTTTATTTAAAATATTAATGTAGGCATGAGATCATGTGAAAAGTATCATTTTTATGAGAAATACTTTTAAGCAGTTGATCACTTTTAAACGGGAATTGATCCGATGCATCTCAATGCATCTTATCTCGGTGAATCTCATCCTAATGTTCGTTCATTTCTCATCCAACGGTTGATAACCACTTCTTACGTTTTTCACCAAATTTGGCACTTTTTACCGAAACTCAACCAATTGTATGTATATAACTATAATGCATGTATTTAGTGTATAAATATATGTAACGGGTGTGTGTATGTATGTGTATATGGGTTTAGTGGTTAATAATGAACTGCATTGGACATTCGTTTATAGGCTTTAGTAGTTCTTGATGAACTTGATTGGGCCTTAATGGGCTTTTGTGGCTTTTAATGAACTATAATGAGCCTTAATGGGTCGTATTGGACTAAGTAACTCTATTGGGCATTAATGGGTTGTATTGGACTAAGTAACTATAAAGGGTCTTGATAGGTCGCATTGGACTCGATGACTGTAATTTAACCTCATTGGGTCTTCATATGCTTTAATGACTCTTAATTAACTATATTAAACATTCATGGATTATAGTGTTTCTTAACGAACTTGATTGGGCCTTCATGGGCTTATGTGACATTTAATGACATGTATTCTTCATGAGTTTCAATAGCTCTCAGTAAAACGTATTGAACTTTGATGGGTTATAGTGTCTCTTAATGAACTATTGGGTCTTCATGTGCTTTGGTGGTTCTTAATGAACTTGAATGAGCTTGATGTGCTTTAACGACTCTTATTGAACTCTAATGGGTCTTGATGGGTCGTATTGGACTTAGTGATTGTTAATGAGCTATATTCGATGGCTATTAATGAACTGTAATGGGCAATTGGACTAATATTAGGTGATAGTAAGTTATATTGGGTTGTAATGGATTGTAATAGATGGTATTGGGTCCTATTGATTGTAATGGGTCTTACTGGGTAGTAATGGGTCGTCCTTGGTCATCTTGGTTAGTAATGAGTCATATTGGAGTATAGTTGGTTGCAATGGGTAGCAATGCAAATCACATTGGATTAAAATGGGTCGTATCTGGTCATCTTGGTCTGTGACGAGTCGTACTGGATGATAGTTGGTTATAATGGGTATAACGCATCGTATTGGTGTAATAGTGCATCATATTAGTAATGAGTTGCAGTGGACCTATTGGGTTGTAATTGGTTGTATTACACGGTAGCAAGTCATATTAGTGTTATTAAGTGTTATTGGGTTGTATTGGGTCTTGTTATGATGTATTAATATATACTATATTATAAAACATTTATGTAAAACCTTAAAACAATAGGCAAAACACTTGTTATCTCTTCCAAAGGGATACTTCTGTTAGTGCTCATTTATTTATTGTACCAAGTAGAGAGACTTATTGTATAATTGTGCTAAACTTGCAAAGTATATAATGTTTGCCTCTTTCCCTTTTGGGAATTAGGGTCATTCATCCCTCACACACTAGCCACACATAGCATTTTTGTATTTCAATCATCATTGTGAGCTTGTGTTGATTATTATTGAATATATAGAGATGACTTCAAGTATTGATTATACATATTGATTACTTGTTCTGGGATCAACAACTTCTATTTAATCACGACCATATTTTCTGTATTATGTATAAAAAATAAAATAAAATTGGAGGCCCCATGCGGCCATGATTTTAATCAACAATAAATATGGATTTTCATAGTTGATGAGAAATTAAGTTGATTTATTTTGTTTACAAAAATTAAGTGAAAAAATTAATATAATTTTGTCCGTAATTAAAACTTATTATAATTTTAAAAATACTTTTGCTAAAGAGTTTGGGAAGTCTGCTAGTAAAAGTACAAATAAAAAATATTGAAAATTAAATTACAATTGCCGACGGATTTCCCAAACTCGCCGGCAAAAAGTGTGAGTGAATTTTTTATTAATAAAACAAATATATTTTTGCCGGCGAGTTTAGGAAATCCGTCGGCAAAAGTTTAAGTGAAAAAAATATTAATTATAATAAAATAACTTTTGCCGGCGAGTTGGTGAATCTCGTTGGTAAAAATGTTACATAAAATTTTTAAAAGTACTTTTATCGGGGAGTTTAGGAAGCCCGCCGGTAAAGGTAACTTTACCGGCGACTAATGTGAAATACGTCGGCAAAAGTGCATCTTTGCCGGTGAGATTTTCCTTCGGCAAAAAGTTAAACTTTTACCGAAGGATTTTGTCTAAGTCGCCGACAAAAGTTACTTTTACCGACAGGTTTCCCAACACCCCCAGTAAAAGTACAGTGTACAGTTTCTTGTAGTGCTAGCTAGCAAAAATACAAGTAAAGTGTCATATGTCACAATAATGGACAGTTTGTTGACAAAAATGATCGACTATGATGGTTTCATGTTACATTTCGTCAACTTTTACCAACTATGATATTTTTAAATTATTTTACATAAAAAAATTAATGTCAAAATTAGTCCTAAAATTACTTCATATTTGACTAGATATAAAAAATTATTATATTATTTTTATCGTTTCAAAATAAGTGACTATATTTAATTATTTATATTTATGTTTGCCTCAAAATAAGTATTCATTTTAAAAAGTAATTAGTTAAATTCTCAAATTCACCCTTAATTAATGCATAAATATTAACGAGTTGTGAAGATAAAGAAATTAAAAAAGGGTAAAGATGACATTTGGTTAACAAAAAATGTAATAATTATGAATGTCTAAAATTATATGTCATTTCAATTATAGACGCCTATTTTAGAACGAAATAAATACTTATTATCAGTTTCGATCAGTATTAATATTTGGACTTTGCGGATTAATAAAAATTTCCAGACTTAGATATTTGTTTGGTTCCTTTTGTTATGTGCATCGTTTCTTATTAGGGGCTAACATCGAGGCACCGATTGGGGGATTATAGGACTTGTTAGTGATGATTTTGGAGAGTAATTGAATGACTTATCACCCTCATATGTCGTGTAATTTAGATGCTTGGTTTGGACTCTCGTAACTCGAAGTGTGAGGTTAAGCGTGGACGATAGGTGAGTTTTTCCTAACTTACTTTGTTTGACGTACGAGCTTTGAATATGTATGATGCTTATCAAAATGCATGTTTACATTGCTTTACAAATATGTTCATTTGTGTGGAAACTTAAGGTGTGCATGCATTTGGGGCAAAACATGTGACGAATTTATATGGGAGGTGTGACCTATTGGAATACATGAATTCGTTTCATGTGATTCGCTTAAGGGCAGGTGTGAGCTAGCTCGAGCACGTTGTCACATGTGTGCGTGACTTAAGTGTGTGTCATCTACATGTGTTGTGCGTGTGCATGGTGACTTTAAAGGTGTGGAAAATTTATTAATGTTTATATATCAATTTAATTGATACTTGTGGTGTGGTGTGTTACTTGAGGAAACTCACTAGACCCCGATCTAACCTTTCCTTTTATAAAACTGAAAACCCTTTTCAGGAAAGATGGTTAATGCAAGCTCAAGCAAGGGTAAGAGCAAGATATGAGAGCTTGGAGTTAGAGAAGTTTGGTAGTTTCCTGTTTAGAATTTCTAGACTTAGATATTTGTTTTAAATTCTCAGTTGTGGAGGTGTTTGCCTGCAGTAGGCTTTGGGTTGTAACTTTCGCATTTGACTGGTACTTTAGGCCGTTTTGGCATTCATTTATCTTATGGTTGAATTTGAGTTTTGGGTAGTTACACTGATTATGTGATATTCTATTGGTTGCACATTGCAACCACTATGCGCAGTTACACTAGGATTATAGTGTTTTTTTGCAAGTGTGCATGCTTATTTGAGAAAATGTTACATTCATGATGCTTTACACTGTATTTTATTGATGATTTCAACAATCCATAAAAGACTAAAGCTCACTACACTTTTAGGTCTACCCCTCTTTTGCTGCAAATAATTAAATTCAAGGCAAGGTTTAGCTTTGTGACTTAGAGATTTTTCAAGGGATGTAAGTTATGTTTGCTTTGATTATTGTCTTGGGTTAATGTTTAGATTGATATTTGGTATATTGTAGATTATGTATTAGATTGCGGTATTAATCCCAGTAAGTTATGGGGTGTTCATTGGTTGACATCCAATAGATGTGAGGGGAACCGAACCGATCCAATCATCCGTTGGATGTCCGATTTTTCCAACCGAACCGATCAATCATCCATTAGATGTTGGATTTTTCCAATCCAATGGATGATTGGATCGGTTCGGTTCCATCCGATATTCTCATTAGATATCCATTGTATATCCGTTGGATATCCATCGGATCAGATCCATCCAACATCCAATGGATGATCGGATCGGATCCATCCAATGTTTTTATGTTTCTTTCTAAAAAATTTAGTTTTTATTTTTTACAAATGTTTTTAAATTATAATTTTTTAAAAATAAAAACTTTTTACTTTTGAATCTTTGAATTATAATGTATTGGATGATAGTTGGATGATAACCGAATGGGTGGCTGTATGATAATTGGATGGATGGTTGGATGGTGAATCGGTTCAGTTCGGTTCGGTTTTGGTCGGTTCTGGATTGTCATCCAAGAACCGACCGATCCAAATTGGATGTTGAAAATTTTGATCCGATCCGATCCAATTACAATTGGATATCCAATCAAGGTCGGTCGGTTCTAAATGGATCGGTCGGTTCTGATTGGATCGGTTGACTTTCTGCACACCCCTAAGTTATGTTATATTTTCTACTGTGATATTTCTGGGATGATTTATTTTTTTGTTACTAGAGTAATTTCAGAATTTGGGTCGTCACACAATTCAATCACCAAAGTAGTTCACAATGCATCGAAACAGTAGGATAATATAAAGGCTTATTGCAAGTATATATAAATTAAGTTTTAGGGTTAAGTAGTACATGATGTATAAAGACCCAACCAAAATAATCATGCAAAACATCAATTTCATAGCATCCCAAAATCACGGTCTCAAAGTTTCGTTACAAATATTCAAATAGGTTTGCGGAAACGACCTACACAACTGAGAAAAACTAATAACTAGAGTGTCACTAAGCTTCTTGACTCTTCTTGCTAAGCTCAGCCTATTTGCCCGAGCTCCTGGAAACCTGCTTACCTGAAAAGGGTTTTAAATTTGAAAATGCGAGGGTTAGACCATGAGGTCTAGTGAGTCCCTCCTAACAGTTATCAAAGCATTTAAAAAAGTTTATCTTTTCAGCTTTAAACATTCATAGTCAACACGTCAAAATCATATACGGACTAAAGTCCGCCTCCTCGTAATCTGACACCCTGAAGCCACCCGAAGGTGACAACGAGTCAGCCTCATGCTGCCTTGCGGAGCCTCGCTCTTGGCATATAGGGACCTCCCTTCCCGCACGAGAGCTGGCGGGACTACTCTCCCGTCTTTGCCAGTTTACGTCTCCTTGATGTATGCATACATTCTACATAGAACTTTAAACAACTTTCATGCAATTAAAGCATAATAATAAAGCATGGCAATTCTCAACATTCATAACACATTTTGAAAACACTTTAAAAGCCACACATTTTAGTTTAGAAAACTCACCTGAGGCTCTTACTTCTCGTTTCTAAACAGTTCCAAACTTCCAAATCGACTTCCCTGAATAAACGGGCATAAAACAACAACTCAGCAAAGTATCCGGATAACTCAGGTTTTCCGGACAACCCTACTTTTCCGGACGCTAAAGAGTCCGGACACCCATACTAACCGGACGACAACCTAGTCCGGACAACACCCTTGTCCGGGTAACTACTATTCTCCGGACGATGCCCCTTTCCGGGTATCGAACTTACCGGACACAATACTTTACCGGACATAACTCCTACCCGGATAATCCATCCTATCCGGACAACTCCCTTGTCCGGGGACCTTCTCCCCAACAAGGTGTCCGGACGTCCAGGAAGATTCCCGGACGTCGACCTGGTCTCTTATTGGGGCTGAAATCTACACTATAGATCGATTCTTTCGAAGCAAAGCTTAGCAATAGCAACGACATTACTAAACTCAACAATTATTAAGTTCTTAGCAATCGAAACACCTCAGAAGACATGATTTCTCTCTTAAAGAATCAAACTCTACTTTTAAACAACAAAAACTCCAAAATCAACATTTTGCTTACTAACTAACGATTAATCAGAGGAACGAGGGTGTGTTACCTGATTGCGAGAAACGATTCCTGGCTGCTGATTCCTCCTCAAATCCCAGATTTGATGATTTTTCTTCTCCAAAAGCTCAAAACCTTCAAAACCCCTTTTCTCTTCTTTCTTTCTCAACTTCAGCCGACACCCACTCCAAAATCAGTAATAAGAACATTCTCCTAGGGTTTTGGGCCCTTATATACTTCTTTACATAATTGCAAATTGACCCCTCAACTTCCATAAGTTAAGCACCAACACAAAAAGGCTTATAATCCTACTATTTTGGTCCGGGTTGTTACAACACTTCCCCCTCAAAAGAATTCCGTCCCCGGAATTCCGTTTTCGAAAAGGTGTGGTATCTGGACATCATATCTGATTCTACTTCCCACGTTGTCTCTCGTCCCCTATGATATCTCCACTGAACTTTTACTAGTCAAACTTCTATGTTCCTCGTTTAGCAAACCTTACCGCTCACGATTTCTATCGGTTCTTCTACGTAAGTCAACCTCTCATCTATACTGATGTCCCCTCAAAGGAACAGCCACAACGACCTCTGACAAACACTTCTTTAAATCTGAGACATGACATGTCGGATGAACACTCTTTAATTCTTCTGACCAGTCTAACTTGTATGTTGCTGCTCTAACTTGCTTACTAATGACAAGGTCAACTTCTTATCGCCTGCATCTCTTGCAAGGTCGCCATCATCTCACTTCTCACATCGGCTCTCCACAAAAGAGACGTGCATCACACTATGAATTTCTTCTCAAATTCACATCGAGTACCTCAAGATCGCGCACTATCTATTCAACTTTCATGCTTCGACGAAATCCGCAGACTTAGTCTACCTTACCTCTCTCTCAAACTTCAAAGCTCAAAGCCTTATGTTTTTCAATTGTAACCACTCAGTTCTACTCGGTTGCCTCAGACCGTTCAAATGGGAAACATAACCACACCCCATACTTTGAAGCCGCCCTCGGCGAGACACCACTTGCTAAATCGTGCCATCTTGCACTACCTACTTGTACCCTCTTCGATCACTATACTCGCTTAAAACTACCTGATAAAACCAAGGCCAACCGCGCCTCCATTTGCTCGCCTCCGTCCACACATCGGGACTCACGGTTTTAATCACGTCTAAATAAGGTCTCTCATACATTTATACTTCCTTAAGAGAAAGAACTTGGCGGGAATTCCCGCCACAACAACGAGAATCTTCCACCAGGAAAAACTCCCCCACTGACAACTTGGCATAAGGCCAACCTTGTTTATCCTGACAAGCTCACCCCCAGGAGTCCCCTCCTCGGTATACCTGAAATTTCTAGGTTACTTCTTCCAACCGACATTCGTCCATGTAGATCATACTCCCTTCCCGATTCACACCGGCTACAACTCGACAACTAATTCGTACATTCTCACCACTTCATCATTTCATACTTAGCGTGTCTAATAGTAGGAAACCTCTATAATTCCTTATTAGAGTGCTCACCTATCCGAATTGCACTTATCTTGAAGGCTCATAAATTTCTCGCTGCTTACCACAAGCGTCCAGTCATATAACATAACTTCGGTTACTCTCACTCAACTAGGAGGGGTAACCACGATCACGCCCTACTATTCTCAATAGCTTACACTGAACGATCAGTTCGTTTGAACGTTTCTCACAAAGTCACTAACTTAACTCATTCAGTTGTCTTATCCACTTCTTTCCTGCACAAAATCATACACAATTTCCTTCCTCAATACTCTTTCCAAAAGTTCGCACACTTATCAAGGACAAACTACACAACACTGCGCCTATCGGCATTACTGTCAAGTTTACTACTTCCGATTTACTTACTTATTCCAGCATACTGTCTTCACCTCTCCACGTTAGCGTGGAGCACTGCCCACCAACATTACTCGCCCCTCTCTTCCGACAATTCTCAAGCTGCAAATGCTGTCTTATTACGATACATAACCAAACGGTTGCACTAAAATTCTAACTTAAGGATTTCGACTAAATCGCCTCGAACTGACACCAGAGTTCGACGTCACTATACATTCTTTAAACTCCAACTTTTACTTTCTCAGACAATTCGTTCACACATAAGCAACAACTCACATTCTGTAAGGATTTCACATCTATTCCACCACATTTTGACTAATACACCCATCATCTTCTTTAAACTTCCAATGATTCCAAAATATACTTACTTAGCGACTCTTACAACTAAAAACACTTGGTTTCTCCTTTGGGTAACTACCCACCACCACTCCGTGATGCTATCCCGAACATAATCATATCACCATGTCAACTTACACCCTACGTGCTACAGCAACCTGGTTAACACTCGAACACCTCATCCGAAACCCCCAAAAGGCTTCTATCTGATGCTTCCTCTTTCTCTAACATCACATCACTACGACGCTAGCTGACACATTTAACATGGCAATTATTTCCACTACATAACTGTACATTCCTCACTCATAACATCACACTACAGACCAAAGCTCTCATGGCCATTCATACACAACTCAAACTTATCTTCAAGACCTCACACATAAATAACCGAGTCTATCTCACTACATTGTCACTCCCCAGCTCTAGTTGAACCACAACACCCGAGTTTCTGATTAATTCGAACATACTCGTTTCTTGCTAGCTCTTTGCAATACCAAACCATTCTCACCGATCGACATAATCTATACCCTCACTTCGTTTGTGCTAAATACTTCATTCTTTACGAACCATCCATCTCGTAGGTAAAACGCTTATCTAAAACAGCAGTCTTTCACTATCTTAACACCCCTACAAGTGGTCCTTCAACTTTCAACCTTCTGATTCAAGTCTTCGGTCTCATACACCTTACACAACTGCCGACTTTTAACGTCAATAGTTGACCTGTTGATACTTCCTTAACCTATTCTTCAACAAGGGTCCCTTACTGAACCTAATCCTTCTAACATATCATAATCAAATTCATACCCCGTCGTCCTCATTTCAAACTCACTCGTGAAACGTCAATATTACAAGATCACTTTAAAACTCTTATTCGACGTCGAGGATATTTCATTCTTACTTCACCACACTACTCATAACGAGTTGCTAATACCAACACCTTGATGACTTCTAGTCCTTCCTCTGAACACAACCGTCCCTCGGCAACTGTATTTCCAGTCACCGCACGAGGGTACAAACCCTCATACAACCGACATTAAAGTCCACTTCTGACTCTTCCACTGCTCACCTCTCCTCTAGAACGCAATTACCAAAGCTACAAACATTCTCCCCTGATTTGTTCAACACCTCTCCACTCTAGGAGTTCTTCCTTAGCCTAAAATGTAATACTCCACGACCTATTGAGTTCATAGCCTTCATGCCTGACAACGCGATAAATGAATCATTTCACACTTTTGATCATTTTAAAGAAACAACACATGAAAACAACTTGGGTACACACGACCCCAACATTCTCATAACTCCAATGCCCTGCGCAACGATCTTGAGGATCGTTTGCATGCAATCTTTCCATAACACTTAATCTTACTCAACCAAAAATATGTTGTTACGACAGAAATAAATATTGGGTGAAAATCTTCCCATACGACAAAATTTTGAAAGAAATTTACCGACACGAAGTAAACTAGTCGGTCCTCACACTCATTTATATAACTTCGACATGTCAATACTCATTTTGGTTATAAAAGTTGTGCATTCAAACGTTTTCTTGGCTTATCATGAAAAGAGTGAAATATTTTGCAAATCGTAAACCTCAAGACTTCATTGTACGATGTAAATGGATTTGTATTTTTTTTCTTTAAACATACGCTTGCACACGCCGACTCATATCCGATCAAATTCTATATTTACACGTTTATACTTTTCTTATGAAAAATCTCATGTACACATATACTAACTCAATGCATGAAACTCTACTTGCAATTGAAGGCTACTCACTCAAACAAGGTCAATCGCTTTACTCACACAACTTATCATTGACACTCTACTTCGACCAGTGGTCGCCCACTCGGCCTTGCAACGATTTGCTATACATACATTCAACGGTCCACTTACTCAACCATTTCATACTATTTTGTTTTGATCAACTATCTCACCTTCCACTTCTACATGGTTCCATTCCACTTATTTCATTTATCCTGCAAATGGAAAGCTCGACCGAGAACCCAGGGCTCCATTGATACATTCAAGGTTTTGACACTGTCTTTCCCTACCATCCTGACTGATCTATCCCATGATTTCTAGAATTGGGACTCTCCCGAAACAGGAGTCTTACTCAAACTCAAGCATTCTTCCTCTCCGAATCCACGAAAAGCTACCTTTAGACGACTCGTAATACTCTATACAACATTTCTTCTCTACGATGTATACGTACATCACATCACCATGACTTCTCATGAAACTTCCCCAACAAGGGGTCTCAGTCTACCCCCCATGGATCTTGCTGACATTCTAAAGTACTGGAACACGACATAAACACTAGCTTTTGACTACCACTTCGGAATAATAAGGCAGGTTAAGCACATACATGTACCTGTAAGTCCGCAATTACACTGGCCAGGTGGAATCTCAAACTTACCTTACATGACAGTCCTCAGTGCCCTATTAGTCCTATCTCTGTAATAGTGTCCTCCTAACGCATTTCCTGTATCTACAATAGTGCCCTCCTAACGCATTTCCTGATTCTCAGTTGTGATTTCTACTCCCAAGTTTAAGTTTAGGCCCGTCCGGTCACCTAAATCCCTTAAACTATGGCTCGGATACCAATTATAAAGACCCAACCAAAATAATCATGCAAAACATCAATTTCATAGCATCCCAAAATCACGGTCTCAAAGTTTCGTTACAAATATTCAAATAGGTTTGCGGAAACGACCTACACAACTGAGAAAAACTAATAACTAGAGTGTCACTAAGCTTCTTGACTCTTCTTGCTAAGCTCAACCTATTTGCCCGAGCTCCTGGAAACCTGCTTACCTGAAAAGGGTTTTAAATTTGAAAATGCGAGGGTTAGACCATGAGGTCTAGTGAGTCCCTCCTAACAGTTATCAAAGCATTTAAAAACAGTTTATCTTTTCAGCTTTAAACATTCATACTCAACACGTCAAAATCATATACAGACTAAAGTCCGCCTCCTCGTAATCTGACACCCTGAAGCCACCCGAAGGTGACAACGAGTCAGCCTCATGCTGCCTTGCGGAGCCTCGCTCCTGGCATATAGGGACCTCCCTTCCCGCACGAGAGTTGGCGGGACTACTCTCCCGTCTTTGCCAGTTTACGTCTCCTTGATGTATGCATACATTCTACATAAAACTTTAAACAACTTTCATGCAATTAAAGCATAATAATAAAGCATGGCAATTCTCAACATTCATAACACATTTTGAAAACACTTTAAAAGCCACACATTTTAGTTTAGAAAACTCACATGAGGCTCTTACTTCTTGTTTCTAAACAGTTCCAAACTTCCAAATCGACTTCCCTGAATAAACGGGCATAAACAACAACTCAGCAAAAGTATTCGGATAACTCAGGTTTTCCGGACAACCCTACTTTTCCGGACGCTAAAGAGTCCGGACACCCATACTAACCGGACGACAACCTAGTCCGGATAACACCCTTGTCCGGGTAACTACTATTCTCCGGACGATACCCCTTTCCGGGTACCGAACTTACCGGACACAATACTTTACCGGACATAACTCCTACCCGGATAATCCATCCTATCCGGACAACTCCCTCGTCCGGGGACCTTCTCCCCAACAAGGTGTCCGGACGTCCAGGAAGATTCCCGGACGTCGACCTGGTCTCTTATTGGGGCTGAAATCTACACTATAGATCGATTCTTTCGAAGCAAAGCTTAGCAATAGCAACGACATTACTAAACTCAACAATTATTAAGTTCTTAGCAATCGAAACACCTCAGAAGACATGATTTCTCTCTTAAAGCATCAAACTCTACTTTTAAACAACAAAAACTCCAAAATCAACATTTTGCTTACTAACTAACGATTAATCAGAGGAACGAGGGTGTGTTACCTGATTGCGAGAAACGATTCCTGGCTGCTGATTCCTCCTCAAATCCCAGATTTGATGATTTTTCTTCTCCAAAAGCTCAAAACCTTCAAAACCCCTTTTCTCTTCTTTCTTTCTCAACTTCAGCCGACACCCACTCCAAAATCAGTAATAAGAACATTCTCCTAGGGTTTTGGGCCCTTATATACTTATTTACATAACTGCAAATTGACCCCTCAACTTCCATAAGTTAAGCACCAACACAAAAAGGCTTACAATCCTACTATTTTGGTCCGGGTTGTTACATGATGGTTATGGGTTTCTTTACTTATACAATGCATCTATTGGGTTGGGTTCATGTGAGACCAACCTGTTTTCGTGAGACCAAGAAATTAACACTAAACCTTCACAGTGATTCAATGTGAAGGTAAGAAAAACAACAAACCTTCACAGCAAAAACACTGTGGAGGGTTACCATCACAGTCTTTTGTTGTGAAGGTTTAGTGTTAATTTTTTGATCTAACGAAAATATCCTGGTCTCACATGATCTCAAGTCTGCATCTATTTGTAAATCATCTAAACAATGGTTTGGGAAAATGTATCAAATTTTCCATTTGTATATCGTCAACGTGATTTTATCATCCTCGACTCTTATGTTTGCCTACCAAATTTAGTTTCCTATATTGATTAGATTTGTCATTTTTTTTACAATTCTTAACTAATAATACAAATGTGATGATACCACTATTTTACTGATTTATTAGATGCATCTTATACATCGGGTTGGCTCGGTTTGAGATAGGGTCTATTGGTTCTTATGCGGGTTGGGTTGTTAAGGTGCCTTCAACACGGCCAACCTAACCCGTGAACACCCCTACTACTATATATTACTTATTTGAGATAGGGTCTATTGGTTCTTATGGTTTTCGTAAGTTACAGATCTAAATCCAGTTCTAGATGTGTAAATTAAAACATGATCATCGGTTATTACTTCGTTAGATTTGAACTCTATTCTTTTAACTTGAAATAACATTTCATATAACATGGACATTTTTTTCATCTAAAAAACAATACCACGTTAAAACAATGAAACATAAATATATTCATTTTATTAACATGAATATATTGTTATATATTATTGCAAACTATATTAGTGGTGATTTAGTATACAGTATACTAATATCGTCTGAAAATAATAAAATTTTATAATAGATAAAAAAAACAAACATATAATAGACTTTTAAGTCGCGGCCAAAGTCGTCCGCGTCCAGTTTTTTGCAGTTAGTGTAAAATCACATATGATTTTGTACATCTTGTGTTTTCTTAAATAATTAACGTTCTCGTTTGAACCGTGTGTGTGTGAGAGAGAGAGAGAGAGATATGTAAAACAAAAAAAAATATTATGATGTCATATTGACTTTGCTATTTTGACTTTTGTTGGTTGACCAAAGGATGCTTGGTTGACTTTTATATCAACTTAAAATGGAGTGAACGACTTCAACGTATGCAACATGTAGTCTAAATGGAATAAATAAATCTTTGAAATATACACAAATTAATGTAAACACCTACACTTACCATTTAAATATGATACAATCATGAATCATGTAATATGATCTTATAAATCATCCTTTCATTTTACCCTCTGATGTACAATATTACTTTTTGAAAGTCCTAATAACAAATGCTTTCAAATACATAATCAAAAAAAGATATATTGTAAATGTTTATAAAAATGAAATCAAAAATATTTTACATGTAAATTTTTGCCTAGAGTCATTTCTGATCATTGCCCTTATATTGTTAGATCTAGCATTTAGTTTAGAAAGGTCAATCTACCCTTTAAGTTCTTTAATTTCTGGGCGAAGGTTGAGGAATTTTTCAGGTATACCCACATAAAGATGTTCCTGAACAGTCTCGGAGAAGGCCACCAGCACCCCGACGAATGTCCCGTGGCAGCACCATGCAAGTCTTAATTTGTTCCTCTTGGAAGCACCATCCCTATTTTTTTTTAATTTTAATGGAAGGAAATTCCCAAGGAAGAAACTTGGTTACCTTCATACTTGGCTCCGTTTTCTTCGAATAGAAAGCAGAGACAGCAATTTCAACATCGTTAGCAATCCTCCGGTTAGGATCATGAGGGAGAAGAAAGTCTCCATCAAAAACAACTCGGCACCTCCAAACCCAAATATTCCATGCTATCGCACAGAAGGTCGTACGCCACTGGCAATCAAAACCAAACTTAAGATCTTTACAAGAAGCATTGCTACATAACCAATCTGTGAATGCCAAGGAGTAGAAGGCACTTTGATGCTCAGTGGGAATAAAGATGTTCCAGATCAATTTTGCAAAGTGACACTCACGCAAAACATGTAAACAATCCTCAAAGGTGTCCACATCTAGAACAGCTGCTAGACTCTGAAAAATGACTCTCCCAACGAATCCGGTTTGAGATACTAAGCCAAGGTCAGGTGGTCTACCCTTGGCTTAGTTTAATCAATGAATCGAAAACAAGCTTAAAATGCACATTTTTCTCTCTACCATTAGAAAGCTAGCATGTCCACTGAAAAAGAAAATAGAAAGCGCTCTCCTTGGCTCTAATGCCTATAGTAGTATATTAAAAACTCTTCCCTACAATCCTTCTCCTTGGAACCAGTAAGTTCCCCCTCTGCTTTTCAAGAACTGGTCCGAAACCAGGGCTGTGGAATGTCCACCAGTTCGACCATTGAATCTATCAGCCGTCATGAAGGAATGAGTGAAAGACTGACTGTAAGTTCGAGCAGTGTCTGGTTGAAGGAAGTGAGCTCCTTCGTCGCTCCTTTAGAGGGAGGTTCAAGGAAAAACATCAAAAAATGAAAAACTGAAGAACACCGTAATAACCCTTCATCTACACGGTATGCATTTGTGCATACAAGTAAATTAAGTTATTTTTTTTGGTTTTATGCACAAGTGCATCATGCATTTGTGCATATATGAACGTGTGCATGTTACAAATTACCTGTATGCACAAGTGCATACCGTCCAGATGGAGGGCTACCAAAGTGTTCATTAGTTTTTTTTTTGAGGTTTTCCCCTGAACCTGACCTATATATATATATATATATAGAGAGAGAGAGAGAGAGAGAGAGGGTGGGGGAGGTTCAAGGAAAAACCTTAAAAAAATGGAAACACTCTGGTAGCCCTTCATCTGGACGGTATGCACTTGTACATACAAGTAATTTGTAACATGCACACGTTCATATGCACAACAACTTCTCTATAATTTCTTTAAAATAGAAATAAAAAGTGAAAATCTCTAAAGAAAAAGTTCGTCGGGATATTTTCTTCAACAAGGCAGTAGGCAACAAGTAGAAAATTTTGTAGTAGTATAAAGCTAAATTAACCTAATTCTAAATCGATTAATACAATAACCGTATATAAAAAATTATAAAAAATACAAATCATTAAGATGCATTTGACTGGTGTAAGTCTTTAATTCACCCTATGATCATGTTTATTGTTGTGGTTTATCATGGAATAAACATGCGCTTTAGGGGTCGATCCTAGTAGGTGAGTGTGCTTTGATTTTTTTTTTGAAGTATATAATATTTATATACGGCAAATGCAACAAATAAACTCACACACCCTACTCACATTTGATGAGGTTTGAACCCCTGACCTACTAGAAGGAAAGAGGCTCACATACCGCTAGGCTAAAGGCCCTTTGATAGTGTGCTTTGATCTTGTCTATGTCTGTGGGCACAAGTGAAAGCATGATGTGTTCATCTTAACCGCATAAACAATTTACAACACATTGTATGTTCAAAACTTTCTCGTTACGGATAGATATAGATATATATATAGAGAGAGAGAGAGCCGAGAGCCGAGTGGGGATCAAACGAGAATAGTAACTAGTTAAAATAACATGAGAACAAACAAAATCGTTAGTGATTTTAAATTAACGTGCAAAAAAGCCACGCGGACCTGAAGTCGCGGCCAATGTCCTTTTTTCGTGCGTTAATGTAAAATCATTAATGATTTTGTTCGTTCTCGTGTTCTTTTAAATAAGCATCGTTCTCGTTTGAACCTGACTCTCTCTTTCTCTCTCTCTCTCTCTCTCTCTCTCTATATATATATATATATATATATATATTGTTTGCTCTAGTGTCTTGCTAGTTTGTAGTAAAGTTTTGTTGAATATGAACTAGAAACCGTTATGCGAGCGACACGTGGCATATTTATCGTGATTATGGATGTTTCATTATGAAGGTTGTAACATATTCATTATGCATGTGTGATTCGTTATAAATAACACTTCAAATATTCATCATGAATGTGTTGTTTATGATGAATGTCCATCGTGAAAAGGAATGTATGGCGCATTGTGGACGGTTCTTAAGTTTCTAATCAATTTTGGATTCCTAACATGACTTATATATATAGAGAGAGAGACCAAGGTTCTAAATGGTGTGAGGCGTGGCGTGGCGGCGAGGCGAGGCCAAACCTTAAGCCTTAGGAGCCACGACGGAGCCATGGTGTTTTCAATGCGTGACTTATGACGTCAAATTTCTAATTCATATATAATGTTATATAAAAACGTATGTTTTGTAGTGTTACTCAATGAGTCAATACTAATAAGCAAGCTAAATTAGGTTATATATAAAAAAACTTGCAAATAAGACATTGAAAACGTAAAGAAAAATCAAATATCGCATTACAAAAGTTGCGCATTAGGCCATGGCGTGCCACATGCTTAATGTGACGTGAGACACAAGCCTTGGTGTCATGGCGCACCATAGCGACTGTGCGGCGAGTCTTTTAGAACAGTGATATAGACTTGAGATCATGTAAGACCAGACTATTTTCGTGAGACCACAAAATTAACACAAAACCTTCACAACAAAATAATGTGAAGGTACTGTGAAGGTAAACCTTCAGTGTTTTGCTGTGAATGTTTGTTGTTTTTCTTACCTTCACAATGAATCACTGTGAAATTTTAGTGTTATTTTGTGGTCTCACGGGTCTCACGAAAACAGGTTGGTCTCACATGAACCTAACCTATATATATATATATATATACTTGGTCTCACGGTCTCACGAAAACAGGTTGGTCTCACGTGAACCCAACCCTATATATATATATAGGGTTGGGTTCACGTGAGACCAACCTGTTTTCGTGAGACCGTGAGACCAAGAAATTAACACTAAACCTTCACAGTGATTCATTGTGAAGGTAAGAAAAACAACAAACCTTCACAACAAAAACACTGTGAAGGTTTACCATCAGAGTACCTTCACAGTCTTTTGCTGTGAAGGTTTAGTGTAAATTTTTTGGTCTCACGGTCTCACGGAAATAGCTTGGTCTCACATGATCTCAAGTCTCTCTCTCTCTCTCTCTCTATATATATATATATATATATATATATATATATATTTGGGAGTATTTGAGACCAAACTATTTTCGTGAGACCATATTTTTACACTTTAAACTTCACAGCAAAATAATGTGATAGTAACATTCAGAGTATTTTTGCTGTGAAACTTTGATTTTTTTACCTTTTACAGTGTTTCTGTTAAGTTTCAAGTGTAAAAATGTGGTCTCATTAAAAGTCGAAAACATGTTGGTCTCACGTGGACCCAACCTATGTGTGTGTGTGTATATATATATATATATATATATTATGTTTATTCAAATAAAAATATAGAATAATAAAATATGTAGATGATTTGAACTTTTTATTTTAATTTATTTTGGACTATAATTATTTTACTTATTTGGAATAAATATGAACTTTTTTGTTTGTTTTGAACTATTTTTTAATTATTATCTATTATCAATGTATTGAACCTTTTGTCGTATGGACAATTTCGTCAAAACTTTTTTGAAAACTTGTGATTTTGTGATTTGTGACATATATTTAATGATGTTTGTAAAAATGTTTAAACTGTATCAACAATTTACAATTTTGACCCAAACCAAATTAAATCGTGCCATGTCATAAACACCCTAGTTTTTTTTATCTTATCATCCAAAGGTTGACTATAACGTCAATTTTGACTTCAAATGGTCGTTGTCACGAGGGTTTGTTTCTATTTCTAGAAAGAAGCACACCAATTGAGACTCATCTCTTGTTTGTTAGGCCATCCGTACCCCAGCGGGTTTGGGGGTGCGGGTAAGGCCACCTGGCCAGCGGGTTCGGCGGCTACCGGGTACGGGGGGTGCGGGTTCGGCCAGCGGGCTCGGCATGCGGGTTCCCCACCCCGCTGCTACCCGAAGAGAAAATCAGTTTATTATTATTATTATTATTATTATTATTATTATTATTATTATTATTATCATAATTATAATAATTATTATTATTGTTATATAAATATAGATAGCTTCTGGGGTCGCATCGACAAAATGAAAAAACTTGAAGTCGAACAACAAAAGTGGCAAGTCGAACAACAAAAGTGTGAAATCGAGTTGGAAAAGCTATATGAAAAAGACTTCGAGTTTTTCATTGCCCCGCACGATCACCTTACGGGAGCTGCTTTGAAGACTACTTTGGCGAGAAAAAAGAGAATTGGACAAAAACATAATTGGGAATTTTGAATTTTATTTTGTAATTTTGAATTTTATTTTGTAATTTTGAATTTTATTTTATAATTTTATTTTTATTTTTATGAATGTTATGATTTTTTATTAAAAAATTAGATGAGGTGGCATGTGGGTTCAAGAGGTTCAAAAGGTTGGGGTACGGGATTTGTGGGTTCAAAAAGGTTCAAGAGGGTTCAAAGTGGAAAGCTGATGTGGCGCTGATGTGGCGCAGAGGGTTCAAGAGGTTGTGAACCTGGGTACAAATGGCCTTATGAAAGTCAAATTTTATCATAAAAAATGTTTTTCTACACATATTTTATGTATGTAAAATGTATTATAAAGGACTGCATAAGAAGAAGAGTTGTGTAAGAAGATAAGAAAAGATTTGAATCTGTAATCACTTTTAATCTTATATCCATTCACGAATTACGCTTCTTATAGGAATTGATCATGTACATCTCAAGGGTGGAGTGCATCAATGGTGGAGATCCCTTCTCACCATTCTCACCCAACCCCATATAGACGAATGTTCGTGTGAGAATTGAAGTTAAGATGAGAAGCATAAGAAAGACACTGGACTCTTGATTACTTTTAATCTCACACTCATCCATGAATTGCGTTTATCATCGAAATTGATCTGTTGCATGGTGGCGTGCCGCCGCGCCATGCATTAGTGTTGATCTCCAATTATGATTGATCCAAGGATAGGGATCTTTTCTAGCTATAAATTTCATTTTCCACCGGAACCCAACCATATATATATATATATATATAACCATAGGATTAACTAGATGATTGGAAAAAACATAAGAATTTAGCTATGAAAAAATATTTTATTTAATTTTAGGAAAAATACAAATATTATAACTTTCGAGTCGTTTTCTATTAGATGTTTCTTTGACCTTGTAAATTTTCTGAGATGGTCAATTTGTTTTGATTTGTCTTCTAGAAATTTTGACTTTTCTTTATTTTTAGTTTTTTTTTAAATTCATATTAGTTATTACCTAAATAAATTTCTTTTTGGACTTTCAATATATAACTTATGGGCTAATTATTGAACTTATCAAGCCCACACTCAAGTTCATTTATATTTTATAATTAGAAAATAAATTATCATAGAATTGACACCGGATTATTATATTTGAAGATTTTTTTTCTTTTTGAAATGCAAATAATACTATTTATTTGAGTCAAGATGAAACAACCTATTAAAGCTCCTTCCCAAATCTTCACTTCCTAGCCACCTATCCGACCAAAATTTAGTATCCCTCCTATTCCCCACTTCTTTCCCAAAAGACGAGGCGACTCTATTCCAAGTTTTTCTAAGTCTTTCCTTACCTTTGCTATATTGACCTAACCCGAAACCCCCCCTCCCCCTCTTTAAGATTCTCCCAACCTCCTTCAAACCGCCACCTTCCCCACAAATACTCTCCACCACCCTAACCCAAAATGCCTCTTTCTCGCAAAAGAACCTCCACCACCATTTTCTCAGTAACCCCCAATTAGAGGCTTGCAAGGAACTCACTTTGAGGCCCCCATTTTTTGTAATCTTTTCAAAACTTTACCCCACTTGACCCAAGCAATTCCTTTGTTCCCATTATTACCACTACCCCCTCCCCAAAAAACGAGCTCCTCACCCTCCCAAGCTCCCTTACCACTTCTTACGGGGCACGAAAGTGCGAGAAAAAGTAAAGTGATAGGCTACCAAGCACATATTTTACCAAAGTAAGTCGTCCACCGAACGAGATCACTTTAGCTTTCCATGACGCCAATTTGTTCTTCATCTTTACCACCACTTCTTTCCAATTTTCAACTTTGCTCATATCCGCACCTACTGGGAGCCCAAGATACACAAACGGGAAGGTCCCACTAGCACACCCAATACCTCTAGACCATGCTTGGATTTCTCCAACTTCTACCCCCACGCCGTAGAGCTTACTTTTACTAACATTAATCTTCAATCCCGTCGCCTTGAAGAACCAATGAAGAACCATCATTAAATTTTTTTAGATTCACCGAGCTCCATTTGCCGAAAAAAATTGCATCGTCGGCATATTGCAAGTGTAACACTCCCACCTCGTCTTTCCCAATTGTAACCCCTTCAAAAAGCCCATTTTCTTTTGCTTCCGACATGATTATATTGAGACTTTCTGCTACCACTAGAAATAAGAATGGCGCTAGAGGATCACTTTGTCTTAGACCTCGTTCCATTCGGAATTCCTTTGTCGGCGACCCGTTGACCAAGACCATCTAATGAATTTAGGCACACTTGAATTGAATCCAACTACACCATTTTTGGCCAAATCCCATGCTAGCTAGCATATGGAGTAAGAAGCACCAATCAACACAATCGTATGTTTTTTCAAAATCCACTTTAAGTACCATCGCTTTCTTTTTTGATCTTCTAAGCGAATCCACCACTTCATTTGCAATAAGCACTCCATCAAGGATAAATCTACCCTTTAGGAAGGTCGTTTGCGTGTCACCAATGATCCGACCCATGACCTTTTTCAATCTTTCCGAAAGCACATTTGAAAGAATTTTATAGTAAATCCCAATCAAGCTAATTGTCCGAAACTCATTGAGGCCTATTGGACTTTGATTCATCGGAATGAGCGTTAAAAAAAGGCGTTACACCCTCCACTAATCCTTGTTGGTTCTCCGAAGTGTGAGATTACTTTCACGAGATCACCCTTAATAATATGCCAAATTTTCTTGATGAAAGCAATAGTAATACCATCCGGTCCCGGTGATTTATTCTTTCTGCATGCTTTGATTGCATCCAGGCCGTTTCTGAGATTTTTTGGGCCCTGGGCGACTCGTAAATTTTAGGCCCTCAATATGTACCTAAAAAAAATTCAAGTAGAAGTTTTTTTTAATTAAAAATAAACTTTCATACAATAAATACTAATAATTCATACAAAACAACTTGTTCGAGCATTTTTAATACAAAATCATCAATAATAGCCTTTAATTCATACAAAACAACTTCTTCGGCCATTTTTAGATGCTAAATCGTCAATAATAGCATCTAATTCATACAAAACAACTTCTTCGAGCATTTTTTGATGCAAAATCATCAATAATAGCATCTAAATCAATACTATCTAGCATGTCTTTTTAATGCATAATATTTCCAAACCATTCAACATTTCTTGTGACATGGATGACCTCAAGTATGTCTTCAATAACTTCAACTTTGAAAAACTCCTTTCGGCGGATGCTACGGTCACAGACACTGTCAACATAATTCGATAAGCAACCGAAACGTTAGAATAACAATCTGCAACTTGCACAAAATCAAGAATTTCAATTGCGAACATTGATTTAGATGACAAAGTCACCTGCAACACCTTTAATTCAGAATAAAGATCATTTACATCAACATCCGCCATATTATTATGAGAAAAAGTATCACCAAAATTAGCACAACATTTCATCAATTCATTCTCATCCAATGACTTTACTTAATCCTAATCAAATAAGAATCCAAAGATACTTTCAAATATCTTTAGTTGCTCAAATCTATTATTCAACGAAACAATTGCCATATCTACAATGGTTAGAAAATAATTGATTCTAAAATGCTCACAAAATCACAGATTCACGGCTTCACGCACGCTCTTATGGTGGCAGCCTCACAGTACAGTCATACAAATGCTTCAATCAGAGCACAATGCACAAATTATCAGTTTATCACTTATTCAATTATCAAAATTTCAGAACAAATTAGGTGAGATGCGAGAAATAAGAACACGGTTAACCCTAACCTTATACATTCTTCACGGTCTGGCCATAGACGACCGTTGAAGAAATCGTCGGCTCTGGCTCATCGAACTCTTCATCGAACGTTTCAGGAAACTGAATCGACAACTCAATTTAACTTATTCAGCGCCAATTTCTTGCCTTCTTCGTCGTTCACGCCTCAGTCGCAATTTTTGTTTCTGATTGAATCTTGCACGATTTGGGCCCCTGATCACGGGATGAGGGCTTCTTTTGAGGCATTTTGGGTCTTTCAATTTCTTTACAATTGGGCCTAAAGAGACTGTTTTTTTTCAAACTAATATATGAACTCAAATTTTTAAGGTAATATATAAACTAAAAAAAACCGGGCCCAATTTTTTTGGTCCCTGGGCGAGTCCCCAGGGACGGCCCTGATTGCATCCCAAATTTCGTCTTCCGAGAATGGCCTCTCTAACTCCCCCGCTTCCTCCTCCGAAATCTTTTTGATTTTATCGCTTTTGAGTTTCGGGCCTACCTTCCTTACCGACTTAAATTTGCTTTTGAAAAATTCAAACACGCCTTCTTTTATCTCTATCTTATCCTCCGTCCAAACCGAATTGATGTTCAATCCCCGTATCTCGTTCCTTCTTTCTCTCTTTCTAATAGCCGCATGGAAGAGTTTGGAATTTTCATCCCCTTCCTCCAACCACTTAACTTCCGCCTTTTGCCTCGCTATCTCGGTCCTCTTCTTTTCCGACTCTAGCCATTTATTTCTAGCTTCTAACCATCGGATTATTTCGTTCCTATCAAGACCTCTTTCTTCAACAATTGCTTCCAATTTTCTCACATCTTCCTTGCTTTTCTCCGCTTCCCCGTCTAGCCTCTTGAATTTCTCGCCGCTTAACTTTTTCAAGGCTAGTTTTACAAATTTTAATTTGTCCCGGAAAATACAATCCGGGACCGAAGATAACACTCCACTATTCCAAGCACCCCCTCCTCGCCAAGCCAAGTGTCAAAAAATTTGAATGGCTTTGGGCCAAAATCACTCGTATTATCGTAGAGCATTATCGAAAAATGATCCGACCACTTTCTATCAAGTGCCTTCACTCCCAAGCTCCTCCAAGCTAAGCAAAACTCATTTGTAACAAGGAACCAATCAAGCTTGTTATACTTCCACCCATCGTCGCTAACTCTAGTGAACTTTTGACCTCCCATAGGGACTTCCAACAAGTGGCTATTACGGATAAATTCGTTGAAGTCTTCCGTTCCCCTTACATTTGTTATTGAGTTTAGTCTTTCATGCTTATTTCTCACCTCATTAAAGTCGTCGAACATACACCACTTAAATTCGTTGTTGTTGCAAATCGTTTCAATACACCTCCACACCTCTAATCGTTCTTTCAAGTCTCGTGGACCGTACACGTTCACAAAACCGAATTGCCCGTCTATTCCTTTCCACGACCCCACTATCACTATTAGACTTTTTTTGATCACAAAATAATCACAATTGAACTCTTTTCTGTCCCATACTAGCAAAACCCATCCCCCCGAATTTCCAATTGCTTCTGATTGTACAAGTCTGCGTCATCAAAACCCCACACTTTTGCCACTTGTGACTCGTCCAACTTTTTACATTTAGTTTCTTGAATACCGACCATATTTATCTTCTCTCTAGTGCACAATTCACGTACCCATCCCCCTTTTCCAACACTCCCATTCCTCTTATATTTATTGACAAAATCTTCATAAACCTCAATTTTAAACGAATATGAAAATCAAAACGTGTTTACCTGGACAGACGCCCCCTTCGATACAAACCAGATTGCTTATTCTCCCCTTCCAAGACGAGCCCAAGCTTCATACCAATATCCATGAAGTTTCCCGTACCGTCGGTACTTTTCAAATCTTCCGAAACTGCTTCTAACCCATCGCCGGATCCCCTTGACTTAGATTTCCTTAATCCCTTTGATGGTCTGTTACTTACCGACTATTTGGACACCTTCTGATTGGTAGTTCTCGCCAACTTTTTGAGCAAATGAAAACTAACTTTCGCCCTGCCTAAACCCAAATTTCCTGGTTTTTTACTCTTACTTTTCGCGCTTTCCTTTCCTCCCTTATCTTTAACGACGTTTTTGTTTTGTTTTCGAGTGCACTTCCCATTTCCTTGGTGCGACTTGTTTTCTCGTTCCCCACAAATTGATTTGGCAGAAAATCATCAGTTGCGTGAGTTTACAGCCGAGTAGAGCTGTTTCTGTCGCCTATAAAAGAATCTGGGTGCTGCCGATTTTTTTCCAAGCAAAAAATAAGATCAGACCCACTTTTATCTATAATTTGGACAGTTGGCACTATGGAAAAAATTGGGCTTGAAATCAGCCTGCCAGCTGGGCCCATACCACACTTGCACGCGTTGCCCGATGGGGGTCCATAACCATGCAACCCTAGCATGTCAACTCCTCTCCTTTGTAAGTCAGCTCCTGCAGCCGCCACATTTCTTCTTCTAGACGAACTGCTGCCGAGTCCACCAAATAATAAATACCAACTATTCCCTTGTTAACAATTAAAATTGTAACAATGGTAAGTCGGGTCGATTCCACAGAGACTCGATTTAACTTATCACGACTAGACAATTCACACACAAGAACGGAATTTTAAAAAAAATACGTAAAAGGGGGGGGGGGGGGGGTTGATTGATTAAGCTAAGCATACGATAAAAAATTAATTTATAAGCAATGAATTAAAAACCAACATTAGATCACTCTCGATGATGATGTGAACACTTATCATCGATTTCGCAAACGTAAAGGTTTAGGACAATCTTAAGCCGGCAATGGCTTTCAACAAGCTCTAAAAGCTTTTGTTTTCACTTAATTGAACATTAGCTAAAATAAGCTCTTTAGCCAAATCTTAACTACAATTGGATTAATGAACAAGCTCTCAAACATCCTAATTGTAGTTAGCTTTACGAATTAAGAAAACGCCAACTCAAAGAATTAAACTCATAAGCTCGGTTTAATACCACTTTGATTATGAAATTTCAAGAACTCAAATTGAAAACCTTTTGAATTCAAAGAGTTCCATTGTCACTCTATCAAAACCATAAAACAATTACGTATTTTATGTTTTTGACTAACAATAATTCATAAGAACATCAAATAAATGGCCAAGTTAATTAACATTAAAATGAAATCAACAATTAACCTAGAAATCACATAAATAAACTTGTCTAAAACCATTACAACGAAACCTCAAAGTGAAAACACCAAAATATAAAGTTATACTAATGTTGGAATGACATAAACTAGCCACACATGGCTAACCTAGATTAACAAATCAAAAACACAAGAAATTACTCAAATTAGATGAGAAATTGAAGATGATTTCCCCCAAAATCGAACTCTTTGCTTTTCCCTCTCCCAAAATCGTTTTTCTCTCCTGATCCCCCAACTCAAATGACGGTTTTCTCTCGTTTTTATGCGAAAGGAATCAGAAAACCGCTCCAAAATTAAAAACCCCAAATTCGGTCCTTGAAAAATGTCGGCCACGGATGGCGGCGCAAGTACAATCGCGCGAAAAGGGGAGCAAGGCACTGGACAGAAGCTGGCGCGAGTTGTGACGCCGATATGGTCGCCGGAAGAACCGCGTTGGTGGGATTTTTGCTGCTGCTGTTCGTCACCTCTGGAAGAAGATGTCGGCTGCATTTTCTTTTTTCTGATATGGGCTGCATCGTGTTGGGCTCCTCAAACTTTTTTTTCCTTCACGAAGTGGGCCTACAAATGCACAAATAACCACAATCTCGACCGATTTGCAAAAATAGCCAAAAAAACACATACCAAATATTTAAAACATTAAATATATATTTGTTTGCTTTTATTTTTGGAAAATTAATTAAAATACCCATTATTTGACTTTAACTTGCAAAAATAACCACAATTTCGACCGATTTGCAAAAATAGCCAAAAAATCCGTGATTGAGCCCATGATCGCGGACCCAAGAAAAAGCCCAAGAAGGAGTTATTTTGATTTAAATTTTACACTTTATACCCCTATAATTATTTACTTACTTTACTTTATACCTTTTACCTTTCTATTTTAATTTTACACCTTCATCATATTAACACATATAATCGTTTATTAACTAAAATACGTTAAAACAATACGTTTTAATTTTAACAAGTTACACCATTGTACTCGTCTCTTCGATACCTTCGAAATGAGCCAAATATTGAATATTTTTTGATTTAATTATTTTATTATATATCATATATACTACATAAAAATATTTTTAATATTTACAATTCATACCCTTATAGTAAATTATTTAATTTATGGTACATCTCTTATTTTTTCAATTTTGTTTTACACTCTTATCACATTAACATAATAATCTTATATTAGCTAATTGATTAAATCGTCAAGTTATTCGTTTTAACATATCATATTAACATACATAATTACGTTAAAATATGTTAAGGAGTTCGATAAATATATATATATATATATATATATATATATATATACATATCTATACTCCTTTATAAAAAGAATAGTGAGTAGTTATTTTCAACACTTTTGCTTTCTAAACTAGCAGTTATTCTCTAATAGCAGTTTTTTTCCAAGAGTTGGTTTTTCATCTTCTACGGTTCTCTTCTCCACGATTTCTCTCCAACGTTCAGCATAAATCTCTCTTCCCCCTCTTTCACTCTCGACTGCCCTCCACAGCCATTGCACCACCAAGAACCACCTCACTGCCGGCAGCCGCCATCTGCACCATATCCCTCTCTCTCTCTCTATTTACCTGTTACCACAGACCCATCCCCTTCACCGGACCACTCCTCTCTCACTCTCGACTGCCCTCCACAGCCGCTGCACCACCAAGAACAACCTCACCGCCGGCAGCCGCAACCAGCATCATTCCTCACCTTCTCGTTTTTTTGCCCTAACTGACCCATCTCCCTCTCTCGCTACTTCACGCAGAACGACACCTGCAGAACCACCCTCGTCCTCATGAGCCAAGGAAATGCAAGTCTTACATTGAATAGGATCTTCCAGGTGATTGATTGCCTCCTTTTCTCTTTGATTTGCTTCGATCTTTATTAATTTTTGATAGAAAAATTGTAATTTACTTTTGTTTAAACACAAACTTCGGTTTATTGATGGGTTTCATGACTTTTTATATTTATACATTTTTTTCAGTTGTCATGGTTCTGATCGAAGTCCTGCTTTACTTTGGTTCTTCAAATCGGTTGTTTTGCATGTCTCTCGCTTTCCATCCATCTCTATCGATTCTTCAAATCATTTTACCAGGTGTGTTGTTACCCCCAGTCTTGTGTGCTGTTACATGTAATTGTATGTTAGCTTTAAAGTTTCTCCAAGATTTAACAATGTGTTGAATGATTTTGATCAGGGAGCCCAAACATGAAGTAGCCACAAAGTTGCAAAGCTTTAGAATAAGAAGAAAGCTGGAAAATTGTCCGGTTCTAATCGAACAAGGTTGGTATGTGTCATTTTACAAATATTGACATTATGTAATGATGAAAATAAAAACTCTAATATCATTAGTGTATGGCAATGAATTTATACCAATTCCCAAATGAACGCTGTCGAGATTCCATCGATTTAATGATTATACTACTACTTTTTTTCACGTTCTCAATGTTGTTTTGCTTTCAGTTGGTTAACGACATGTACGCTTCTGCCAGAGACCTAATTTGTAAGTCAGTACATCAAACACTGCATATTCTACTTCAGTTTCCCGGATCAGAGTTACATTTTCAAAGTCTATATGGATATGTTCATTTACTTAGCATGCTACCTCGATTACTAAATCAGAGATATTCTACTTCAGTTTCCTGAAACGGAGTTACATTTTCAAAATCTATATGGATATGTTCATTCACTTAGCATGCTACCTCGATTACTAAATCAGGGATATGTTTTCTCTATATAAATCAAAAATTGAAATTTTAAGATAAAAGCTTTTGTGATTATATGTAGAATATGTTGGGTCTGTTTGACTGGGATCTTAATTTGACAATGGTTCATGATTTTATATTTTTATTGTTGATGGAGTAGTAAAATATTTTTACTCTAACATTAAAGCAAATACAACATAATTGATAATCTTATTGGGTCTGTTTGATTGGGATCTTAATTTGACATTGGCTACTCATGAGAAATAAGTAGTTACCGTATATTACATTATCATATATACAACATAATTTTTAAGAACCAAAAATAAATAGAAGGGCGGCTATGGAGGCCGGTATCGATAAACTCGCCGATGCTGTTCGTCTTACTCTTGGCCCTAGAGGTATTACTAATCTGTATTGTTTTAATCTGTGGTTATAAGGCTCCTTAATTTCATAATTTGGATTAGTGGTTGGTATGGATAATGAATTTGCTTAAATCCTTAGGCTTGTAGAGAAATAAACGAACTGTTATTCTAATAACAATCATTTGGCATGTTGCAACCTGCTGTGTAACTTGAAAAGTTATGCTATCTTTTAGAAACATTCATGTTATTTTTTGTATTTTTAAGGGGGGTGGGGTGGGGTGTTCAAAGCTTGCGTTTGGTCCATACATTTTACTTATCTAGATATATTTGGCTAATTTGTCAATAGTCATAACTTTTTTTTTTGTGTCAAGTGAATAGTTACTATTTCTTTTTTCTGACGGAGGGGGTATAATCAAGTGCTTGCTTGTATTGATTGAGAATTGTTTAGTAACTTTTTATAAACAAACAAGATTGTAAGTACTTGAATGACCTCAAACAGGTCTCACATAGTCACATTGCTGAAATGATGTATGGGCATAAATGAAAGAGTTCAATTTTGAATTATGTTGTTGTAATTGTTGGGCTTTTGTGAAATTTTTATGCTCTACTCACTCTTTTGTAGCTGATAATGTTGGGTAAGTATCTAACTTTGCTGCATTTGTCATTTTTATTTATGTAGGGAGGAATGTTGTCTTGGACGAATATGGTGCCCCGAAGGTGGTCAATGATGAGTTTACAATTGCCAGAGCTATTGAGCTACCTGATGCTATGGAAAATGCTGGTGCTGCTCTTATCAGAGAGGTATGGCCTAGAATTATTATCAATGTATTGATCTATTAAAAATTACATGTGATTGCCGATCTCCATGTGGTAATCTAATAATTTGGTGACTTGAACTGCACAGGTTGCAAGCAAACCCAATTATTCGGCTGGTGATGGTACAACGACTGCATCCGTTCTTGCACATGAAATTATCAAACTTGGTCTCCTGAGTGTAACTTCTGGTGCTAACCCGGTTTCAATCAAGAAAGGTATTGACAAGACTGTACATGCTTTGATCGAGGAGTTGGAGAAGAGAGCTAGACCTGTGAAAAGTCGTGATGATATCAAAGGTAGTAAAGATTTTCTTTGTTGTTGTAACATCTTGAATGATGCTTGTTATTCAAATTGAAGCAGGAATTTAAGTTTCAGCATCCATTATATTCTCTTCTGACTGGACCATTTGTACCTCTTTGAAGCCATTGCATCAATTTCTGCTGGAAATGACGATGTTATTGGATCCATGATTGCTGATGCTATTGACACAGTTGGAGCAGACGGTGTGCTATCTATTGAATCCTCCTCCTCCTTTGAGACGACTGTTGATGTTGAACAAGGAATGGAGGTCTGTGTTAAATTATAACTTGCCAATTTGCCATTGCAATGGAATGCTATAGAATTTGGGTTTTCATTAAGATCTTGATGGATGAGACTGTCAAAAATTTTGATTTTGACATTGTATTTTGTAGGTACATGGTGTTTTTAAAAAACTTATGAAAACGAGAGTTTTATTTGATGTTTAGTGTTTCATATTTTATATCAAACTTTTAATCATGTGATTTGGGTAAAGATATGTTAATGTTTATTTCATTTTTGTTGGTTCATCTTTTTTCTGATTTACAAAACAAAGTTTTAAAACCCGCCGCATCGCGCGGGCATCTTACTAGTATATATATAATCCAAATAGTTTGACGATTTAATCAATTAGTTAATATATGATTATTATGTTAATGCGATAAGAGTGTAAATGGAAAATTGAAAAAGTAAGAAATATACAATAAATTAAATAATTAACTATAAGGATATGAATTGTAAATATTAAAAATATTTTTATGTAGTATATATAATATATAATTAAATAATTAAATCAAAAAATATTCAATATTAGGCTCATTTCGAAGGTATCGAAGAGACGAGTACAATGATGTAACTTGTTAAAATTAAAACGTGTTTTTTTAATGTATTTTAGTTAATAAACGATTATATGTGTTAATATAATGAATGTGTAAAATTAAAATTAGGAAAGTAAAAGGTATAAAGTAAAGTAAGTAAATAATTATAGGGATATAAAGTGTAAATTTAAATCAATTTATATCAAATTGATTTGCAAGCCATCGCAGAACCCATCGCGCGCTACTACCGTGGACACGGGCCAAAGTTGTTACCGCGGCAATAGTCGGGGGCCTCCGCGAGACATTTTGGCCAAACTTGGGGGGCACGTGGCACTCATCCACGATCGTGGGACCCATCGTGAAAAAATAGGTATTTTTGCAAAAATGTCGAGAATGTGGATATTTTTGCAAATCAAAGTCAAACTTTGGTTATTTTAATTAATTTTCCTTTATTTTTCTCTTTTCTTGGCTGGCACACGACAACCACAAGAACCAAATTTATTTAATTCTCTTTTTTTTCTTTACTTAATTATATAACACACACAACTTAATATATATTTTTCTCTTTGTTACTTATATATTATTTTAAAACATAACTAATAACAATAATTTAAATATTTTTCTTTTCTTTATTAATTTTCTTTTCTTTCACTTAAATATATTTACAAACACTTAAATACTAAAATATAATTTAATAGGGATACTTTAAACATCTAATTAACACTAATTATAAGAGATTTTGACGCAAAAATATATATAAATCGGCACCTATCAATTGCAATTGTACTCCTCAAAAGTTGGATTGTTTGCCTTCCCCAACAACCTCTCACCTACTTCCCTTGCGTCACTTTCCCTTTCACCGGCGATGAACAACCGGCTTTCAAATTATCCGATTTCTCGTTATCTGAATTTTGGATCTTCTCGCGTGCGTCAGCTTCCCTGTAACACCCTAAAAATCAGGGCAAATTTAAACCTGAACTAAAAGGGTTTACATAACTAATATCCATAAAATATTCATCCATAAAGATTGGTAATAGTGACAAAATTCAATTTACATCCAAGGATCACAAATTGACAACTTATTAATCTAAACCACTCAACATGATTCTAGATTATCTGAGTTGTCTAAAGGATCTTCAAAAGACTATCGTTTCTTCAAAAGATATTTACATCAACTTGTCACCATTATAAACTCTCCACTCATCCCATTACTTCTCTGAGCTCGTACCTGGTAAGAAAATATGTTTTGAAACGATTAGGCTAACGCCTAGTGAGAACATTCAGTTTCAAAATAATACTTTTAAAACCAATGTAAACAAGGTATAACAAACCTGGTTTACCCTCATTCTTACCATACTCGTATTCGTCTCATAATAACGGACACATACCCGATCCCATGAGTATGACTATCATTCAGAAAGTCATAACATCATATTCGAAAGCGTACTATGAATCATCACAGATTCTAGTTTATCGATCAAGCCTAAGGACTTACATTCAATCGCCATACATTTTTCTTGGAATGGAAGCAGGTATAGCACTTATACATTGCCTATTTCTAATCCGCCGAAAGCAAAGGAAAACAACACTTACACTTCGTCTAATTCATGTTTCCACATCTCAAATACGAATAGCAACTATACTTTGCCTATTCCATCATTTCTACATGAATAGCAATTCTACTTTGCATATTCAATCATTCAACATGAATAGCAATTCTACTTTGCCTATTCAATCATTTAACATGAATAGCAATTCTACGTTGCCTATTCATTCATTCAACATGAATAGCAATTCTACTTTGCCTATTCAATCATTCAACATGAATAGCAATTCTACTTTGCCTATTCAATCATTTAACATGAATAGCAATTCTACGTTGCCTATTCATTCATTCAACATGAATAGCAATTCTACGTTGCCTATTCATTCATTCAACATGAATAGCAATTTTACTTTGCCTATTCAATCATACAACAAGAATAGCAATTCTACTTTTCCTATTCAATCATTCAACATGAATAGCAATTCTATTTTGCCTATTCAATCATTTAACATGAATAGCAATTCTACTTTGCCTATTCATTCATTTCTAGTCAACAGGAATATGAATATGACTAACACTAAGTCAGTCATGATATCACTGTTTGGGTAAAATTTCACCAGTCTCGACCACGACCAAAACAAGGAAAACATTTATTACACTTTTCCATGGTGAGACAAAATCATAAGCACTTTATCTTTTGACCATGGTGAGACAAAATCGAAAGTTACTCGTGACATACGACCGTCGTATGGAACCTCACGACCTCGACCGACTAACATGCAATATTACTGTTATATTTTCACTGTTTAATGCAGGATCAATGTCATTAATGACCAACAGACATAACCGACAAGGACAATTATGAGCATTAAACCCAGTGGCCGTTACGACCGTTATCAGAAGTTTTTATGGAATCATTCAAGACGATTGAAGGCTATAAATACAAAGGCTCAATCATCATTTCGCGGATCTTGAATCATCTGAACTCTCAAGAACACTCGAAGCAAAGAATTCTCTCTAAAAAGATCGCTCACGACGCACGACTTACACGCACGACGCATAGCCTATACACACGATTCACTTGTTTTCCACACACGATACACTTGTTACTTTACATTTAAAGTCTTTCCTTCATTTGTATTGTAATCTCTGTACTCTCGACACCTGAAACACAAGGACATCGCCCCTGTTTGGCGACCATAGTGCATCGACGACCTCCACAATCGTCCGCGGGTTTTTTCCTCGTTGAGGTTTTTCCCGCGTCACCAAGATCTCTGTCTTATTTACGTTTCCTGTCTTTTTCGTACGGTTTGTCGAACGATTCCCATTCTTTAGTTGTTAAGCTCCACAATCAACCTTAAGTTATCCTTCTGGACGATTTTTGGCATTAACAGTTTGGCGCCCACCGTGGGGCCCCATCTAGAGAAAGTCTTCGACAAACGTGCGTCTTACTAACGTTTTCTTGGAGTTTACTCTCTTTTCTTTTTCAGAAAATGGCAGGTGATGGAAACCAAGGGCAGCCGAAGAGATCGCGTGGCTAAGGAATCCATTCGGACCACAGAATGGTCCTAGACCATTCGTTCAGAATCCGGGTCTAGGATCGTTCGGTCAGAATCCAAGGTCCGCCCCATTCGTTCAGAATCCGGATCCAGGATCGTTCGGTCAGAATGCAGGGTCCGTCCCCTTTGTTCAGAATCCAGGACCAGGCCCATTCATGCAGAATCAGCAGCCAGGATCGTTCATCCCAAATCCCCAGTTCGGGCTAGTTCCCCCTCAACATCTGAGGCCTCCACCCATGAAAAATGGGTCCTAGCCGTACCTCGTCCCTTTCAATGGGGATGCCAACGGTTCATCGTATGGAAATGGCACCAGTTCTGGATTCAATCCCCCAGCAGGTGTGAATTCTGATCCCAATGATCCTGTCGCCCAGCGGTTGAAGATGTTGGAAGACCAAAACGAGCGTGTCCTGTCCTTGCTCGCTAAGCTACCGGGGGCAGCCGTGCCTATCGACGTCGAGCCTCGTTCGGGGTATCAGGCGTCGCCTTTCGTTGACACGATCGCGACAGTTGACGTCCGAAGAAGTACAACATCCCCACTTTCACGCCCAAGTATCCGGGGATAACCGATCCAACAGAGCACATCGCGCAGTATAAGCAGTTAATGTGGACGGTCTCGATCCCGCATATGTATCAAGAGGTTTGCATATGCAAGAGTTTCGGCACAAACCTCACAGGTCCTGTTCTCCAATGGTTGATTAACCTCAAATCCAAATCCATCGGGTCGTTCGCTGAGTTAGTCAACCAGTTCTCCCAGCAATTCGCCAGCAGTCGCAAGATGGAGAAGCAGACCAGCGATTTGTACTATGTCGTACAGAAGGCTGGAGAATCGATCCGGAGCTATTTCAATAGGTTCAACGCAGAAATGATCAGTGTCCGTAACTGCGACGTCGAGACCGCGATCGAAGCCTATAAACGCGGTCTAGACGACAGTTCAGGTTTGTACACCGCTTTGACCAAATATCCCCCAGAGAATTTTGAAGATGTCCGTGCCAGAACCCTAGCATATATGAGGGTAGAGGATGACGCTGCCTTTCGTCGTAAGCACACCGATGACAAAAGGTCGTTAAGTATAAGGAAGCCATAGTTCAAGACAAAGGCAGTATCCAAGCCAGAATCTGCACGACAAATCTCGAACGTCCGATTCAAGACAAAAGCAGAATCCAAGACCGTGACCAAATTTCCCCAGTACCCTAAAATATCCTCCTACGGATTCAAAGGAACCACTAAGGACTTGGTCGAGGCTCTGAGGACCGTCCAGGCGACCATCCGGTGGCCGAAGAAGACCGACAAAGACGACGATAAGAAAGATAAATAGAAGTGGTGCGACTTCCATGTCGACCATGGTCATGCGACAGACGATTGCATAGCTCTCAAAAGGGAGCTAGCATATCACGTCCCGAAGCGCAATCTCAAGGACATCATCGATGACGTCGTTACTCCAGCTAACGACGTTCGACCGCCAACCCCCCGAGCATGCAAAGGTCGTTAACTGCATCACTGGTGGTTCCGACGTGTGCGGTCTGACGTATTCCTCAGCCAAACGTCACGCCAGCCAGGCACCTGACGATCGGCCTATCCTGCGCTCATCTAGACCCAAAGGAGATCTGGAGTTATAAGCCATTAAAAATCACGTTCGACCAAGATGACATCGGTAGCTTGTATCAGAAGCATCATGACGGGTTGATCATTCAACTCACGGTTGGTAATTGTTTAACCCGACGAGTCTTGGTCGATGGAGGCAGTTCGGCGAATGTCATCTTCCTTGATACCGTCAAGGCCATGGGAATCGATCGATCGGAAATCATCCGACGCTCGACAACCTTGGTCGGTTTCAATGGAGACGCTACGAGTACCTTTGGAGAGATCACCTTGCCTGTCTATGCCGGAGGAATCAACAAGCAGACCAAGTTCAACGTCATTGATTGTTTGTCGGCCTATAACATCATCTTAGGCCGACCGTGGATCCATGAAATGAAAGTCGTCCCCTCGACATACCATCAGACCATGAAGTTCCCTACGCCGTGGGGAGTCCAGGAGATCAAAAGTGAGCCGAAAGTCGCCAGTGACTGCTATAAGACCACCCTGAAGCCGTAGAAGTAGGCCGTCTAGCAGTTACAGGTCGAGGAAGTCATCCTGGACTAGGGCAAGCCTGACCAGAAGGTCTTGACAGGTTCGTCTCTCTATCCCTACCTTAGAGACAAGCTAATATCTTTCTTTCAGAAACATGCCGATTGTTTTGCCTGGTTGCACGAAGACATGGTCGGCATAGACCCTGGCGTCATTTCCCATAAACTCAATGTCGACCCGTCATTTAAGCCTATCAAACAAAAGCGGCGGAAATTTGCTCCTGAAAGGAATATGGTGATAAATGACGAGGTCGACAACCTCCTCAAAATAGAGAAAATTCGAGAAGAAAAATACCCCGACTGGCTTGCTAATGTCATGGTCAATGGAAAGGACCTTATCGTATCTCAGAAGTCGTGGGTAAAGGTGCCTATCGGCTCCAAACCCTCGACAATCAAGACGTCCCACGTAGCTGGAATGCAACGCATCTGAAAAGGTATTTCTTCTAAGTCCTTTTCTTTCTTTCATACGATTTTTTATCACGATGATTACTAACTTAAGCATCGGAGGGTCGTTGGCTAGCCAACGACCAACCTCTGACATTGTTTTATCGCAGGATCGCATGACATAAGTTACTAAGTCTATCATACGACTCTAGTAAAATTGCACGACATACACAGTCAGTTCTATTAGACGACTCGATCGTATGACTACAGGAACACATGATTCAAGTTCATCGTGTGATATAATCACATGATCGTAAGATCTAGCGGCCCACAATCTAAGTTCCTTAACTTAGAAGAATTTCATGTTCTGAATGAATGCTTTGATCGCATGTACTTATGTTTGCCAACACGATTTAAAAATATAAAAGTCTCATGACTTATGTATTGCAATGAACGCCTAAGTCGCACGTCTTATGGTTCATTCTGTACTTAATGGATTTTACAATTGATATTATACCTGTCCACGACATGTATGAGTCGAAATAATACATGAGTTCAACAGAAAGGTAAGTTTCATTCATGAAATAATTAATTACATATAAGTCACTCGACCACCAACGGTCAAGAAGTAAAAACAAAACAAAAATTAAAAATTTCCTAAGGCTTAGGAGGGACGTCCGCTGCATCCTTGCCCGAGGCTTCGCCCTAGAAACCCTCATCCACCTCTTCATCCTCAGCCTCCTTCTCGTCGTCTGAGTCGACATCCCTCTCGGTCCCGACAGTCGACAAGAAGAATGCCAATTCGTCCGACGCTGAGGCAAGAGGATTTTTTCCTGATAGATGTTGCCTCATTAGAGCAGCACGAGCGGTCAGTCGAGCCAAGGCAAAGACGGACTTAGTCTCATCCTTCAGCTCCTTCACCTCCTTGTCCAGACTCGCCACCTTGGACTTGGATTCCTCGGCTTCTTTTTCCTTCATAGCCAAGGACTCCTTCGTCCTGTCCAGCTCCTCCCTTTAGTCGGCGATCAAAGATAGGGATTGCTTCAGACGAGAGTTCACCTTGTCCTTTGCATGTCAGACGGCTTCCAAATCGTTCAAAGTGTCGTCGAGTCGTACCGACATACCCTCGGCACGTGCCAGAGCGGACTTCTCCCTCTCAAGCGCCGCGTTCTCTCTCACAAGAGCAGAAGACACTAGGCCTTCTATCTTTGTCGTCTCGGCGTGCAGAGCTAAAGAGGACTGGAACGCCTGAAAAACACGAAAAGTATTGTTAAGTAAACACCCGACAAAGTTAAACAACGACAAAATAAAACAAGTCTTGAAAGAAAGACTTACCATGAACGCCAGTCCGGCAACATGGGACCCCGCCTCTTCGACAGAGACCCCACGGAAGCGCTCCCTGAAAGAAGGGAGCTGATATTTCCCTAGATGAGGAAACAATTTCATCCCGTCTAGGACGTTGTCAACCATAAAGTCCGAAGGCAACGTAAAGTTAACCGTTGTGACTTCTTCCTCCTCGGTCGCGTGACCCTTGCCCCTGTCGGCCGCTGAACGGGTCGATGTCGCAGATGGAGGCGCTGTCGCTGTCGCCAGATGCGCCGAGCTGACCGACATTGCGTCAATCGCGTCGGAAGACACCCTCATCTTCTCAGGAGTCGCGATCGCCGCCTTCGCCTTCTCAGGAGTAACGACTCTCGACGAGTCGCTTACCTTCGAAGACGGTTCCCTCGGGATCGTCATCCTCGTCTTCTTTGGAACACACGACCCGGTGGTCGAGATCTCCTTCCTTTTCTCACTGTCCACGCGGGCCAATTCAACTTGAGCTGCCCTCTTGGCAGCCGCGGACGTCTTCCTTACATGAGATTCCCCTGGAAAAAACAAAGAGAAAAACATTACACGACAGATATAAATGGAAGGATCGAGGTCGAGCAGAAAAGAGTAAAGAGCATTTACCAGTCATTTCGACTTCTTCTCTTACTCTTGACTCCTCTTTCTTCTCTTCCTCCTCAGTCTCCTCTTCTTCCTCTTCTTCGCCTTCCTCTCGACTCGCCTGTCGATTTTCACCCAAGAAAACCAAGTCGTCGTCCTCGTCTACCAAATGACGTGTGACGAACGACCGATCGTCGGTGATAATCTCCAAGAACTTCTCGATTTTGGCCTTGGAATCGTCGTTGGACTTTACGTCTTTGAATTTAATGTCTGAAAACATAGAGAAAGGAGATTAGTTAAGAAACAAAGAAATAAAGGCAATAAAAGACGCTCGACCAAAGCTAAAACTCACCCGTCATGTTCCAACCGGACCTGATCCAGCGTCGCTACACGCACGAATGCGTACCTGGTCTTCCATTTGCGATCGTTGACCGCAGTTTTCAGAACCAGGGTACGATCGCCCTTATGCTTTGAGAACAAGTTGTATCGACAGTACGTATCCATCTTGACCTGGTAGGCTGTCTAGACGTCGTTCACATTCATCGGCGACTCCCAATTCGCGGTAAGTCGCCCGATGACCTGGATAACATGCAAAAACTGGGGCATCAATTGCCCTGGCGAGAGGTCGAACTCGCACATAAAAGCCTTGGCCAGAAGCGAGTAAGGCCATTCGAAACCTATCTTGAAAGGGTACTCGTATATCATGACGTACCCATCAGGACACATCTCCGGTCGTATCTGACCGGCCTTGCTCAATGTAATCCCCGCAAGGATTCTCGCTAATTTCCTAAGGTCATCGAGATCATCCTGATCTCGAATGGTACTTCTGGGTTCTGTCGACATCGCTAAACCTGTTAACCAAGTTTGTCTATCTGAAAAACCCCAGATATCCCAGTTTTTTCTAGGTTTCCTAGCAACAGACTTACAATGCATACAAAGAGGTAAGAGTCGTATCTTATATAGGCGCTCTAAAACCTCGAAATTCTTAATCGAATCGAAGATTCTTGCAGGTTTGGAAAGAATATTGACGAAAAACGACAAGAAAATCAAGAAGAAATCTCTCTCTAAAAGCATAAAATGGAAAAGATCCATCGCAGGTCTCTATTTATGTAATCAATCGTGTTAGTTCGAGTCACTCGATGATCGACACGTGCCCATGTCTCTTCGTATACACACACGGATCATCGACACCTGGCGCTCACAGCTGTTAAACACGATCGTGCGTCAGCATGACGTCACGATCTTATCCCCTTTTCGACTTCCCATTCAATTGGAATTGGACCAATCCAGTTCCAAGGCAACTAAAGCGACTCTCGACACGTGTCACGACCCTAGACGTCCGACTGACAAAAATTTAAAATTCGAATTTGCCACTCTATATTTAAATTTTGGGGGGCAAACTGTTTGGGTAAAATTTCACCAGTCTCGACCACGACCAAAACAAGGAAAACATTTATTACACTTTTCCATGGTGAGACAAAATCATAAGCACTTTATCTTTTGACCAAAGTTGAAATCGAAAGTTACTCGCGACATACGACCGTCGTATGGAACCTCACGACCTCGACCGACAAACATGCGATATTACTGTTATATTTTCACTGTTTAATGTAGGATCAATGTCATTAATGACCAACGGACATAACCGACAAGGACAATTATGAGCATTAAACCCAGTGGCCGTTACGACTGTTATCAGAAGTTTTTATGGAATCATTCAAGACGATTGAAGGCTATAAATACAAAGGCTCAATCATCATTTCGCGGATCTTGAATCATCTGAACTCTCAAGAACACTCGAAGCAAAGAATTCTCTCTAAAAAGATCGCTCACGACGCACGACTTACACGCACGACGCATAGCCTATACACATGATTCACTTGTTTTCCACGCACGATACACTTGTTACTTTACATTTAAAATATTTTCTTCATTTGTATTGTACTCTCGACACCTGAAACACAAGGACATCACCCCTGTTTGGCGACCATAGTGCAGCGACGACCTCCACAGTCGTTCGCGGGTGTTTTCCTCGTTGAGGTTTTTCCCGCGTCACCAAAATCTCTGTCTTATTTACGTTTCCTGTCTTTGTCGTACGGTTTGTCGAACGATTCCCATTCTTTAGTTGTTAAGCTCCACAATCAACCTTAAGTTATCCTTCTGGACGATTTTTGGCATTAACAATAACGTTCAAGAGCCCACTACGAATCTCCACGGATTCTAGATTAATGCTCATATCCAAGAAATTACAATTAATCCCCGCCTATTTCTTGGAGAGGAAGTAAAGATTACAATTAAGCCATGCCTATCTCTTTCCTTCCTATAGAAATCGGGAATTACGATTAGTCCACGCCTATCCCATGATTTCTCATCAATGTGAAATGGGAATTACGATTAGTCCACGCCTATTCCTCATTTCACCTAAACGGGAATTACGATTAGTCCACGCCTATTCCACGTTTATCAAACACACGGGAATTACGATTAGTCCACGCCTATTCCACGTGTTCATATAAAACTAGTGCCTATGGATCCATTACACTTATTCGTACTCGTGCAGGTTATTGCTATAAATAGATTTCTCATATCATTCAGTATGAGCAAATCGCCTTTATACCATATAAATTCCTCATATCATTCAGTATGAGCAAATCACATTTACACCATATAGATTCCTCATATCATTCAGTATGAGCAAATCATATTTATACTATGTAGATTCCTCATATCATTCAGTATGAGCAAATCATATTTAATATGTCAATTTCTCATAACATAAGTCTAACAATCAATATCATCATCCACGGGTCCTTGATATAAATTTATATACACAATTGCCCATTAGAACAAATAATTAAAAACGAATGCATCAAAGTCTAATGTATTTTTCTACCAATTTCTTAAACATAAAGGTAAGGTAAGAATGAACTCACCTGGTAGCAATAACGTCACTCCTTAAGTTTATATTGATTTCCGCCACCAAACTTCCAAAAAGTCTGAAATATCCAAATACATATTGTACTTGTATCAATCTACTGATTAGGACTCTTAAAAGACTAAAAATCCTAAATAACCCAAAATCTCGTCACTTATCGCAACTCAAAGGAAATGCACCTTTTCTTGTCGCAGCCCACTATTTACGATTCTTGTCGCAACCCACTATTTGCGACATCACACTTATCGCAACCAACTGTTGCGATATACCCTCTTATCGCAACCAACTGTTGCGACATAAATTCTTATCGCAACCAACTGTTGCGACATAACCTTTTTATCGCAACCAACTGTTGCGACATTCAAACTTATCGCAACTAACTGTTTGCGATATACTCACCTTATCGCAACCAACTGTTGCGATAATCATTCTTATCGCAACTGTCATGGTGCGATGTTCATACTTGTCTCAACTAACAGAAAACGTAATTAAGCCAAAACTGATACTTTTAAGCCATATCAAACTCTATAAACTTGCAGATATGCTTAAGATTACTAGTAGGAGAGACTTATGAACCCAGTTTTTCCATATCTATCAAAAACATTAAAACCCAATTTCTAAACCAATAGAAAGCTACATAAACATAGGAGGAGTGATTTATGTGAAGAACATACCTTTGTTTTCACCAAATTGAACCCTTAATTATTGCTACAAATTTTGTTTTCTTCTTCTTCTTTCTCCCTCTGCCGAAAGTAACCACAAGAACCCAAAAAGTGATAAAAATATCTATCACCTCCCATTTTAATCCAAATGAGGCGGTGGTGATGAACAAGTTTCATCACTTAACCAATTCAACCCCCACACTTCCATCCAATGACAAACTACACCCCTCAACTTCTAAATTAAAAATAAAGTTTACCCCTTAACTTATAATTTCATTAAAACAAATAACGTAACTTACTCGGGGATAAACTCTAAAATTAACCTATCAAATAATTATACTCAATTCGTCAATAAAACCAATTATAACACTTTATAAAAAAATCGGGGTGTTACAAATCTCCCCAACTTGAAAATGATTTCGTGTGCAGGTTATTGCTATAAATAGATTTCTCATGTCATTCAGTATGCAAATCGCCTTTATACCATATAAATTCCTCATATCATTCAGTATGAGCAAATCACATTTACACCATATAGATTCCTCATATCATTCAGTATGAGCAAATCATATTTATACTATATAGATTCCTCATATCATTCAGTATGAGCAAATCATATTTAATATGTCAATTTCTCATAACATAAGTCTAACAATCAATATCATCATCCACAGGTCCTTGATATAAATTTATATACACAATTGCCCATTAGAACAAATAATTAAAAACGAATGCATCAAAGTCTAATGTATTTTTCGCATCAATTTCTTAAACATAAAGGTAAGGTAAGAATGAACTCACCTGGTAGCAATAACGTCACTCCTTAAGTTTATATTGATTTCCGCCACCAAACTTCCAAAAAGTCTGAAATATCCAAATACATATTGTACTTGTATCAATCTACTGATTAGGACTCTTAAAAGACAAAAAATCCTAAATAACCCAAAATCTCATCACTTATCGCAACTCAAAGGAAATGCACCTTTTCTTGTCGCAGCCCACTATTTGCGACATCACACTTATCGCAACCAACTGTTGCGATATACCCTCTTATCGCAACCAACTGTTGTGACATAAATTCTTATCGCAACCAACTGTTGCGACATAACCTTTTTATCGCAACCAACTGTTGCGACATTCAAACTTATCGCAACTAAATGTTTGCGATATACTCACCTTATCGCAACCAACTGTTGCGATAATCATCCTTATCGCAACTGTCATGGTGCGATGTTCATACTTGTCTCAACTAACAGAAAACGTAATTAAGCCAAAACTGATACTTTTAAGCCATATCAAATCTATAAACTTGCAGATATGCTTAAGATTACTAGTAGGAGAGACTTATGAACCCAGTTTTTCCATATCTATCAAAAACATTAAAACCCAATTTCTAAACCAATAGAAAGCTACATAAACATAGGAGGAGTGATTTATGTGAAGAACATACCTTTGTTTTCACCAAATTGAACCCTTAATTATTGCTACAAATTTTGTTTTCTTCTTCTTCTTCTTTCTCCCTCTGCCGAAAGTAACCACAAGAACCCAAAAAGTGATAAAAATATCTATCACCTCCTATTTTAATCCAAATGAGGCGGTGGTGATGAACAAGTTTCATCACTTAACCAATTCAACCCCTACACTTCCATCCAATGACAAACTACACCCCTCAACTCCTGAATTAAAAATAAAGTTTACCCCTTAACTTATAATTTCATTAAAACAAATAACGTAATTTACCCGGGGATAAACTCTAAAACTAATCTATCAAATAATTATACTCAATTCGTCAATAAAACCAATTATAACACTTTATAAAAAAAATTCGGGTGTTACAAATCTCCCCAACTTGAAAATGATTTCGTCCCCGAAATCAAAGCTAGATATATAGATGAGGATATTCGTTCTATATACCCTCTTTTAATTTCTCAAGCCACCTTAACACTTCTATAATGTTTCCACAGTGATACCTTCACCATTTCTCACTCCTCAACTTGGAAACAACATAAAATTCTATTGGTCTCCTTTGGTTAATAGACAAAGCTCTAATTGTTCAGCATCTATTCCTTGATCGGAATTTAAAATCGAAATTTCCCAGTTAAACTTATCTCTAAAACGTGATTACCAGGAGACAACTAGTCCATAATCGGGTTGGGTCACAACCTCTACTGAATACTAGTTAGATCAATACTAGATCCGACTGTCCATTTTATCTTGTGATCCCTGATCTAATCAAGTAACAATGATAAACTCCATGATCTTCATTAGAATTAGAGAAAGAATACAAAGATTTTGAATGAGATCTACTTTCTCTCTCTAACTTCTCTCTAGAAAGTCATCCCTCTATATTGCCCAATCTCTCTCAATGTACGTATGGATGACTTCTACAATGACAACCTCAAGACTTCTATTACAAGCTCACTATTTATACACTTTGACTACCACACTAAGTGTGTTGAATTTGACTCTCAACACCTCTATCTTTGACTTTGACTATTGCATTTGACTCTTACAAATAATACAATTACATATTAAATCTTGAATACATTTTTATGCACTAACAATCTCCCCCTATGGATTCAAGATTTAAAAAATTGATGACGATAGTCTTCACCTCTTTGTATCTTCAGATCTTCAACATTTCAGCACTTTGAACAATCTCCCTCTTCGCTTTGAAGGAAGATCAACCTTTGAAAGATAATTATGAAGAATCTTCAAATAAGCATTGTCTTCATAAATCCAATTTGACTGCTTTAGTCTTCAACTGGATCTTCAAAATCAAATAGTCACCAAAGTCTCGAAACACAAACTTCATATCTTTGAAGTGTTGGTCAAAGTCTTCAAACAAAATCTTCACAACTTTGAATCATTGAAACAATAATCTTTGAATCTTCGTAACACGGATCTTTGCATCTTTGAGAAATATCTTCAGTCTTTGAATATGAACATGCTTTGAGCTTTAATTGGGTTTTGAGCTTTGTAAACATTCTTGAATGAACCTTGAATCTTTGTAACTTTGAGTATCTTGAACTGTGTATCTTCACTTCTTCAATAATAACAATCTTCGAACTTTGAACTCTCTTGAGTCATCTCAAAACATCTTGACTTTTTATCTCGAGCTTCTTGACTTTAACAAAATTCTCCTTATTTTGAAATTGAAACTTTCCTAGTTTCTCCCCCTTTTTGATGATTGTGAGCATCATGATCATCAAAACCCTTTTCAATTTCAACAGTCTTTGAATATACCATTAACAATCTCCTCCTTTTGATCTGAATAACCGTCAATTCCAAAAATATTTATCCGAATCTTTTCAAATCCATACAAAATTAAAGTGGTAACCCTGAAACAACTAATGAATCAGTTAAAATGCCTGTAAGTTGCAAGGAGCCACTTTGTACAACGAATGCACTTTGGAAAGGAGCTTTTTGATGTTCACTCCTCCAGGGCTTCCATTCAATCATTGAAAAACCACAAAGGAAATTCTATGAACGTTATGACAAGAAAACATATTCCTTGTGTGTACGTGCAAGTGTAGAAATGATTGAAGCAACTTATGCTTGAAAATTAGGCTCAAATTGTGTAAACTGTTGAGACAACAACAAGTTTTCCACGGACTCAATGTGCATGAATGAAGAGCGAAGGTGGGGCAAACTTCCTTCTTTTTCAATATCTAAACCTTCCGAGTGAAGATTAGATAGATAATATGCTGCGTCCCCAAGAAAATTGAAACATTCCTTTATTAAGAAAGAAATGAGTAGCTGGTGGGGTTAATGCAAGAGTTGGCATAGGCTAGTTGCCTGTTTCAATGATGGTCACCAAAGAATGTGAACCAATCAGTAATGTGGCTTCCCGGCTCAGAAAGTGGCTGGTGCAGAGTTCTCTTATTCTTTTAACTCTGTTCTCACACCCTCTTTCTATTTTTAATCCGCTCACTTCTAACCAAACTATCATTTACATTTTACCTCAGCACAATGAGATACTCAACCGTATGAATAATCTCCCCCACTCTTTGATTTTAACCCCTCACCCCTCAATCACTCAAGGATAACTTCTTGGGTAGGAAACACTGGTTAACGTGGATCCATAGAAGTTTTTTTTTTGTAAATCCTCACATTGATTCCCATGAAATTTTGTCCTAAAATTTTGGTTGTTCAACAGTTTATCTTGAACAATTAAGAATATCGGCATTTGATTTACATTGCCATCAGAAAGTAAGCTCTTCAATAATATCATGAAGATTTGAGCATTTGCTCTTTGAAGATTTCTCAAAACAAGGATATTGAATGAATGAAATGAATTCGAAAGACTTGTTTGAGAATCTGACAATGTATCAATAAGATCAAATCACATGAATGATAATCATGTAAGGTTTAGGGTATCAAAGAATTGGATATTTGTTTATATAAACAAATATAAACAATCTTTGAATGAAACGCTTAATTCTCTTACGCTGAAAGAATATGATGCTCAACAAACTTTGAAATCAAGCGGGAGTATTACCATCGAAAAATGTTTCGTTTTGATACATGGTAATAACAAAGTCAATGTGAAGTTGAACCGGTGTGTGTGAATACTTGAAAGTATAGAAAAGATAATACGCAAGTATTAATCTTTAGAAACACACGGTCAGAAATGATGATGTAACAATCCGAGATATATATATATATAGGAAAAACCTTTAAAATCACACTTCTAAATTCATAAAATCTGTTTGAGAATCGAGAAGTGGTTTAAACATTTAAGAAAACGTTTTTCATGCTTGAAAGTCGTTCTTCTTTCAAACAATCTCAGATTAAGTTCAGAAGATACGTACAGTTAAACGTTTAAGCTCCCCCTCAAATCATGATAGACTGATTTACAATCAGATAAGCTCCCCCTCAAAATCTGCAAAAGATCTTAATGAAACACAATTAGTATATGAAACAATCAAAGTATAAAACAATGAAGTACGAGTTATAAACTGATGTGTTTAGAAGTCAAACTCGTTGAAGTACGGGTCCTAAACTGATATGTTTAGAAGCCATAGTTTCTTGGAAGTACGGGTCCTAAACTGATGTGTTTAGAAACCACTATCTTTTGCTCCCCCTTAATGGTACATATACTCTTCAAAAAAAAAATGCACCGCTTCTCTTCTGTTTTCAGTCATATGTGTGATATATATGTAACATACAGCACAACACATGATGAATCTGCAAAACAGATTAAGTAGATTTTGGTACCCAATGGTTCTTGGGTCCTAGTGTGTTAGGTGCAGATTTCTTTGAAGGAATACTGTAAGTACCGTACCAATAAGAAGTATAATCTTTATGCACAAAATCATTTGATCCACAGTAAGAACAACAAATTTTCTTACGTGCCAACCTAATCAGATGATTTGCAGAATGAATATGATTAGGTTTAGCAGAAAATTTACCTTTCAGAGTGTTTTTCTTCTTGGAATTTGATGTAGAAGCAGATGATTTTGGTACATCATTCTTTGAAGGTGTTGTACCTTTAACTCTCCATTCCATCTTCACCGGCTTGTAGATAGGTGTATTTGAACCAACAGAAGATTTAGAATTAGAACCTTTAGAACTTTGAACTTTAGTTATCTTTGACTTTTTATTCCTCTTTCTTTTCTCTAAAGGTGGTTCCTTTGTGTTTGAACATTCACCTTTACAAAAAATACTTGAAGGCTTTTCATTTTAAAGATAAAATCAGTATGGTCCGGAAGCTTCGTTGAGAAATCAAATAAACAAGCTTTTCCTTTGTCAACTTCCTTCGGCTTTGACTTGGTTTCGAAAACTTGATCATTAGGCACAAAATCACAATCAGAATCAGAATCGGCATTGTGAATTTCAAAATCCTTAGTAGACTCAGGTGTATTCCATCTTTTGAAAGCATTTTCTCTTCGTTCTTTTGCCAATTCCTTTTCTAACTCATCCACATCTTGAGAAAGCTCAATTATCCTCTTTTCATAAGATTGTTTTTCATTTTCAAAACTGACTTTCTCAAATTCAAACTGTGCTCTTTCAAGATTAAAAGTATTTTCGAAATCAGACATTGTATTAATATTTCCTTCTTGCAAAGATTTTTCCAATGTCATCACTTTTCGTGAAAGTTCACAATTTTGTTCTTTAAGAAAGTTGCATTCCTCAAGATTGAACCAGTTTTTCAACGCAAATACCTTTCTTTCATTTTCTAAGACAATTTCTAGATCAGTTTTTGTCTTTAACAACTCAGTCAACTTTACTTCAAATGAATTGATTTGATTTACAAAGTTGACTTTCTCATTTTCCAAAATAGTATGCTCGGAGAGAAGAATATTCTCAAGATCCACCACTTTCTTAGAAAGTTTGAGACATTTTTGATCAATCTTTTGTTTAGCATCAAAGATGCTCTTTGTTGATTCAGAAAACTTTTTGATCAAAGAATGTTCAATTTCACCCCGTCTTTGAAACTAGAAGATATTTCCTTAAAACTATTTGAATAAACAGTTGAAAGGAGATCATTTTCATATTCAAATTTGATCCTTTGTTCTGCAAGAGAGATCTCAAGTTCAACAATTCTCCCTTCTAGAACCAATGTAGGAACATATTTCTTAGTTTCAAAGACTTGGTTGGTGATAGGCTTTGTAGCACATATGTCAAAATAGTTATTTGGAAGTAGACCATTTAGATTGTTGAGAATCTTCAACGTCTCATCAGTATAACAAAATGGAAGTTGTATATGAGTTGTTAATGATCTTTTTCTTTGTTCCTCTAGTTGTGTTTCCTTTTCACCAGTCCAATGAATTTCAAAATCGGGCCAATATTCTGCATATCTTAAACATTCGAATTTATACAATGTCGGTAATGCAATGATAGCTTTGACCAAATGTTTAGGATTTTCGTAACCAAGTCCCCAATACTTATTGACATTGCTTACAAGTCTTGGCTTGTTCATGTAAATTGTTTGGTCAGATTGACCTCTCAAGTACAGCTTCTTTTCCAAATCATTGATTTTATTTAAAAATTCTGTATTTTGATTTGAAAGATTTGTCAAAGATAATTCACTTTCATTATTCCTTGCTTCTAATTCTTTGATTTGTTTGTTTAATTCAGATATTTGAGAATCAGAAGATTTCTTATCATTTTCAAACTTTTCTTGAAAAACTTTTGCCTTTTGTTCATCACTAACTTTTGAGTGGAACTCAAGTTCTTCAACCTTTCTTTCCAAAGCTTTGATTTTGTCTCGTGTACGAACATGTAATTGCATAAGGCAATACATCTCGTCTTCGAAATCAAAATAAGGCATTGTTACCTGAAAAGATTAAAAATGATCGTTATCAGATACTTCGTGAGAAGTAGAATTATGCACACACGATAATCAGAGAAAAAAAATCGATTAAAGTAAGAAAAATTTTCAAAAATTAAAATTTGAATAACAAATTATAAAATTTGTCGTTCAAAAATTAATTCCGAACAATTAATGCGGAATACTGGACTTTAAATCGGCAAACCTGCAAAAAATAAGAAAAATATATCAGTTTCGACCAAATGAATAGTAACTGTCTTACAACACTTGTAAGACAATACCAAATGAATAGTAACTGTCTTACAACACTTGTAAGACAGTACCAAATGAATAGTAACTGTCTTACAACACTTATACGACAGTACCAAATGAATAGTAACTGTCTTACAACACTTGTAAGACAATACCAAATGAATAGTAACTGTCTTACAACACTTGTACGACAGTTATGAATGTAAGTATCGTGCGACAGTTATGAGTATAGTGTTGTACGACAGTTATGAGTTTAGTGTTGTACGACAGTTATGGGTGTAGTGTTGTACGATAGTTATGAGTTTATGAACACAGTATCACACAACAGTTATGAATGTCGAACCCAAAAACTTTCTAAGTCCTCTAAAACACTCAAACCACAACCAATTGACCTGAAACTTTGCAGATCACTTCGCGAACACTATCTGAACACTTCTTGTTCAGATTATACTACCAAAAATGCACAAAATCACTACCTTTCGATCCAAAACATAAAACTTCCAAAAACCTCGAAAAGTCACCAAAAAATCGATCAAATGATGTTCCTTTGATCCAGTATCTTGCACAGACTTGTTAGAAAAACTAAATCGATCACTTATGTACCAAAAAACACAATCAAATTCCGAATTTTGAAGATTTTTATAAGAAAAATCTCAAAAACTCAAGAACTTCAATTTTCTTAAAAAAATTGACAAAAAATTCTTCAAATTGTGCATAATCCGATCTGATTAAGCTCTGATACCACTTGTGATCCCAGATCTAATCAAGTAACAATGATAAACTCAAGAGATCTTCATTAGAATAGAGAAAGAATACAAGATTGTGAATGAGATCCCCTTTATCTCTCTATAATCTCTCTCTAGGTTGTCATCCCTCTCTCTATGCAATTCTCTCATGTATGAATGACTTCTACAATGACAACCTTCTCTAATTCTATTACAAACTTACTATTTATACATCTTTGACTTTCACTTAAATGTGTTGACTTTGACACTCAACACCTCTATCTTTGACTTTGACTATTGCATTTGACTCTTACAAATAATACAATTACATATTAAATCTTGAATACATTTTTATGCAGTAACATATCTGCTACTTGTTACCGATTCATTGTTAAACATACACACATCGCCCTAGAGATTCTTATCTGAAGAGCTCAACGAGTTAACTGAGTGGCACAATAGTCGTGCTGTACTTGAAACTCTTTTATGTGCTACAACATCGTCAAACGATATCACCTCCAATTGCTAAAACTATTAGAAACAAGTATGCTTACATAACAATATATTCAAGATAATAGTAGCTAGTTGAAATTATGAACATACTATACATAAGAATCCTTGTTACCATCATTACAATTCTTAATTCTTGTATTTCCGTCGACTCTTAAGACCATCTCGTCTTAGTGCTTTTACCCATATCTCACAAATCATATCTTATTTCATCTCAGCTTAAGTCTAGGTATCTCATAATCATACCTAGTTCACTTAAACCTGGCTCTGATACCATATTGTAACACCCTAAAAATCAGGGCAAATTTAAACCTGAACTAAAAGGGTTTACATAACTAATATCCATAAAATATTCATCCATAAAGATTGGTAATAGTGACAAAATTCAATTTACATCCAAGGATCACTAACTGACAACTTATTAATCTAAACCATTCAACATGATTCTAGATTATCTGAGTTGTCTAAAGGATCTTCAAAAGACTATCGTTTCTTCAAAAGATATTTACATCAACTTGTCACCATTATAAACTCTCCACTCATCCCATTACTTCTCTGAGCTCGTACCTGGTAAGAAAATATGTTTTGAAACGATTAGGCTAACGCCTAGTGAGAACATTCAGTTTCAAAATAATACTTTTAAAATCAATGTAAACAAGGTATAACAAACCTGGTTTACCCTCATTCTTACCATACTCGTATTCGTCTCATAATAACGAACACATACCCGATCCCATGAGTATGACTATCATTCAGAAAGTCATAACATCATATTCGAAAGCCTACTATGAATCATCACGGATTCTAGTTTATAGATCAAGCCTAAGGACTTACATTCAATCGCCATACCTTTTTCTTGGAATGGAAGCAGGTATAGCTGATAAGTGCTCACTTTTACGTACTTAAGCACTTATTTCTTTGGTTTAGATAGGACTTTTTCATTCTAAAATCCAAACTTTGAGTCCTTTTTTATCTTGTTTTACATTCTTGGAGCTAGGGATCATGGTTTGCTTGTTTTACTATGTTGGTAGGATAATCTAAGTATTTTTGGAAAAATCTCCCAAAACAGGGCATTGCTGCAGCATTAGAGCAGCATGGAGCTGGTGATCAAATGGAAGAAGAAACCAAAGGGATGAGTTGGGAACTTTTATTTTGGATGTAACTGATCTTTTGTAACCCCTGAAACTCTAATTAGATTGTATTGTTAGCTTAACTAGTAGTTTAGTTAGCTTTTGTACTTTTGGTTAACTAGTTGTACTTGCTAGTTAGTGTAGTTCCCTTTATTTACCAAAGATGCCCCTCCCTTTTGTAATATATAGAGGGGCCATCTAGCTTTAGAAGACACACCTTCTTAGAGCTGATCTTAATCAGTTCTAAGCTCTCTCTAGCTCATTTCCAGATTTATGAATGTTCTTCCAATCTTCAAATCTTCAAGTGTTCTTCATTTAATTTTTCCTTTTCTTTATATACACTTATGCATTGCTGCAGCACTGGAGTAGCATCCTAACTGCACATTTTACTTCCTTTATTATTCTGGTATCTTTAGCTTTATCTTTAATGTTCTTGTCTTTACTTTTCAGTAGTTACTCTTAATTAGTCATAGAGCTACATTCCATTTGTATGCTTGTCATTTATTGCTTATTTCTTACATTCTTGTCTTTACATTTTTAGTCATTTACTTTAGTTATTCTTTACTTACAAGTCTTTCATACTTCCAATCATCATGTTTACTTTCCAAGTACTTTGCATTTACTTTGTTTCATTTATTGTAATGAGTAGCTAATCTTTTTAGCTTGGGTGTGAGGCAAAGGGTGTTATGATGACCAAAAGAAAGTAGGCATTTTTGGGGCAAAAATGATGTTTTATTATTCCAACCCAAGTTTCTTCAAGATAATACAATCCCTTGACAAATTGATCACTTTGATAGTGTTAAAGTGTCATGGACCTAGAGATAGGCCATTGAAGAGTACATCAATTTGGATGATGAAAGGGGTAATATCGAGAGAATTACTTGCAACGAGAGTTGTTACTTTTGTTTTCTAAAATGATTCATTCTTGATAAGTTATCTTTTTCTCAATGGGTTAAAATGGAGTAGACTTAAAGAAAAGATACCTAGGATTACACAAACTTGGGGGGGGGGGGGGGGGGTATGGGGGTCATATCGAGAGAGTGACTTTTAACAAAGAGAATTTGTTTTACCATATACTTCGAGAACGCCATTTCTATCGTTCCACTATCTTGGGTTCTGCTCAGAGATGAGATTGCTCTAGCCACTGGAATCATGGGATGGTGAGAGTCCGAGAGGAACGTGTCTCAAAGTAGATAATAAAACTAGTTTTTGTCACTGCTATGCTGCAGCATCACTGCAGCATCATGCTGTGTTTGGGCAAAATTTCACAGGTCTCGACCACGACCAGAAAAGGTAAGACACATGTTATGAGCTATATCTTGTATTAAGATAAGGTCCCGACAAAGACCCAAAAAACCTCCGTCGTCCCTCCTAACAGGTAAGTCGAGAGTTCCTCACGACACTCGACCTCGACGTCGCCCGTTCTGCACGACCGTCGCACAAAACCGTACGACCTTGACTAACTCGATATACGACTGTTACGTTTGTTCGATGATTAATGCAGGAGTCAAAGTCATTAATGGGCAACGGTCATAACCGACGAAGAGCAATTACGAAGAGTTACAACTGACGACCGTTACAACAATCATCAAAGATCTTAATGATTCAATTAAAATCATCCGAAGACTATAAATCCCAAGTTCAATCCTCAGTTTCAGGAGATCGAATAATACAGGAAAAGAGATAGAACAAGAGGACCGAACATCGAACAACAGAAGCAAACGCAAACACTCGAAGAATATTCGTTCGAAGCAAAGAGATCATTCATAGAAGATCGCTCTCGACGCACGACTTTCACTCTCGACCAACAGTTCACGCATTGTTTTCACACACGACGCACACTGTTTTTACATTTCAAACACTTGTACTTTACATTTTGAAGTCTTTCCCTTCATTTGTATTGTAATCTCTGTACGATCGACACCCGGAACACCAAGGATATCGCCCCTGATTGGCGACCATAGTGCAGCGACGACATCCATTGTCGTCCGCAGGTTTTTCCTCGTTGAGGTTTTTCCTGCGTCATCAAATCCTTTGTCTCATTTACATTTTTGTCTTTGTCGCACGCCTTTGTCGAACGATTCCTTTCTTTAGTTGTTAAAGTCCACATCGACCTTAAGTTGTCCCTTTGGTGCGATTTTTGGCATTAACAGTTTGGCGCCATCCGTGGGATGTCATCTAGAGAAAATCTTCGACAAACGTGCGTTTTACTAACGGTTTCTTGGAGTTTTCTTTGTTCTCTGTTTCAGGAAAATGGCAGCCCCTGGAAATCAGCAGCATGTCATTGCCCAGATGTACCAGGAGCTTGAAGTCGCTCGAAATCAAATCAACGCCATGGCGGAGCAAAGCCGTAGAGTAGCTGAGGAGATCGCACGACTAAGGAATCCCTTTGAACCTCAAAATGGTCCTAGGCCATTCGCGCATAATCCAGGCCAAGGATCGTTCGGTCAGAATGGTCCTCGACCATTCGCGCATAATCCAGGTCCAGTATCAGGTCCGTTCGCTCAGAATCAGCATCCAGGTCCGTTCATGCAGAACCAGCAGTCGGGACCGTTCAATCCAAATCCCCAGTTCGGGACGGTTCCTCCTCAGCACATAAGGCCACCACCCATGCAGAATGGATCGCAACCGTTTCAGAATGGGTCGCAGCCGTTTCAGAATGGGTCGCAGCCATTTCAGAATGGGTCGCAGCCGTATTTTGTTCCTTTCAACGGAGACGCCAATGGCTCGTCGCATGGCAATGGCACCAGTTCAGGAATCAATCCGCAAGCAGGGGCAAATCTCGACACCAATGACCCCGTCGCCCAGTGATTGAAAATGCTAGAAGATCAGAACGAGCGCGTCCTATCTTTGCTCGCCAAGCTACCTGGAGCAGCCGTGCCCATTGATGTCGAACCTCGATCAGGATTTCAGGCGTCACCCTTCATCGATGAGACCGCGACTGTCGAGGTCCCGAAGAAGTACAACGTCCCTGCCTTTACACCCAAGTATTCGGGAGTGACCGATCCAACAGAGCACATCGCGCAGTATAAGCAACTCATGTGGACGATCTCGATCCCACACATGTATCAGGAGGTCTGTATGTGCAAAAGCTTTGGTGCGACTCTCACCGGTCCTGCTCTCCAATGGTTGATCAATCTCAAACCCAAGTCCATCGGGTCGTTCGCTGAATTGGTCAACCAATTCTCCTAGCAATTCGCCAGCAGTCGCAAGATGGAGAAGCAGACCAGTGACCTGTATTACGTCGTGCAGAAGACCAGTGAGTCTATCCGCAGTTATTTCAATCGATTCAATGCGGAGATGATCAGCATTCGCAATTGTGACGTCAAGACTGCAATTGAAGCCTATAAGCGTGGTCTGGACGACAACTCAGGTTTATACATTGACCTGACCAAGTATCCTCCGGAGAATTTTAAAGACGTCCGAGCTCGAACCCTAGCATACATGAGAGTAGAGGACGACGCTGCCTTTCGTCGCAAGCATACCGACGACAAAAGGTCGTTAGGTGTGAAAAAGCCCGAGTTCAAGACGAAAGCTATTTCCAAAATAGAGCCTGCACGACAGATCTCGAACATCCGATTCAAGACAAAAGCAGAGGCTAAGACCGCGACCAAATTTTCTCAGTACCCCAAGATATCCTCTTATGGATTCAAAGGATCCACTAAAGATTTGGTCGAAGCTCTGAAAACCGCCCAGGCAACCATTCGATGGCCAAAGAAGTCCGATCAGGACGACGCTAAGAAAGACAAATCTAAATGGTGTGACTTTCATGTCGACCATGGTCATGTGACGGATGATTGCATAGCTCTCAAAAAAGAACTAGCGTATCATGTCCCGAAAGGGAATCTCAAAGATATCATCGATGACGTCGTTACTCCAACTAGCGACCATCGATCGTCAACCCCCGAGCACGCGAAAGTCGTCAATTGTATCACCGGTGGTTCCGACGTATGTGGTCTGACGTACTCCGCGGCCAAACGTCACGCCAGTCAAGCACCTGACGATCGGCTTGTCCCGCGTTCATCAAGGCCTAAAGGAGATCTGGAGTTGGAAGCTATGAAGATCGTATTCGACCAAGACGACCTCGGCGACTCGTACCAGAAACATCATGACGGGTTGATCATTCAACTCACGATTGGTAATTGTTTAACTCGACGAGTCTTGGTCGATGGGGGCAGTTCAGCGAACGTCATCTTCCTTGGCACCATCAAGGCCATGGGAATCGATCGTTCGGAAATCACCTGACGTTCGACAACTTTGGTCGGTTTCAATGGATAAGCGACGAGCACCTATGGAGATATCATCTTGCCAGTCTACGCCGGAGGAATCAACAAGCAAACCAAGTTCAGCGTCATCGGCTGTGCGTCGACTTATAACATCATCTTAGGTCGACCATGGATCCATGAGATGAAGGCCGTTCCCTCGACGTATCATCAGACTCTGAAGTTCCCTACGCCGTGGGGAATCCAAGAGATAAAAAGTGAGCCGAAAGTCGCTCATGATTGCTATAAAACCACTCTGAAGCCGCGAAAATAGACCTTCTATTGAGGCGACTCACGACGACATTTAGTGTATCGTCTTAGAATCGCCACAAGGGGGCAAGATGGTAGCAATAATCAAGACGTCCCACATAGTTGGGCACGACGCGTCAGAAAAGGTACGACTTCTAAACCCTTTTCTATTTTTTCATACGATTTTTAACAACGACGGTTACTGACTTAAGCATCGAAGGGTCGTTGGTTAGCCAACGACCAACCTCTGACATTGTTTATTCCGCAGAATCGCACGACAATAATCAAATGACTCTAGTTTCGCAAGGTCGCACGACATAAACGATCAGGTCTACGACATAAACGATCAGGTCTACGACTTGATCATCCTTCTACAGGGGCACACGATTCGAATTAATCGCACGACTTAGTCGTACGATCGCGAGGTCTAGCAATCTCATGATCTAAGTTTCTTAACTTAGAAAAATTTCATACTCCGAATGTATGCTTTAGTCGCATATGCTTATGTTTATATATACGATTTAAAAGTCTTATGGCTTACGTTCCAGTTATTATGTTACAATAGATGCCTAAGTCGCATGATTCCTTGTATTTTATGAATTTGACAGTCGATGTGATATTTTATAAAACGCAAGTTCAAAAGAAGCCCGAATTTCATTCATCGAATAAACTGTCATTTACAAAAAGCTCGACCACCAACGATCGAGCAACAAAGAAACAGAAATAAACGAAAATATATTTCTAAACTTGAGGAGGAGCATCAGCCGCATCCTTGCCTGAGGTCCCGCCCTGAAGACCTCCGTCCACCAACTCCTCCTCGATCTCCTTCTCATCATCCGAATCAAGGTCTCTCACCGACCCGACGCCCTTCAAGTAAATGTCGAGCTCTTCCGACGCCGAAGCAAGAGGGTCCTTCCCCGCTAGATGTCGCCTCATAATCGCTGCCCTAGCAGTCAGACGAGCTATGGCAAAAATAGACTTACCCTCGTCCTTAGCAGCTTGTACATCTCTCTCCAGACCCTCTACCTTGGATTTGGGATCCTCAGCTTCCTTTGTAGCTGCAGCCAAAGATTCTTTAATCCTCTCTATCTCCTCCCTCTGGTCGGCAATCATGGATAAGGACTGCGCTAGGCGATGACTGACATCATCCTTCGCACGACCGACGACCTCTAAATGTTTTCGGGCATCATCCAGACGTTTTAACAGAGCCTCTTCGCGCTCTGCGGCGACCTTCGCCCTATCCGACGTCGCGTTCTCCTTCTCGTGCGCATTAGACATTAGATCCTTTATCTTCATTGTCTCACCCCGCAAAGCTAGGGAAGCCTGGAACGCCTACAAAATCATAAAACAAATATTGTAAATAAACATACGACAACGAACAACGACACTGACAACGAACAACGACACTGACAACGAACAACGACACCGACAAACGAACCAAGTCTTGAAAGAAAGACTTACCATGAAAGCCAGCCCGACGACATGAGCTCCCGTCTCCTCGATAGGAAATCCCACGAAACGCTCCCTGAAAGAAGGGAGCAGATATTTCCCCAGGTGAGGAAATAGGTTCGTCCCGTCCAGGACACTGCTGGCCATAAAGTCCGACGGCAATGTAATATTAACCGTCGTGACCTTAGCCCCTCCCGTTGGCTGATCCTTGCCCTTGCCGGCCGACAAAGGATCCGACGTGGCTGACGGGGACTTCGCTGTTTCCACTGGAGGCGCAAAATTAATAGGCGTCGCAGCGATCGCATCAGAAGTCGACTTCTTGGGCGATGCGACCTTCGCCTTCTCAGGCGTAATGACTCTAGACGAGTCATGAACTCCCAAAGACGGTTCCCTCAGAATCGTCGTCCGCGTCTTCTTCGGAACATCTGGACCAACAGACATAAGCTTCTGCCTCTGCTCCTTGCCCTTACGAGCAAGCTCGAGCTCAGCTGCTCTTTTAGCAGAGACACGCGGCATCCGTGGTTGAGACTCCTCTGGAAACCACAGAATAATAAAAATTATGAAAATCAAGGGAAGAAGAATCGAATTAACACAGAAATAAATAAGAAGGTACGCTTACCAGTCATCTCTCTTTCTTCTTTCGACTCCCCTTCTTCCTCACGTTTCTCCCCCTGATTTTCTCCTAAGTATACTAAATCCTCGTCGTCGTCCACCAATTGTCGTACGACAAACGACCGTTCCCCAGTGCTGAAGTCTAAGAACGCGTCGATCTTTGCTTGAGAATTAGCATAAGGCTTCATGTCCTCAAACTTTATGGCTGTCGACATATAAACAAACAAGTTAAAAACCAAAAAACGCAGACGACAAACAACAAAAAAGTACAAAGCTCACTCGATGTATTCCAGCTGGCCCTAATCCAATCACTCTCAGAGTCAAGGGTCGACTTACGCACAAATGCGTACCGAGTCTTTCACCCGCGATCGTTCACAGCGGTTCTAAGGACCAGAACCCGATCACCTTTAAGTCTAGAGTATAAACTACAACGATGACTCCCTTTTCTATTGAACAAATCCCGAGGGATCAGAATACTCAAGCCGACACTTTAGCAAACCTTGGGTCTGCTCTAGTCGAACCAATATTCGACAATATTCCTCTGATCCACTTAGCGACGTCGTCCATCGAAAATAACGATGTCGTCCAAATCAGGAGGTCGTAGTCTGGATAATCGTATCTCTCGACAAGGTTACTTTTGGCCGATGCTACGACAAGATGCCGTCAGGTACGTGCAGAACTGTGATCCTTGTCAACGACATTCAGGTACGTCCCATAAACCGTCTGAACCCTTGCATTCGACACTGATCTCGTGGCCCTTCATGAGATGGGGTATGGACATTGTCGGCAAGTTACCACGTGCCCCTGGGCAAAAGGTATTCCTCCTCGTACTTACAGATTATTTCTCCAAATGGGTAGAAGTCGCAGCCTTTATCCAGACTAACATTATATGCAGGTTTGGGATTCCATCCGAAATTGTCTGCGACAATGGATCTCAATTCATAAGTGACAGGACTCGACAGTTCTGTGAAGACCGCAGTATCAAGCTGACGACCTCGACACCCAGATATCCCCAGGCAAATAGACTTGCTGAATCAAGCAATAAGACCATCGTTGCTTCGATAAAAAAAGACTACACGCCGCAAAGGGAAGGTGGGTCGAAGAGCTTCCTTCAGTCCTGTGGGCAAATCGTACGACGCCTCGTACGTCCACATGACAAACTCCCCTTCTCCTTGGTCTACGGTTGTGAAGCAGTTCTACCAGTCGAGGTTCAGCTCCCTACCTCAAGACATACTTCTGTCGACCACAATCTAGTCGATCTTAGTTATGATCTCGATGCCCTCGAAGAGCTCAGAGAGTCAGCATTGATCAAAATGGCATCACAAAAGCAAGTGGTCGAGCGACACTTCAACAAAAATGTTAAAATTAAAGTCTTTCAAGTAGGCGACTACGTCCTCCGACGAGTGTTCCAAAACACTCAAGAGCCCAATGCCGGTAAGCTTTCCACTAAATGGGAAGGTCCTTATCGCGTCTCAGACGTCGTGGGCAAAGGTGCCTATTGTTTGGGCAAAAAATCACGTCGTACGACCACGACCGGAGCAGGTAAGACATACATTATAATCCAAATCTTGTATTAAGATAAGGTCTCAACAAGAACCCAGAAAACATCCGTCGTCTCCCGTAAAAGGTAAGTCGTACGTCCCCCATGACGCTCGACCATAGTATCGCCCGTCCCGACCATCGCGTAAGATCATTGCACCTTCGACCAAAGCTAACGTTAACCTTGACTGTTACGTTTGTTAAGTATTTAATGCAGGAGTCAAAGCCATTAACAGCAAGCGACCGTAATGGACGAAGAGCATTATGGATAATCACTCCGGCGACCGTTTCCAGCCGTTGTAGCCGTTGATCAAATCATTAATGGAGCTAATTAATGACGCGAAGACTATAAAAGACAAGCTAAAGCCTCATTTCAAGGGACATCAGTTAACATCGGATATACATCAGCGAACGTCATAAAACAACAGAAAAAATCATCCAAACTCATAGCAAAGAACATTCAAACTCTGGAGATCAAGTACTGAAAGCCAGAACCCTACAACGAACTCAAGAACACTCGAAGGAAAGCTCAAGTATCGCTCTCGACGCACGACAATAACCCTCGACCAGAAGTTCACACTTTGTATTCACACACGACAAACACCTATTTTTACATTCAAACACTTGTACTTTACATTTCGAAGTATTTCCTTCATTTGTATTGTAATCATCGTACGATCGACACCAGTACCAAGGACATCGCCCCTGATTGGCGACCATAGTGCAGCGACGATACCCACTGTCGTCCGCAGGTTTTTTCCTCGTTTGAGGTTTTTCCTGCGTCATCAAATCCCTTGTCTCGTTTATTTTTTCCCTCGTCGCACGTCTCGTCGAAAGATCCTTTCTTTAGTTGATTAAGTCCACATCGACCTTAAGTTGTCCCTTTGGTGCGATTTTTGGCATTAACACCTATCGGCTCCAAACCCTCGACAATCAAGATATCCCACGTAGTTGGAATGCGACGCATTTGAAAAAGTATTTCTTTTAAGTCTCTTTTTCTTACACGATTTTTACTACGACAATTACTAACTTAAGCATCGGAGGGTCGTTGGCTTGCCAACGACCAATCTCTGACATCGTTTATTCACAGATCGCATGATACAAAATTGTAAAGCCTATTACACGACTTTAAACTTGCAAGGTCCCACGATTCAGGAGCGTCGTACGATCTGGTTATACGATCGTAGGGTCTAACATTCACTCGATCTAAGTCCCTAAGACTTAGGGAAATTTGTATGTTCTGGATGAACACATCAATCGCATATGCTTGTTCAAATGTATGATTCATGTCTTGGTCGTTATATTGCAATAGATGCCTTAGTCGCATGTTTCCCCCTACGATTGAAACTCGCAATTAAACGCTTATGATTACTTATAAGACATGTAAAGCAGAGAGGTATGTGAGATAAAGATTCCATTTCATCAAAAAGACTATTACATCAGATAGCTCAATCGCCAACAATTGAGCACAAAAAATATATAAAATCCATAAATCGGAGATCTATCTTAAGGATGAGGAGGAATGTCGGTCGCATCTTTGCCCGAAGTCTCGACCTTAGAATCCTCATTAGCCCTGAAGCGCGCTGAAGAACTTATGCAAGGATCAAATGAGTATGGGAATTGTTTCCCAACACCGTACGCCGCGACATGTTACGGAGGTGAGACTGCAGTATTTTGAGAATGCGGCTCTTAAGATTAATGTTAAGGTTGGAGGAAGGAATACGATATTTTTCGTAGCTCTCGACGATCGACTTCGAATCCAACGTCTTCTCTTTCTTCGCATCTCGGGCAAGAGAAGATGGGAATATCTGTAAAATACAAAGAAATATATTAACAAACACTCGACAAAAATTAAGAGAGACGCCGAAACATAAGTTTTAAAACAAAAACTTACTAGGAACGCCAGTCTGGCTATACGCAATCCCGTCTCTTCGACGGAGATCCCTCGAAAACGCTCTTCGAAAGATAGGAGCTGATATTTCCCCAGATACGGGAGCAAATTCGTCCCGTCAAGGACATTGTCTAACGGCAACGTAAAGTTGACCGTCGTGACATCCTTCTCACCCTCTCCCGTCTTTGCACCCTTGCCCTCGCCGGCTGACAAAGGGGTCGACGTGGCTACAGGGGACATCGTCGCCTGTTGCGCAGAATCCATCGATGTCACGTCAATCGCGATCAATGCCTTCGCCTTCTCAGGCACAATAACTTTCAAAGGGCCGTCAACCTTCGAAGGCGTCTCTCTCGAAATTATCATCCTCGTCTTTGGTAAAACCCTGACGCAGCGATCAAGGTCTTTTTTGCCTCTTTCCTTTACCCTTACGGGCCAGCTCAAGTTTTGCCACTCTCTTAGTAGAGATGGTTGGCACCTTTGTCTACGATTCTCCTGAGAATATATAAAAGAGGAACATCACAAGATAAATTTAAAAACGAAAGAGGCCAAAGTCCTCGGAATCAGGGCATTAGCTGAACCAATGCTAAACTCAAGCATGAATGTCTTAGCCGAAGCACGAATAAAGGATTTTTCTAGGCATCTAAGGTCGTCAAAATCCTTGAGGACTTAAGAAAAGAACAAGAAATTATACCTTATATAGTCGCTCTAAACCTCGAATCTCTAAACAAGTCGAAGATCTCTCGCAAGTTTGGAAAAGATTCGGCGAAGAAACAGCAAGAATCGAGAAGAAAATCTCTCTTGAAAACTCTACGAAATCGTAAAAGGAAAAGATCTGTCGAGGATCTCTATTTATGCTAATGATCGTGTCAGGTCGAGCCTCTCGATAGTCGACACGTGTCCTCGCCTTTTCGAATGTTCGACAGATCGTCGACACCTGGCGTTTACAGCTGTTTTGCACGATCGTGCGTCAGCATGACGTCACGACCTTATCCCCTTTTCGACTTCTCATTCAGTTAGAATTGGACCGATCCAATTCCAAGGTAACTGGAAGGATTTTTTACACGTGTCACTAGCAAAATTTAAAAAACTTTTGAAATTTGAATTTGCCACTCCACTTTTTCAAATTTTGGGGGCAAACTGTTTGGGTAGAAATTCACCAGTCTCGACCGCGACCAAGACAATAAGAACGTTTATTGCACTTCTTTTATAACAGAGTTAAAACATAAACACTTTGTCCTTGGACCAAAGTCAAAGTCGAAAGTATCTCTCGACACTCGACCGACGTGTAGAAGCACGCGACCTCAACCGACTAACGTACGACATTTCTGTTATGTTTTCATCATTTAATGCAGGTCAACATCATTCATGGCCAACGGACGAAACCGACGGAGCAGTTAGGAGCATTAAAACAACAATGACCGGTACGACCTTTACTAGAAGAAATCATGAAGTCATTAAATGCATTCGAAGACTATAAATACGAAGACAAAGCTATCATTTGCAGGGGGGATCCATCATCGAATTCTGGAATCACACTGCGTACTCAAGAACATCCGAAGCAAAGAACTTCCTCTCAAGAGATCGCTCTCGACGCATGACTTACACTCTCGACCATCAGTTTTAGCACACGACATACTTATTTTACATTCGCTACACTTGTTATTTTTACATTTCAAGTTATTTGTATTGTAATCACTGTATCCCCGACACCAGAAACAAAGGACATCGCCCCTATTTGGCGATCATAGTGCAGCGACGACTTCCACAGTCGTCCGCGGGTTTTTTCCTCGTTGAGGTTTTTCCCGCCAAAAACATGATAAGGCTAGGTATCACCCCACCTAAATCTAACCGCAAGTGTACGGATCGAAGTCAAGTAATAGTACTTAGAGAAGTACGAGTATCGAATCACGGGGAACTAGGAACTAAATATCACAATTACTATAATTGCTATTAACTGAACTATCGAAAATTGAGAGGTTGGTATTAAACTACTAATTGCAGAAAATAAATCAAACACAAGACAGACAATGAACAGCTTTGGAATTCAGATAGAGAAAACAGTTGAGGGTTGGAAATCCTCAGGTTTTCACATATGAACATCAGACTTAAAACAAATACCAGTTATTTCCGTTAATGAATACCCAATCTTGATCTCACCATTGTTCTCTCTCGAGTTACAACGGTTATATTTGTAAAGCACGGTTCTTTCTCAAGCTACCATGAATTTTATCTTGAAAACACAAGTTAAATCTCTCGATCTCAACCTATGAGTTCAAAACACATTAAGCACAAGATTATAATGAGACTAAGGTTTACTTGGTATATCTCTATCCTTTCTTACCTTAGGCGTGTGATTTCTAGTTCTATTTGATAATTAACTCTCTCAAACTTACTTAACAACAACAAATCAATCGTAAATTGGCCAGATTCACAATAGCATTAAGAGCAAAATCACATGCATTCATTAAATAGGAAAACTGATAAAAGTCACTCGTCATCCATCTATATGTTCAATCCTAATTCAATCCAACCCCCAACATCTAAAGATTAGTTCATGATGTTGGGGGATTCAAACACAAGAGAAAGAGAAACGAAAACGTATGTAAACATAATAACTGTGATCGTGGTGAATGTGAAAGATGTAGTGATGAACTCCCTTCTCCCATGATTGAATCTACTTGCGTCGTGAACGTGTCCTCGATTGATCCTCCCTCGTCGCTCCAAAAGGTGTCACTCGGCTCTGAAAATCGCCCCTGGAACTGCTCTGGCCGTCGTGTGAAAGTTGTGTATCGAATGAATGACCTAAATCCCAAAATTAACAGCTTAAAATCGACAAACAGTGGGTTACGCGACCTACCACGCGACTTGCAAGTCGCGTGGCAAGTCGCGCGTATGCTTTTTGCTGCGTGGGTCGATTTCTGGTTCGCGGATCGGGTCCTGGTTCGGTTGCGGGTCTTGGGCTTGACTTTTGGGCTTCCGTTAGGCTTCGTTTGGACTCGTTTTGGGCTCTTTTTAGCTTCTTTTCTTGAGGATTACCGCCTTTTAGATAACCTGTATAAATCACTAGATAAACCGTAAAATACACGCCTTTTTACTTGAATACAAGCCAATCTCATTGGTTTGAGAACTGAAAATAACGCCAAAAAGTGGCGTTATCAACAACCCCAAACCGAGCGTTGCTTGTCCCCAAGCAAATTAGCGATAAAATAGAAATAAAGCACACATAAGTGAAATAATAATAATAATAACTGCACAATTCCCAATCGGTAGCAAGTGGTGCATCGGTGATTTCCCATACCCGTGAATATCTATCTCACTCTCGCCTCATTCTTATTTCGTTTGATCTATGACCTTCCATTGGGAGTTGAACTCGTGACTGTTCCGATTACGTTCGGGTTAGACTAGGTCCAAACATACTAGGGAAAACATTTTGCCTCGACCCTACCTCACGGGATACTCTCTTTGCACTCGAACCTAGGTTATCGCTCGTGTTGTCATGTTTAAGGAGGTTATGTACAAGAATACTCAAATTATTACATGACGACTCTAAGGAAAGACGCACAATTGTCCAAAATTTTGATCTCAGAAGGAGTCAAGTAGCAAGACAGGGAATATCGATGAGGGTGGTCGTATACCGTAATCACATCTTCCAAAAGATCATCCAGGTCTTTACAAGGGTTGTAATGGGGCTAGGGCTATGGCTGAGAAACGAAGGGTAAAATGGTTCAAAGATCCTTGGCGTGTCAATCATTGGCAGTTCCGAACTTCTCTACTTCAGCCTCTATCATTTGGCCCTCTTTGTCACTATTGGAGTCGCTTTGACTCTCTTATTCAGCTGCTATAAATACTATCTGACTAACTGTATTTTTTTATATATATTTTTTTTATTTTTATTTTTTTTCAGTTGGGACTTCATTGGTCCTCTTTATTTGTTTGGGGCATCATTGGCCCTCTTTTCTATCTTTTCTATTTCTCGGGTTACATTGACCCGTTTTATTCTCATGACTGGCCTGTTCTATTCTTTTCTGCTCTATCTTTCGTAGTTCATCACTGCCTTTGATTTACACGCTTTCGGATAAGGGTTGGCTAAGGCTTATGGCTAAAGGTGTACTGGTGGGTTTAGAAACGAATAAGGTGCGTGTTTGGCTGCAAAAGGGCTATGGATACACACGAAAGGGTGAAAGGGAATGATAGCTAAAATGGTTAAAAACAAAACACATAATGCCTGGAATCATATCTTAAGGTCCACATGATATGGTCTACTATACCCTTACCCGATATCCCGAGGTTCGTCTTTGCTACTCAATGCAATAATGTAGCGAGATCATTCTACATTCACGACAAGGAATTCAAAAAAGTGTATAAGAATTAGGTGTATGAATCCCTCGAAATGAAAAACGTCTTTTAGGCTCAAAACTCACTATCGGGTGGTCTCCACTAATGTCCCTAGTCATGTCCTTTCCCGGTCCTTCCCTAATGGTCACGTCACTATCACAAGATTCTTCCCACAATGGTTGGTCTCAATCATTCAAAACAAAAAAATTAGCTATTATGATCTAGACACTCAGAAGTGCAGGAAATCTACGTGCATAACTTGGGACCGATTGGGCAACCCCAAACCTTACCCACACATTGTCCCCAATGTGCAAGTAAAGTCGTAGGTGATGCGACTCGAATCATTGTGCAGTTATTATAGGTATAAAAAGGATGGGCAAGGCATTACATAGCAAGCAAAATAAAACCCAAAATTTCTAAAATGGGCACCCCAAACCTAGGCCGTGGCCTAGGTTTGCCAAATGAAAGCCGAGGTTTGCACAGGGTCTAAAGAATTGAGTGTGTAGATGTGAAAGATGAGGCACCCCAAACCTAAGTGAAACTTAGGTTTGTTGCATCTCGTTTAACTAACACGAACAAACATCTTACACCACTCGTTATTATGCAAAGTTTAGAGCGTACCTGTTTTGCCCGGATGAAGGAGGATTCTTGAAAGGTTGAGCATCAATCGGAGGAGATAGGGAGAACATGCAGAACAAAGGAAATCAAAGCACAAGACAAAATGCAGGAAGATGAAACACACAAAGCAAGATAGGAAACAAAAACTGCACGAAAAACGAACAGGGGACACCCGCGGGTTGCTGCGCGGCTTGCAGGCCGCGCCATATCCCGCGTAACCCACTGTTTCACAAACAGTCAGAGGAGTCCCGCGGCTTGACACGCGGTATGTAAACCGCGGCATAAGCCGCGTATGTCCCTGTTCCAGCTATTTTTGATTTTTCGATTTTTATGGTTTTTTCGGAAATAAAAACACACTCAAAATAAAAATTAATAAAGACAACAAACCTTGGTGGGTTGCCTCCCACCCAGCGCCGTATTTAAAGTCGTGGCACGACTATGTGGTTTCAGCTCGGCTCGGTATCCACAGACTCGAATCGCCCACAGTTGCGATTTCCCGTAGTTTCTCCCCCCTTTGGTCTTCCTTTACTAGCTCTGGGTCTTTCTTCGCTTCGACCTCTTCCATCATCGAACATCTTAAACATAACCTTTTCGCCGCCTACCCGGAAGGTTATCTCACCTTCTTCCATGTCGATCAAAGCTCGGCTCGTGGCCAGAAATGATCGTCCCAATATCAACGGGACCTCTTCGTCTTCGTCTATATCTATGACTACGAAGTCGACTGGAAAGTAAAACTTACCGACCTTGATCAACACGTCCTCGATCACTCCATATGGGTATCTGATTGATCGATCGGCGAGCTTTAACATCATGTATGTCGGGCTTACCTCACCCAGGCCGAGTTTCCTGAAAATAGAAAGAGGCATCAGGTTAATACTTGCCCCTAAATCACATAAAACTTTATTAAAAATAAACTTCCCAATCTGAATAGGGATCGAAAAACTCCCTGGATCTTTAAGCTTCGGGGGAAGCTTATTTTGGAAAATCGCGCTGCACTCTTCAGTGAGTGCAACGGTGGCCTGGTGATCAAGTGCCCTTTTCTTTGACAGGATCTCTTTCATGAACTTCATGTAGGATGGCATTTGTGCCAACGCATCTGCAAAAGGGATGTTAATGGTTAACTTTTTAAAAACATCAATAAATTTCGAAAAATTTACATCATCCTTATTATTTCTCAGTCTGTTCGGATATGGCACGCTCGGTACTGCCGGCTTGGTCGGTGGTGACACCTCTTTCTCCTTCGGTTTCCCTTCTTCAATCACTACCTCTTCTTCAGTCTCTAGCTCAGTCATGTCTATGATCTCGACCTCTTTCTCCTTTGGATCGGTCTCTCTTGTCGGCTCCCCATTCAGCTCCTTGCCATTTCTTAGGTAAATGGCATTGCACTCCTCTCTCGGTTTCCTTTCAGCCATGCTTGGGAATGCTCCGGGAGGTCGGTTTTGTAGGGCTTCAGAGATTTGCCCCACTTGCCTCTCCAAGATCTTTATAGATGTTGTGTTTTGCTCGGTAGCCGTCTTGACAGCGCTCACTGTGCTTGCTAATTCCCCAACTGTGTCGGCTAATCCCGCGACTGTGCTGTCCATTTTAGACATGAACTTCATCATCATGTCTTCGAGTCCCGGCTTCTTCTCTACCGATGGTCCCTCGTTCCTTTGGTTAAAACCTGGAGGACGGTAGGCATTGTTAGTACTAGGAGAATTAAAAGAGTTAGAAGGATTACCTGGTTGTTGACCGGGTTGACTCCACGACAAGTTCGGATGCTTCTTCCACCCCTCGTTATAAGTGTTTGAGAAGGGATCGTTTCTCGGTTGATAGTTCCGGTTTTGCATATACTGAACTTGCTCGGGTGCTTCCGGAATACCTCTATTCAGATGATTTGTGATGAAGGCTAGTTGAGCTTTCAGTTCATTCAACTCATTACTTTCTTGCACACTTGCTACTCGTCTCACGGCTGATCTCGGGGTGGAAAAACTATGCTCCGCCAAATTCTCGATCAGTTCGCACGCTTCTTCATAGGACTTATCCATTAGTGCCCCACCCGCCGCGGCTGTGATGTCATTTTTGAATTGTGGGTGGAGGCCACTAAAGAAGGTTTGGATAATAACCCAGTCTTGTAATCCATGGTGAGGACATTTCTTGATCATGTCCTTGAAACGCTCCCAAGCTTCATATAGGGTTTCCTGATCCCATTGTGCGAAATGGGTGATCTCTGCCATCAGTTGGGCGGTTCTGCTCGGAGGGAAGAATTTCTGAAGGAACGCTGCCTTCAGTTGCTCCCAAGTGGTTACCGAGTCCGGTGGAATACTCTCGGTCCACGTTTCGGCTCGGCCCTTGAGGGAGAATCCAAATAACCTCAGCTTGATGGCATCTTCGCTCATGCCATTGATCTTGAAAGTGTTGCAAACCCGCTCAAATGCACGGAGATGTGCATGAGGGTCTTCCGCCGGTGTCCCTCCATACTGGTTCTGTTGCACCATTACGATGGTGCTTGGCTTCAGCTCGAAGTAATTCGCCCCAGTGGCGGGCGCTTGAATGCCTATGCGTGCCGCCGCCACATTAGGATCGGCGAACGACCGCATAGGGCGTCTTTCCGGTGGTGGTGGTGGATTGTTATTGCGTGGAGGTGGTCTCTCGTCACCCATATCGATCTTGATGTCTTTTTTGGTTTTTGCTTCTTTGCGGAGACGGCGGGCGGTTCTTTCGATTTCCGGATCGAATTGTTCGATTTCCTTCCCTCGGGCCGTCCTTGGCATAAACCAATTAGTACCTGAAAGAAAGTAAGCGAGATTAGTGACCCATAAACTGAAAGTGATGGAATAAAACAACGAAAATAAAAAAAATGTCCAATCTAATAGCGCTTATAGCTGGTAGTGCTATTAGTTGCAACTAGTTCCCCAGCAACGGCGCCAAAAACTTGATAAGGCTAGGTATCACCCCACCTAAATCTAACTGCAAGTGTACGGGTCGAAGTCAAGTAATAGTACTTAGAGAAGTACGAGTATCGAATCACGGGGAACTAGGAACTAAATATCACAATTACTATAATTGCTATTAACTGAACTATCGAAAATTTAGAGGTTGGTATTAAACTACTAATTGCAGAAAATAAATCAAACACAAGACAGACAATGAACAGCTTTGGAATTCAGATAGAGAAAACAGTTGAGGGTTGGAATTCCTCAGGTTTTCACATATGAACATCAGACTTAAAACAAATACCAGTTATTTCCGTTAATGAATACCCAATCTTGATCTCACCATTGTTCTCTCTCGAGTTACAACGGTTATATTTGTAAAGCACGGTTCTTTCTCAAGCTACCATGAGTTTTATCTTGAAAACACAAGTTAAATCTCTCGATCTCAACCTATGAGTTCAAAACACATTAAGCACAAGATTATAATGAGACTAAGGTTTACTTGGTATATCTCTATCCTTTCTTACCTTAGGCGTGTGATTTCTAGTTCTATTTGATAATTAACTCTCTCAAACTTACTTAACAACAACAAATCAATCGTAAATTGGCCAGATTCACAATAGCATTAAGAGCAAAATCACATGCATTCATTAAATCGGAAAACTGATAAAAGTCACTCGTCATCCATCTATATGTTCAATCCTAATTCAATCCAACCCCCAACATCTAAAGATTAGTTCATGATGTTGGGGGATTCAAACACAAGAGAAAGAGAAACGAAAACGTATGTAAACATAATAACTGTGATCGTGGTGAATGTGAAAGATGTAGTGATGAACTCCCTTCTCCCATGATTGAATCTACTTGCGTCGTGAACGTGTCCTCGATTGATCCTCCCTCGTCGCTCCAAAAGGTGTCACTCGGCTCTGAAAATCGCCCCTGGAACTGCTCTGGCCGTCGTGTGAAAGTTGTGTATCGAATGAATGACCTAAATCCCAAAATTAACAGCTTAAAATCGACAAACAGTGGGTTACGCGACCTACCACGCGACTTGCAAGTCGCGTGGCAAGTCGCGCGTATGCTTTTTGCTGCGTGGGTCGATTTCTGGTTCGCGGATCGGGTCCTGGTTCGGTTGCGGGTCTTGGGCTTGACTTTTGGGCTTCCGTTAGGCTTCGTTTGGACTCGTTTTGGGCTCTTTTTAGCTTCTTTTCTTGAGGATTACCGCCTTTTAGATAACCTGTATAAATCACTAGATAAACCGTAAAATACACGCCTTTTTACTTGAATACAAGCCAATCTCATTGGTTTGAGAACTGAAAATAACGCCAAAAAGTGGCGTTATCAGTCACCAAAATCCTTGTCTCTTTACGATTTTCTATCTTTAACGCCCTGTTTTGTCGAACGGTTCCTTTCTTTAGTTGTTTAGCTCCACAATCAACCTTAAGTTATCCTTCTGGACGATTTTTGGCATTAACAGTCCCCCACCCGGTTTTGAAAATAGACCACCAAGACCACCACTTTTAGAAAATCCTGTTCAGCCGCCTTTGGAAAATCCTGTGAGACCACCTTTACAAAATCCAATTCGGCCTCCGCCAACTTTTAATCCACCACTTTTTGGTAATCCACCGTTTCACCCTTTTCAACATAATCCACCTTTTCAACAAAATCCACCACTTCACAATCATAACAATGAGGAGGGAAGAATTATGGACTATGCAATCCCAAATTTTGGTAATGTTGAACCACTTAACATCATTGATCTTGCAAACTCGAAAGATGGAAGAATTATGGACTATGCAATCCCAAATTTTGAGCAATTGAATTCAGGGATTGTTAGGCCACAATTAGATACTTTACATTTTGAACCAAAGCCCATCATGTTTCATATGTTGCAAGCCAATGGTCAATTTGCCGGATTACCATCGGAGGATCCCCATTCCCATTTAAAATCTTTTATGGAGATCACCGATGTTTTTCTAATCCTTGGAGTTTCTCCCGAAGCCTTAAGGCTCACTTTATTTCCATTTTCTCTAAGGGATAAGGCAAGAGTATGGTTCAATTCTTTAACACCAGGTTCTGTATCATTCTGGAGTAATATGGCTGAAAAGGTTTTGCGAAAGTATTTTCCACCTACCCGGAATGCTAAGTCCAGAAACGAAATTTGCATGTTTAAACAAATGGACGATGAAGGAATTCCCGATGCTTGGGAAAGGTTTAAAGAATTGTTAAGGAAATGCCCTCACCATGGCATTCCCTACTGTATTCAACTCGAGACGTTTTACAATGGACTTGATTCCAATGCAAAACAAATGCTCGATGCGATATCAGGAGGGGCCTTTACCTTTAACACCTACAATACCGGGTATGAAATTCTTGAAAAGATTTCAGCAAACAATGGACAATGGGCTGATCCAAGAGCTCAAACTTCAAATCAAAAGAAGACTGCCGGGTTGCATGAGATTGATGCATACACTGCATTGACAGCACAACTTGCTTCTATGACTAATATGCTTAAAAACATCACTTCCGGTCAAGGAGCACAGCCACCTGTCACTAAACCTCATGCACCTGTCCTTTTTGTGCAATGTGTATGTTGTGGTGAGCAACATTCTTATGAACACTGTCCTCATAATTCGGAATCTGTAAACTATGTTCAAAATTGACCAAATCCTCACTCCAACACATACAATGCCAGTTAGAAGCAACATCCAAACTTCTCTTGGAATAGTCCATGTTTGAATCCACCTGCACAAAAACCACAAGGGAATTCTAATTTTCAAAATCAAGCAAGTAGTTCCCAAAACCATTACAAGGGAAATTTTCAAAACAACCATCATCAGAATAATCGTCATCAAGGTTTTCAAAATAATCAACCACCTTTTCAAAACCAAAATCATGCACCTCCACATGATGACTCAAATCTTTCTTTGGAAGCACTCATGAAAGGGTTTAAGACCCAAACTCAAGCTTCAATCAGAAATCTTGAAACTCAAGTCAGTCAACTTGCTTTAAATCAAAGTACTAGGGCCTCAGGAACTTTACCTAGTAACACTTAAATCCCAAAGGCCCCAGGAAAGGAACATGTAAAGGCAGTAACTCTTAGGAGTGTTAAAGATATACCTGAAGCTGTGGAAAAGGAGTTTGGACCTTTAACCAAAACAGATTTTGAAAAATTATACAAAGCCACTCCTACTCCAGAGATTCAGGTTATTCCAAAACCACCAAGTCAAAAAGAAGACCAAGACCCTAAGATTACAAGTTCAAGTCCAACCAATGTGACCAAAAGCGTATTGGAACCATCTGGCTCAAAACTTTCAAACAAGGTTGTTGTCAAACCAGTTCCCCCTTACATCCCTTATCCTCAAATGATGAGAAATGAGAAGGAGGAATTGCAATTTAATTTTTTTTTGGATGTTTTCAAACAATTGCACATCAACATACCTCTTGTTGAAGCAATTGAGCAGATGCCTAACTATGCCAAGTTCCTTAAGGACAAATTGAGTAAAAAGAAGAAGTTGACTGAGTATGAGACTGTTGCCCTCACTGAAGGTTGCAGTGCTTTATTTTCCAACAAAATACCCCCTAAGCAAAAAGACCCAGGAAGTTTTACTATTCCTTGTTCAATAGGTGGGAAAGAAGTTGGACAAGCTTTGTGTGATTTAGGTGCAGTGTCAATCTCATGCCTTTATCAATTTTCAAAAGTTTAGGCATAGGAGAAGCTAGACCTACCACAGTCACACTCATTTTAGCAGATAAGACCATTGCATATCCAAAGGGTAAGATTGAAGATGTGTTAGTCCAGGTTGACAAATTCATCTTTCCGGCTGATTTTATCATTTTAGACTTTGAGGCTGACAAAGATATTCCTATTCTCCTAGGACGACCTTTCTTAGCCACGGGTAGAACTTTGATAGATGTCCAGAAAGGAGAGTTGACCATGAGACTTCAGGACCAAAAAGTCACATTTAATGTCTTCAATTCTTTAAAATACCCTAATGATATGGAAGACTGTTCAAGCTTAGGTACCATTGAATCATTGTGTCATGAGGAAGGAGTCACATAGATCTGTAGGATAGAAGAGGAGGATGAGAAAGAAACTGAGGAATATGATGATGATGATGAAATTTCCATAGGCGAGGAGACTGTCCCTTTGGTTGCTGCAGCATTTGAACTGTTGGAAAATAGTGAGCAAAAATCAGCCGTTCCTTCCATAGTCTCACCACCTGACCTGGAGTTGAAGAAAGTCCTATCTCACCTGAAATATGCCTTTCTAGGAAAAGAAGACAAATTACCTGTTATCATATCAACTACCCTAGAATTGCATCAGGAAAAGAAGTTAGTGGACATGTTGAAGTTGCATACCAAAGCCATAGGATGGACCATTGCTGACCTCAGGGGGATCAGTCCTTCCATTTGTCAACATAAGATCATCTTAGAAGAGAAGAATTTCAAGTCCATAGAACCTCAAAGAAGGCTGAACCTTGTCATGAAAGAGGTAGTAAAAAAGGAAATTTTAAAATGGTTAGATGCAGGAATTATTTTCCCAATAGCCAGTAGTTCTTGGGTTAGTCCAGTCCAATATGTGCCTAAGAAGGGTGGGATAACTGTCATTTCCAATGACAAGAATGACTCATCCCAACTAGAATAGTCTCCGGATGGAGAATTTGCATGGACTACCGTAGACTAAACAATGCTACTCAAAAAGATCAATTTCCTTTGCCTTTTGTTGATCAAATGTTGGAAAGGTTGGCTGGAAAAGAGTTCTACTGCTTCTTGGACGGATACTCAGGATACAATCAAATAGCCATAGCACCGGAAGACCAAGAGAAGACTACTTTCACCTGTCCTTTTGGCACTTTTGCCTTCAGGAGAATGCCCTTTGGATTTTGCAATGCACCTGCCACTTTCCAAAGATGCATGATGTCCATATTCTCTGATATGCTTGAAAAATCCATTTAAATATTTATGGTTGATTTTTTCGTTTATGGTTCATCTTTTGATCATTGTTTGGAAAATCTAAAACAAAGTCTTAAAAGGTGCGAAGAAACTGACTTGGTTCTTAACTGGGAAAAATGTCACTTCATGGTTACAGAAGGGATTATCCTGGGTCATTTAATTTCAAAAAGAGGAGTTGAGGTAGACAAAGCGAAACTTGAAGTTATTGAAAAACTACCTGAACCAACCACTGTTAAAGGAATCAGAAGCTTTCTTGGTCATGCTGGTTTTTATAGACGTTTCATAAAAGATTTTTCAAAGATTTCAAAACCTTTATGTCTATTATTACAGCAATACCAAAAATTTGATTTTAATGAGGATTGCAGAAATGCATTCCTTACTTTAAAGAAAGCTTTGGTAACTACTTCAGTGATTGTTGCTCCTGAATGGGACAAACCTTTTGAAATCATGCGTGACGCTAGTGATTGGGCTGTTGGTGCAGTTTTAGGTCAAAGAAAAAAAAAGATTTTTCATTCCATCTACTATGCAAGAAAAACCCTAAATGAAGCTCAAATTAACTACACAACAACTGAAAAGGGATTATTAGCAGTGGTTTTTGCATTTGGAAAATTTAGATCATATTTAATGGGAGTTAAAGTCATTGTTCACACTGACCATGCTGCCATTAAATACCTCATTTCAAAAAAAGATGCAAAACCAAGGCTAATAAGATGGGTTTTGCTATTGCAAGAGTTTGACCTTGAAATTGTTGATAGGAAAGGTGTGGAAAACCAAGTGGCTGATCACTTTTCTAGGTTGGAAAAGCTTGTTGAGAGTAGGGAAGGAGGTGACATCATAGAAACCTTCCCTGATGAAAAGATTCTTATGGTGCAATCACAACTGCCATGGTTTGCTGACATAGCTAATTATTTAGCTTGTGGCATCAAACCCTCTTATTATACTCACCATATGCTGAAGAAATTTCTCCATGATTGTAAATTTTACATATGGGATGATCCTTTTTTGTTTAAACTTGGTACAGATCAAATACTGAGAAGATGCATCCCAGAAACAGAAGTGGTAGCAATCCTGCAGCATTGCCACCAATCAGCTTATGGAGGACATTTTGGAGGCCAGAGAACAGCAGCTAAAGTTCTTCAATCTGGTTTCTATTGGCCTACCCTCTTCAAAGATGCCCATAACTTTGCACACAGGTGTAATGAATGCCAGAGAAGTGGTTCCATTTCTCAAAGAAATGAAATGCCTTTGAATGGGATCTTGGAAGTTGAGTTGTTTGATGTTTGGGGAATTGATTTTATGGGTCCATTCCCACCATCAAACAATTGCCAATACATTCTTGTTGCTGTTGATTATGTGTCCAAATGGGTAGAAGCAATGGCATGTGTGTCAAATGATGCAAAAACTGTTGTCAAGTTTTTACAAAAACAAATTTTTACAAGGTTTGGTACCCCCCGTGCACTAATTAGTGATGAGGGTACCCATTTTATAAACAATTTGTTGAGTAAAGTTCTTGAAAAATACAATGTGAAACACAAAACAAATGGTTTAGCTGAACTCTCTAACAGGGAAATTAAAGGGATTTTAGAAAAGGTTGTCAAACCAAACAGAAAAGACTGGGCTTTCAAATTAGATGATGCTTTATGGGCATACATGACTGCTTTCAAAACACCCCTAGGTATGTCCCCATACAAGTTGGTCTTTGGAAAGGCTTGTCATCTCCCTTTAGAGTTAGAACACAAAGCATACCGGGCCATAAAGGAATTAAACATGAACTTAGATGATGCTGGTAACAAGAGAAAGTTACAACTCTATGAACTAAAGGAACATAGGAACATGTCCTATGAAAATGCCAAGCTCTATAAAGAGAAGACAAAAAAGTGGCATGACAATAGGATTAGACACAGAGAGTTGAAAGCAGGCCAGAAGTGCGTTTTGTTTAATTCCAGGCTGAAATTGTTTCCAGGTAAACTTAAGTCTAGATGGTTAGGGCCATTTCTCATTCACAAAGTGTATCCATATAGGGCTATAGACTTAGTTAACCCGGAGGACAATAGTGTGTTCAAGGTAAATGGTCAAAGAGTAAAGCTATACCATGATGCTGCAGCATCTCCACAGCATTACCCTGTGAAGATGATTTCTTTGTGCTAAAAGCTTCAAACCAAGATGGGAACTATCTTAAAGTTCCAATAATGCTTGTAAATATTTTTTAATGTGTTGCTATGTTTCTGTATTAGTTGAAAGTAGTGTGTTTACTGATGTGCAGCTAATTAGGCAAACAGGGGAAACCAAAGGATGTTGAATCAATGTTGCAGCATCAGGGGTTTCAGCTCTTTCAGGAAATTCAAATGCGAATCAGAAGGGAATTAAATATGAATTTATTCCAAGGAATTTAAGGATGGTACTGAAGTTAAAAGCATAAAAGTATGCATGAAAGAAGCTAACCAAACCAGATTACTTTTTGCCAACTAAACTAAACATATGATGGCTAAAGTACATTAGTAGCTTCTCTGTGTACTATCCTTAAAATAAACCCATGGGTATTACCCAAACCCAGCTGTAAACCAACTCTCTAAATCAGATAAGGACAAGTGTCTTTTCACTTCCCTCCTCAAATCCCCTCACTAATCTCACTAACAGACCCACTCCCTCTCTTCCACCTCTCTCTCGTCTCTGTTCCTCACGAACACCATCAAGAACACCCAAAATTCAAAATCTTTTCTTGCCCTAACCAGAAAATCGATGGCTAGAGTAAAAAGAACCCTACCTCGCGATCCCAACACTGAAGGAGATGCTCAAACCGTTCGAAAAAGTGGCCGAAACAGGGTTGTGGTACGCCCCCTGTTTCGCATCAAGAAACCGAAATGGTGGTTCTTGATGATGAATCCATTCCACCATTGTGTCGAGTACCATTTGCCAAACCTTCACCGAAGAAAATATAGAAAGGACAAGGGTCTAGTGTGAAGAACTCAACCGAAGCATCCCCTGCACCCTCCGTTTTGACCGAATCTACAGAGTCTCCATCAAATGTGCTTGCTCTCGTCAAATACACAGGTCCACTGTCCATTTCTGCAACTGAGGGTAAGAAAAAGGTATCACCTCTTCCCTCAAACACTCCTATGGACGGTCTTTTCACTTCCTGTTCGGAGGATGATCAAGCGAGACCCATTGTGTCTACAAAAATAAATGTGACATTCTTTGAGCCTCATGAGTTTGATTGGCCTTTTGGACCACTGGACTCCACCACAGATACTCAAAAATCAGCTTCTAGAAGCACTGTGGTGGAAGAAAGTGATGAAATAGAGATGGAAAACATCCAAACAACTCCTGTGGTTCAAATGAGTCCAAATAGAAACCTTCCTAACCTAAATGACACGATATGGACTAATGAGGATGAACCATTGATCACAAGGGCCTCTCCTAAGAAGAGGAAGTATTTAGGAAAAAAGCATGCCACCAAGACCACAGGGACTGAACCATTTCAGAAGAAAACCAGGAGAGTGATTGAGGAGGGTGAACCATCCACATTAGAACCTTTAGAAACCAATTACTATGCTACAGCAACTGTGCAGCATGAGCAATCTGTGGGTGATGGCTGATTTGGTGTATCCTTTTTTATGTTATATTATAGCCAAAATCGTAGTGTTTATCGGGCCAAATCCTTCAATAAATAAACCTCAACGCAAGTATACATCTTGGTTTACTATCGTCTCAAACAAGTAATAATGGTACAAAAGTACCGGATATCGAACCCACAGGGAAGCGTGGAAAAGGTTTTCTTTTAAAGTCCAGTTCGTAAAAGCGAGTTTCAGATGGCAAATTCGAAAACAGTATTTTTGGAGGTTTGATTAGCAACTAATGACATAAATCAGTTATAAAAAAAGCACAGGGTATAAAGATCCGTTGGGATGATAGTAATAATTAAATATAGCGATGAGACCGCATTCCTTGGTTATCTCAGACGTCGACTATTTTATGATACAACAAACCGGGTGTCAATTGGTCAATTGTTGATACACCACAAAATATAACATTGATTTAAATAACCTCGGACAATCATGCAGTACGCGACACCTTTCAATTTAATTATCAGTCTCGATCCCAACTTCACTTTATACCCCAAACTAGGACGTTTAGCCCATCATCGTTCGGTTTCTAATTATAAAAGATGTGTAAAATTGGAAAACAAATAATGGAGATGGACAATGCATGTAGAAGACGTAACTTGTTATGCAAGTAACGACAAAATTATCTAATGAGAAGTTAACGACAGTTTGGAAATCTAAGTGGAAAGTCTTGTTTTAAATGTAAAACTTGAAATGAAAAGCTTTGTTTATAACGAACAACGATGTAATTAAAATTACTTGCATGAGAAGATAAGTGAACTTGGAGTATAAAGCGAGATTAACAATAATTAACTATGAGTTTAAGGGAAGAGAAAAACGTTGTAATAAGCAATTAAAATCCGTAAGTAGCAAATTAAAGCGAGATTAACGACAGATACAAATTACAAGCATAAGCAAGTAAAGAGAAGTAAAGAGAATGAGATTATGAAGGCTATAAGTAACGAGATTAAGAACAAACTAAACAAGACCGTAAGCAAATAAGATGATTAACGCCGAGATTAAAATCGTAAGCAATGAAAGAGGTTAGTATCGAGATGGTAAACTACAACAATGAAATAGAAAGTGATGCAAGTAAGCAAAGCAATATGACAATATGATATCAAAACCGTAAGTAAAGAGATTAGAACCAAGATTAAAGCAACAAAGAGAGATTAGTAGATGGTGAAAACGGGTCAAAAACGAGTGCCAACGATGAGAGTCTTCAATACATTAACCGAACTGAACCAAGTGATGGAACCACAAGGTTCGAACCGTGAGCTAGAGCCACGGTTTAACAACCGGCTCCAATGCTCACTTACTAAACTAATACTAACCAAACTAGCTAAAAGTGTTTAACAAACCATTGTAACAAGTAGAAAATGGATGGGGTGTTCCAGTGTATGGAGAGGTACCCAGGTGTGTTTTTCTTTGTTGCATAACATACATATTTATACACAAAAGAAGTCTTGGAGAGGAGGACAACCATGGGTCTTACCCATGGTTTACGAGACCCATGGGCCGAAGAGTCCATATCCGGCTCTTGAGATCCATCAACAAAACCAATCCAAGCCCATAATATGTAGTTTGCATGCTATAAATAATCGGCGCAAATGTTTGTACAAGGCCGGCCCAAAAAGTCTTCACGATTCGATCCAAAATGCGAGTATCCAAAAACGTCAAAGCTCGGTCTTCAAACAAAAATCGGAGTCTTTCTATCTCATTCCGCAAATCTTCTAAATTTATGACTCCATAAGAGCGTCTTTACGCAACCTAAAATACACAAAGTACGAAATAAGCGTTTTTGGACAATTTTCGTGCATTTATAGACGTTTTTGGCCAACTTGTCACACAAAGGCCCAACTTATTTATTTTACGCTAAGGTCACTATAATTAACTAAAATTGACTAAATGGGATGGCAAAATGGTTCAAAAATTGGAATTATATGGCTAAAATAGGGTTAAATAAATAACCCTATCACAACCGCAAATTCGAACTGTTGCTTGTCCTCAAGCAACTTTATTAAAAACACAAATTTTGAGCGAGATAATGTTGTGCCAATATGGAAAGTGAGGATTTAGCTAACTTCTCAAGGATCCCACAAGCATGCATTTGTATTCAACACAATGAAACAATTACTAACTTTTGCTTAGTTGAGAAAAAATAGCCCTTTACAATTCAATGTTCCTTAACTCATTCTTTAAAACACATCAACCATAAGCTAGCCGAACAACTGAATGTCTAATTGAAAAAAAATTGCACATGTCTTGGATGGTTTGGCAATTGCCTTTGTACCACTTTCAATATATGGCAATATTTGCCATCTTCTCATTTTGAGGAATTGCATTCGGACACATTGGTCCGAATAAGTGTCTTTGATACTTGACAAGTATGCACGAAAAACGTATGTAGAGCTTTGCTCTTTTTGAGTGTGTATGTGCTTTCACGTTTTGTGCATTTTTGAATGTGTGGATGTGTACGTGGGTATGCGTGGAGATATGTGCAAAATGATATGGTATGAATAATAACCATATCTCCTCCCCAAAACTTTGAATGGTTCAATGTCCTCATTGAACATTGAAGAAAAATCGAACCAATTGGTGGTAAGATTTGTGTATCAGTGTATGGTGTATGCAAAAATCTTTTTCCAACAAAAATTGGTGAGAGCAAAAAGTTAGACGGCTAGTTCTAGTGATGTGTGAAAATAATGAAATTACGAAAACAAAGAAATTATTAGAGGCTATGGAACAACTAAAGAAAAGAGCAATGAATCTTGCATGGAATACGTGTGCATGGATTGCATGAATTCATGAGAACATTAGTAACAATACTATCCACAAATAGCAACAAAAGAATTCCCATACTTTTTAAAATTAAAATTAACACTAGGCATGAAATATAAAGACATAAAATAAAGGTATGATAGGAAGAACCTGGCCTACTCGGAAGGAGTAGGATGCTGCCCCACGGGCTGCCATAACAATTGCATCGGGAATGGGGGTAGTGTCTTCAAGATATCCGGGTGCTCATGACTCCAAATCAATCTCATGGCGTCATCCTTAGCTTTCTCATACTTTAACCATGCATTTCTCTCCTCTCTGTCCTCTCGTCTCCATTTCTTCAATGTGCTCCACATGTCGTCAGGGTTGCTTCTAAGGAAGCTAAGCTGTCACTTTCGCTCTTCGGTTGGAAGTGTGTGTTATTGCGTAACAACCGATCGATGTTCATTTTATCCATTACCATCTTATCTTTCGAGAAGTGATCACTGGATAAAATGGGAACCTTTGCTTGATGCATGAGAGAGTGTATTATGGTGGGATGTGGCATTCTTGCATTAGCCCTATCCGCACCTCCAAGGATGTTGTTGGAGATGAGCCGGCCGACATCAATTTTATGTCCCTCCATAATACAGTACAGAATGATAACTCTAATCATGCATAGGTTAGTGTCATGTGAGGTAGGAAGCAACGTGTATCTTAAGAAGTAAAACCAGACATTAGCTTCCGGTTTTAGACAGTGAGTTCGTAAAGTACGTGTGGTTCCTTGAAAATCCCATTGTGACCCTTCATGATCAATCCTTTTGAGGATTGCCTCGAAGTCAGCACCAGTCGCATGATTACAAAGCCTCCGAAACTCAGATGAGTAAGGGGGTGGCACCAATCCCAACATTTTATTAATTTGAAAAACTGACAAACAAACTGGGGTTTGTCGGACTGTGATTTCTATTCCGTTTGTGACAGAAAGTTTGGAATAAAAATCACGTACCCAATCTATATTATAAGGACTAGGGACACTACAAAGTAGTTCCCATCCCAGTTTGGTGATTGTGTGCTGAAAATGTGGGTGTGCAAGTAAAATGCGATGATCAAATCCTTTTGGTGAATGTCCTAATTTACGTGCAAAAGATTTGTGACGGATCAATGCCTCATGACAACTAAACATATGCATGTGAGTAATACGGAGATTAGAGATGTTACCCACTTTCTTTTTACCCTTATCCTGTGGAGTGACTGATTGTGGGAGCACCACAGCTTGGTCTTCTGTTTCGACATCATCATCCGATTCATCGCTGGAGTCACTGATCTCACCTTCTTCTCTTTTGCGGATGACCACACCCGTATCACTAATTTTTCTCTTTTTGATGGGTGTGTCATTAGGTGTAGCCACTGCCTTGTTTCTATGCGTGTACTGGATAGGGGGTTTTGGTTCGGCAGTGGGGTTGGTGAGAGGTTAGGTAAGTGGTGGTGCTATAGAGATTGGGTTGGGTGAAGAAGTAAGCGCGATGATAGTGGGGTTAGTGAGGGTGGTTGTTTGCGATGGAGGTAGAGTGAGTGTGGGGAAAGTGATTGAGGTTGAGGGAATATTGGTCCGGTGGTCGAGAGGGACTATAGTGGGTGCGATGGGGGGGTATTCTAGGTTTAGTCTGGGTTGTCGCCGGACTGGGCGAAATGCCGATGGTCTGGTTAGAATAGGATCGCCATTAGAGTCCAGTACAACCACAGACGCAAAGGGTTGGGTTGCGAGAGGAAACGATCGAGATTAAGAGGGTTGAGACTCATACCTAGCAGTAGGGAAGCCCGGCGGATGCGGTGGTGGTGCGGTGGCTCGACGATTTGCGATCAAGTACTGTTGTATCTCAGTTGGAGCTCGGTGGAACTGAGCTGGTACTTCACCTAAACCAAGAAAATCATGAGTGATTATTGTGGATGGAATTAGGGATGGGTTCGGAAATCGATGGGTACCGGATGTAGAACCGAAGAAATAAGGGAGGTTAGGGTTTCGATTCTCCATTTGGGGTGATGATCGGTGATGGAGGTGGCATTCGCCGGAACCTGTGATGTTCGAGGAAGACACCGAAAAAGCGCATGACTGGAATCGCTACTTCTGTCGGCGTTTGTTGTCGATGGTGGTTGTGCGAAAACAAAAGAGGGTTTAGGTGAATAGTTTGTAGAAATGGGTTGTCCCCTCCATTCAGATGATCGACTATAAGAAGAAGAAGAAGATGAGGAGCCAAAGGTCTTCATTGGGAACAGAAGATAAAGACAGAACTGACTTGTGGCAGTGGTAGGATGTCAGCGCCGGCGATGACGTGTGCGGCGTGAGTGGTCGAGAGAGACGAGTGCAGAGAGATAGAGAGATTTTTCTTTGTTCAGTACGATGAAGTACTATTTCCTTCTCTGCACTGTTCCTATTCTAATACTGAAATACAATCTACAGTGTACTCTCCAAATCCACCAATCAAATCTAAGTTTAGTTAAAACCCAACTAGATTAGTCCATTTAACCAATCCACAAATCAGTTTTTGAAAAATACCATATGGGCCTAAAATTTGAGTTAGACATGGGCCGAGATTATTAAATCTTGAGATTGGGCCGAGACTAATGCAAATCAAACCTTGGGCCGCGGTAAAATGACTCGTGAATTGTTTTTTTCCAATCGAAACGTTTTTAATCTCGAAAAATCATGTTACCGTTTATGTCCGAATTATCTCCTAGTCTGAACCCAAAAGAGCCTTTTATAAAAAATTTGGCCATGGGCCGATTTTTTTTTATTTTCTTCGTTGAAAATTACAGTTCCTCGTTTCTCCTCTTTTTAAATCGGCTCATCCTATTTTTGCTCTTTTTCGTTTTCTTTTAAAATAACAAACTGGACATGAATAAAAAAAATCTTTTTCTTTCTTTCTAAGATGATATTTACAATCTCTTGGATCTTGGAAAATCCAAGAGCATTCAGGAAGCTTCTTAATTCCGGAGGTGAACAACCTCAAGAGGTTGTTGTATCAGTGCAGTAGGTTCGATGAAAGGTTTTACCCTTTGACCATTTACCTTGAAAGTGTCTCCCTTTTCTGGATTAATTAATTTGATAACACCATAGGGATAGACTTTTGCAATTTGATACGGTCCAGTCCATCTGGAATTCAGTTTCCCAGGAAATAACCTTAGTCTAGAATTAAACAATAAAACTCGCTGACCCTCAAAGAACTCTTTTGGAACTATTTTCTTGTCATGCCATTTTTTGGTATTTTCTTTGTAAAGTTTGGCGTTTTCGTAAGAAAAATTCATGTGTTCTTCCAGTTCACAAAGTTGTAGAGTTCTCTTTCTTCCAGCTTCATCTAGACTCATGTTAAGTTCCTTAATAGCCCAGTAGGCTTTGTGCTCTAATTCAACAGGTAGGTGACAAGCCTTTCCAAAAACCAATTTATAGGGAGACATTCCAATAGGGGTCTTATAAGCAGTTCGGTAGGCCTACAGGGCATCATCCAATTTGGAGCCCAGTCTTTTCTGTGTGGCTTGACTACCTTAGCTAAGATACCTTTGATTTCCCTGTTGGACAGTTCAGCCAAACCATTGGTTTGCGGGTGATAAGCAGTTGCCACCCTGTGCTGAATGTTGTATTTGTCCAGGACTTCCTCTAATAAATTGTTAATGAAGTGAGTGAATTCATCACTGATTAAGGCACGAGGCGTACCAAATCTAGTGAATATGTGCTTGTGAAGAAACTTGACTACTGTCTTAGCGTCATTGGCATGGCATGCCATAGCCTCCACCCATTTGGACACGTAGTCTACAGCTACCAGAATATAGGCACAGTTGTTGGACAGTGGAAAAGGTCCCATGAAGTCAATGCCCCAAACATCAAATAATTCTACTTCTAAAATTCCATTTAAGGGCATTTCATTCCGGTGAGAGATGTTTCCACTTCTCTGACACTCACCACAACTTTTAGCAAAATTGTGAGCATCATTGTTCAAGGTGGGCCAATAAAATCCTGATTGCAGGACCTTTGTAGCTGTCCTTTGTCCACTAAAATGACCACCACATGGTCATGTGTGGCAGTGATGTAAGATGGATGTCACTTCTTCTTTTGGAATGCACCTTCGTATCACCTGATCTGCACAAATTTTAAACAAATATGGATCATCCCATAGGAACTGTCTAGAATCAGAAATAAGTTTCTTTCTTTGATGTTTGTTGAGTTCCTTAGGAATGATCCCACAAGCCAAATAGTTAACAATATCTGCAAACCAAGGTAATGCAGCATGTTGTACAGCTAAAATTCTCTCATCGGGAAAAACCTCACAGATATCACTAATGTGTTCTTTTGTGTCTTGTTTTTCCAGTCTTGACAAGTGGTCAGCCACTTGGTTATTTATACCTTTTCTGTCAACAATCTCCAAATCAAATTCTTGTAACAACACGACCCACCTGATTAACCTAGGTTTTGCATCTTTTTTGGAAATAAGATATTTGATGGAAGCATGGTCAGTGTGCACAGTTACTTTGGCACCCATCAAGTATGATCTAAATTTTTCAAAAGCAAAGACCACAGCTAACAATTCTTTTTCAGTGGTGGTGTAATTGATTTGAGCTTCGTTGAGGGTTTTACTAGCATAATAAATGGAGTGAAAAACTTTATTCTTCTTTTGTCCTAAAACGGCTTCAACCGCCCAGTCACTAGCAACACTCATGATTTCAAAAGGTAAGGACCAATCAGGTGCCACTATTACAGGAGCAGTGACCAGTGCTTCCTTTAAGATTTTAAAAGCTTTTTTACAGTCTTCGTCAAAGTTGAAAGCATGGTCATGCTGTAATAGTGAACACAGAGGTTTGGATATTTTAGAAAAATCTTTAATAAACCTCCGGTAAAAACCTGCATGTCCTAAAAAACTTTTGATCCCTTTCATAGTGGTTGGTTCAGGCAAATTTGCAATTACTTCCAATTTTGCCTTATCAACCTCAATACCTCTATTGGAAATGAGATGTCCTAACACAATGCCCTCTTTAACCGTAAAGTGGCATTTTTCCCAGTTTAAAACCAAATCTGTTTCTTCACATCTTTTCAGACTCTTTTCAAGGTTTTCTAAACATAGATCATATGATGTGCCATACACGGAGAAGTCATACATGAAAACTTCCATGGACTGTTCAAGCATATCTGAGAAAATAGACATCATGCATCTTTGGAAAGTGGCGGGAGCATTACAGAGTCCAAAATGCATTCTTCTAAAAGCAAAAGTGCCATAAGGGCAGGTGAAAGTGGTTTTCTCTTGGTCTTCCGGTGCAATGGCAATTTGATTGTAACCTGAGTAACCATCTAAGAAACAATAAAACTCTTTTCCCGCTAGTCTGTCTAACATTTGGTCTATGAAGGGTAGTGGAAAATGGTCTTTTTGGGTAGCTTGGTTAAGCTTCCTGTAGTCCATACATATCCTCCAACCTTACACTACTCTGGTGGGTATAAGTTCATTTTTCTCATTTGTTATTACAGTTACTCCACCCTTTTTGGGTACACATTGCACTGGACTGACACAACCTTTTTTCACAACCTCTTTCAAAATCTCTTTTTCACAACCTCTTTCACCCTTCAAATCAGCTATGGTCCATCTTATGGCTTTGGTGTGTAGTTTTAACATACTAACCAACTTTTCCTCTTGATCAGATTCTAAGGATGATGAAATAATGACTGGTAATTTCTCTGGTTCTCCTAAAAAGACATATTTCAAATGTGAGGGAAGTTGTTTCAACTCTAAATCTGGAGCACATTCTAAAGAAGGAATAAGGGTTTTTCTATCCTTATTTTCTAAAACTTCAATAGCAGAGGTGACCTGTATGTCTTCTAAGTCATCAAACTCTGCTATATCATCTTCACTATCAGATTCTCCAATTCCCATAGCCTCCCCAAAACTTTGGTCTTGACACCAAGATTCAATCAATCCTAAGGTAGAACATTCCTCTCTTTCTTCAGGGTATTTAAGGGAGTCCAACACATTAAAAGTCACCTGTTGGTCTTGTACTCTCATGGTCATCTCACCTTTCTGGACATCTATTAGAGTTCTACCTGTAGCTAGGAAAGGTCTGCCTAAGATAATAGGAATGTCCTTGTCAGCTTCAAAGTCTAAGATGATAAAATCTGCAGGAAAAATAAACTTATCAACCTGAACAAGGACATCTTCAATCTTACCCTTAGGCCAAGCTATGGACTTATCTGCTAATAAGAGAGAAACAGTTGTGGGTCTAGCTTCACCTATGCCTAAAGTGTTAAAAACAAATAAAGGCATAAGGTTTACACTGGCTCCTAAGTCACACAAAGCTTGTCTTACTTCCTTTCCTCCTATGGAACATGGTATTGTAAAACTACCCGGATCTTTCATCTTTGGAGGGATTTTATTTGACAACATAGCACTACAGCCTTCAGTCAGAGCTACTGTCTCATACTCATTCAACTTTTTCTTTTTACTCAAAATGTCTTTCAAAAACTTTGCATAGGTTGGCATTTGTTCAATGGCTTCAACCAAAGGAATGTTTATATGCAACTGTTTAAAAACGTCTAAAAACTTTTTGAATTGCAATTGCTCTTTCTCATTTCTCATTCTTTGAGGATAAGGAATGTAAAGAGGAACTGTAGTAGAAGGTGCAGTCTTTTGAAGAGTAGTTGCTGGTAAGGTGTTGTTTTTCCTAACATCACTAGGAACTTTGGGACTGTCACCAGCTTGTGACACATCCACAACAGGTCTTTCTTTGGGTTTATCAGGGATTAACAGTGGGAAAATAGGAATGGTGGTAGAATTATTGGACACATTGGTGTTACTTGTTCCAATATGTCCACTGGACTGAGCAGATTTTGGGACTGTGTTTTTCTTTTCTGGCTCTGCTTTGTCTGGATTTTTAAAATCTTTTTGTGTATTTTCTAGTAAATCCTTACCACTCCTCAAAGTTACAGCTTTCACATGCTCGTTTCCGATTCTCGGGGGTGTTTCAGTATCACTAGGTAATGAACCGGGAGGACGTTTCCTCATTTCTAAAGCCATTTGACCCATCTGGGTCTCTAGATTCTTAATGGATGCCTGAGTTTGGGACATGAATCCCTTCATCATAGCTTCCAAAGAAGTAGATGACTCGGCATGATGGTTGGACTTTTGAAAAGCATGTTGATTATTTTGAGAATTTGCGTGCTGGTTGTTTTGAGGTCTGTTCTGATATTGCTGGTTTTGACCTTGCAATTTTGGTGGTGGTGGATTCAAAGATGGACTGTGCCATGAAAGGTTAGGATGGTTCCTCCACTCAGGGTTGTAAGTTTGAGAGAAGGGACCTCCTTTGTTGTTGGTGTTACTGTTATTATGACCGCTATGACCAACGTAGTTGATACACTCGGGATTTCCAGGACAATGATCAAAGTTATGGTCATCACCACAGTATGTGCATTGTATAGACTTGACAGTAGGAGGTGGTACAACAGGGTTGAGTGTCACAGCATTAAGGTTTTCAATCAAAGATGCCATGTCACTTAACTGAGTGGATATTAATGCGTAAGCATAGGGATCTTGCACTCCTGATGTTCATCTAACTGGTAATGCACGTGGATCAGCCCACTGACCATTGTTGTTAGAAATTCTTTCGAGGATGTCATATCCTTCATTATAGGTACAAGAGGTAAAAGCTCCGTTTGCAGTAGCGTCGAGCATTTGTTTCGCAGTAATATATAAACCACTGTAAAACGTCTCTAACTGTATACAATATGGAATGCCATGGTGAGGGCATTTTCTCAAAAGCTCCTTGTACCTATCCCATGCATCAGGAACTACTTCATCATCCATTTGTCTAAAAGTACAGATTGCATTTCTGGACTTAGCATTCCTCGTGGGTGGAAAATATTTTTTTAAAAATTTCTCAGCCATTTGGGCCCATGTAACTATAGAATCTGGCTTCAAGGAGTTGTATCAAGCTCTTGCACTGTCTCTTAAAGAATATGGGAAAAGTTTTAATTTCAGTGCATCGTCTTCAACTCCCGGAATCTTAAAAGAATCTGTAATTTCCATGAAGGACCGTAAGTGAGAATGAGGATCTTCTGTTGCCATACCAGCGTATTGCCCGTTGGTTTGTAACATATGAAACATAATTGGTTTTAACTCAAAGTGGTGGGTCTGCAAAGTTGGTTTTAAAATTCCTGAGTGTAACTGAGTTAAAACAGGAATGGCGTAAGACATGATACCACCATCTTTAGAGTTAGCTAACCGAAAGATGTTTTGTTCCTCATCATCAATATTATTAACTGGCCGGTTTTCTGGTATTTCACCATTATTATTAGGACGCCCATTGGGACCAAACTGTTGATTTTCCTCCTCATCCTCTGACGCAGAAGAATAATGTTCAGACATCTCGGGAGAATTTAAGACCGTGTTATCTCTTTGGATTCTTCTTCGATCCTTAAACGTTCTTTCAATGTCAGGATCAAAATCGAAAAGTTCACCGTGAGGCAACCTTGGCATACACTATATTTTTTTTTGGTTTTTTGTTGGTCCTAAAGGGTTATACAAGTTTGTAGAAGGGGGGGGGGGGGGGTTGAATACAAACACACTATTTTTACTTTTCTAAATTGTTTATTGATAAATCAAGACAATTTACAACTTGTTGCGGAACAAGATTAAGGATTAACCTAATCTAAACAAGTTAAGAACACTAAGTTTCTTGCACTAGAATAAGATAGAAAGAAGATAAGAATATTAAGTATAATATTCTAACACACAGATAGAAAGAAGAAGATGGTCTGAGCACACTTCATTTCTGAAGTAGGGTTCTTCTTATATACTGCATGCATTTAATGCATGGCAGTATTGCTTTACACGTGGCAGCAGCTGAGTGGTTGCATGTCATTGACCTTTGTAGACAACCTTAGTAGCCGCATGGTGCACGGTGTAGAATCAGAGTTTGTTGTACGATCATAGACAAAAAGGGATGTCCATTCTGACATTTCGTACGGAGACGTGCAAGGGAGGTAAGACAATAGTACTTTGTAAGGAGACTTCATGATCAGCTTTCGTTGAAACAGATCTTTATCAGCGAATGATAAAGTTCAGCGATTGCTGAAGTCTTCTACTTGATACTTCACGTTGAGTGGACAAATCTTGGCTTCGCTGATATCCGCATCAGTTCATTAGTAGACTTGTCGCTGGTTCTTGGGCTTGATCTTCGACTTCAGCGTAGAACCTATGTTGACGTGAAACTTGTCTTCAGGGATCATAAGTAAATAAACTAAATTATCAGCGATCATCTCATGGACTGAACAGGCTAAGAGCTATTCGATGAACAGAGTTCGCTGACTATTTATCTTTAAAGAGCGAGAGTTACTATCAGCGGTACTAAAACAGTCTTAGTACTTATCAGCGATAGTGAAACTCTAATACATATCATTTACTTATAATTTTCACTAAGTGTTAAGAGAGGGTCATTATCAAATCACTGAGGGTTTGGATCAACAATCTCCCCCTATTTGATTATGACATAGCAACAGAGACAATTGCTAATTAATGAAAACATAAGGATAAAAAGAACTCATAAAATATTTGTCCCTTTTACTGTTTTCTGGGATCTTTTCAGTACTGATGGAGTAAAGTACATTCGCTGAAATTTTTCTTTAAACTTCGTAAAGGTTACAGAGGGAAGTGGAAAAATAACAAGTACAGCAAATAAAATTACAAGTACAAAAGATGTAGACAGATAAAGATAGAAAGAATTACAAGGCGATCCTATCCGTCAAAAGGTTCTTCCTTAATGAGAAGTTCATCAAGGGTCTTTGATGTGGGAATCATCCAGTCAGGGACCGTTACACCTTGATCCTTTTTGTTCTTTGCTTCTTCAAAGATCAGGGGCTTGAGGTGACGTGCCTTAAGATCGCGTCTGACTTCACACCAGTATATGAGGTCTCTGAGCTGTTCGATGGGAGTGATTGGAAAGAAGATGACATAGGGTTCACTTAAGACTTTTCCAGGGATGAAAGTTTCACCAGGAGGCAGGGAGGTATCAAGTACTGAGAGGTCAGGGTCACGACCAAGTACTTCTTCGCGTGAGAAACCTATACCTGTTTCATTCCGTATAGGAGGACCTGAGTCTGAGGTTTTCTTTTTCTTTGCAGAGGCCCTTCTTTATTGAGGTGGAAGAAGAGTGGAAGGAGGAATATCCACAACAGAAGAAACCAAGTCGATCTGAGAATTTAAAATTTTCTCGACATGGCTCTTGAACTTTGAGCGAGATCGCTGAATGGCTAATTTCACTTCCAACCATTCAGAGAAACCAAACTTCTTTAAAGTAGTAGCATAGAAGGTTTGCTTGGTTTTGTCTTCTCTGAATACGTCAATTTCAACAACAGGAACGTCTACAAACAGTTTTCCTCTGATAAGTACCTTGATGATTTTGGATAGTCAAGATCGATAGTTCAGTATTTCTTTACACCATTCCAAAGTCGAGTCAGATACCTTAGTCTTTTCTTCAAAAATCCTTTGGGCATCATCCCATAGCTGACGTTGGACATCAATGGGATTTCTTTTCAGCGCGGGGTCTTTCACCGATTGTTGGACAAGCTGGATGGCGAGAGCCTTATCTTTTTCTTCAGCTTCCTTCTTTTCGGCGAGTAATCGTTCAGCTCTTAAATGATCCTCGTATTCTTTCCTTGATATCCTGAACTTTGTGGGAACAGGGATTTTGGAGCGAGGGAGGATGATTCGCTGATCTTCGAATTTCTTTATTATTTCTTCTCTCCTTTTCTGATCCTCTTCACTTAGCTTTTGAGGAGCTAATGAAGGTCTATTTTTGTGAGAGAGAGGTTGTTGTTCCGGTTCATCAGTCTCAGAGGTCAAATCCAAGACTGGGATTATTTCTTCAGCGATAGGAGCTAGAATTATTGTTGGTGTTGAGGTAGGAGCTTCAGCGGGATCCTCAAACAGGGGAGAGGACTAGTTGAAACACAGCGATTGTTTAAGTAAGAACATGGGAAGAAAGAGATAGAGAAAAGAATGTGGTTAAGTGTATAGAGGTTTTATGGATAGAAGGATTGAGATTGAGAAGGGATAGAGGAGTGATTCAGTATAAGGGAATAAGAGATATTGTACCTGACAAACTGGCTTTGTCTGAAGGATTGCCAGATTGCCTTCTGCAGCGAGGCCTTTGTTCTTGCCTTGATCAGCTTCAGATGCTGCAGGCTTTGTCTTTGTCGTCTCCCCTGATTGATCTCTGATCACAATCCCTTTCTGAGCAGGGACTTTCACGACAGGTTGGACGAAGAAGAAAGAGTCATCATCATCGTCATCATCATCATCTTTAGGGGATGATGATGGTTCTTCATCCTCAAGGTCGAGGTCTTCGTCATCTTCAGTTTCTTCAGCTTCAGATTCATCATCGTAGGGTTCGGTTACATCAGCAGCAACTTCAGTTCCCTTATCCTCTTCGAGTTGCTCCCCCTCAGAATCAGAGGGAGGTTTCTCGGTTCCCTCAGGGTTTTCAACTCCCTGAGGTCGTGAAGTAGAAGCAGCAGCAGCATTTTCATTTATCTCCCCCTCAGCATTATGGGGAAGATCTTCAGCTTTCTTCTCCCCCTCTTCCACATGATGAGTGGGGGAGGAAACAGATTGATCAGCAACATCAGCATTCAAGGGAACACTGTCTTCTAGGCCAGTGAGACCCATGAAAGTTTCAATCACTACGATTCTGTCTTCTAGGCCAGTAATCGCAGGACTGATCTTTTGGAGATCATCTCTATCAGCCTGAGTAAAATGAGACTTTGGGGCGTCCAGACGATTGAGTATCTGCTGAAGTAGATCTTTGACCGTCGTCACTTCACCCTTAAGAGTACCAACCTCTGTCTTCAATGATGTGACTTCATTGGACAGAGTGGTGAAGTTTGTTGCGAGGGTGGTGCTGGTGAGGTTGAGGTTGTTGACGTTGGTAGAAGTTTCAGCGAGGGTGGTAGCAAAAGTTGCAATGCTGCCATCCACCTTCTCCATATCAGCTTTGGAGGCTTTCATGTCAACAACCTCGGTCAGCTTCTTGAGGTTCTCTCCAGCGTCTGTAACCGCTGAAGAGTTGGTGGAGAGAATGGTGTTGTATGATTCCATCTTTGTTTCTAGGGCCTTCTGGGAGGTGTTGATATCCCCCAAATTAGGACCTGAAAAAGTTGAGAACTTATGAACAAAGGAAAGCTCAGAAGTTTTGGGTTGAGAGGGAGGAGTGTTTATGGATTGAGGTGTACCTGCAGGATGATTTACGAAGTCGTCGAAGTTTCGATGACCAGTCAGTGTTTCGAAGTCATCTTCCAGTGTGCCTTGACGCATGGAAGTTTCCGCAGGTCCTTTATTTGCATCCATCATCGCTTGTAAATTATCAGCAGCTGAATCATGAACGATGACGGGAATTCCTGAGAATGTTGGGAAAAGAGGTGGAGTGTCCAAAGATAGAGATGGAGGAGTGAAGGATGAGAAGATTGGTTGGTTGTGGGGTTCAGCGTTGGATCCGCTGTTAATCACTTCAGTCTGTAGAGAGGATGAAGGAGGTGGGTTCAGTTCCAAGTTTATAACCTCAGTGTCTAGAGACGCTGAGGCCGGGATGGAAGGGGTGGCTTGTTCAGCTGTGGCGGAGCGTACCACGGAACTATCCAGCGACTCTTTTTGAAGATGAGTCGTGGAGTCTTCAGCATGTGATTGCTTAGGGGGTTGCTTCTTGGTTTTCTTGATCCTTTTGGAACCAAGTTGGGAAGTAGATTGTTTCCTTTTTCGAGAAGGAGTGGAGGGTGCAGCTTGGGTATCATTGGTAGGGATTTCCACTGAATGAGCCGCAGAAGTAGAAGAAAGAGGATTTAGAAGAGATAAGAGAGTAGGAAGACGTACCTCGTTTGCCAGCGGCTTGAAGTTGAGTACCTTAGGGCCAACCTGAGAGAGTCTCAGATCACCCTCTTTTGGGTATTTGTCCCCAAGTCCAAGTTGAAAGATGGCGCTGATGAATCTGGGATAAGGAACCCATGAAGGTCTATCAGCCATATCTACTCTGAAAGCGAGGTTGTCATAGATGACTGAGGCCCAGTCAACATGGAGACCTTTCAGCAGTGCATAGCCAATTGCTTGCTGAGGTTGAGCGGCTTGATCAGAGGAGTCGGACTTCGCTGTCATGCAGCTTATCAAGTGGGCGAAGATGAAGTTCATCTCGCTTGGCATTTTAGACTTCTTGATGAGGGTCAGTTTCTTCTCACTCTCCTTGTCCCTTCCTGTGTCCCATGCGTAACCCATCGCATCAAAGAATGCAGTGATGGCTTCCCTATCAGCATGGTTCTTGTGGTTTGGGAAATGAACAAAGCGATTATCTTTGTTGGCAGTGGGTAGGCTGAGTGCTTTCCTTATAATGGTAGGGGTGATTTTTATGGTGCCATATTTGGTGTCACAGAGAATGGTGTCAATGAGTTTCTTTGGGTCTTTGGTAGACTCAAGCTGAGCTCTTCTGGCAGTGTACCAGAACTGAGATAGAAGGAATTTATGAGCAGGGGGTACGATGGTTAGGGCTTTGAATAAGCAGCAGGTTTGTAGAAAATTCACAGCATCATCCAGATGCCTGACTTGCTTTTTTGGAGGAAAGTCAAAAAGCGCATAGAGGTTGTTTGATTTCAAAAAGTCTATTTTCTCCAGCGTAAACTTTACCTGAGCAGCCTTGGTGATAACCACTTTCTCAGCGGTAGGAGTCTTGGGAGTAGGAACGTCAGTAGAGGATGCCATAGATGTTTATCAGTTCAACCAAAGATCAACAATACAGAAATAGTCCTAATGTGGAAAGATTTTGCAATAAGATGTTTCGAATTTTGTCCATTTCATTCAGACCAAAATGTCTTAATGAAGATTAGGGTTTTCTTGTTGAAAAAGAAATGCAAACCCAATAAAAGTCTTGTTTTCCATTTTCCTTTAGAGATAAGGATTCTGGAAAACGAATGAAGAACAAGTTTAAGATTTTGAGTTTTAAACTTGAAGAACAACCAAGAAAAGGTTGTGTTCATAAAACCATGAAAGAAATGATTTCATTTTAGAAAGGTTTCTTTTGTTTGATCTGTTAAAAGCAACAAGAAGATCTGAAACAAGTTAAAACAGGTAAATAATGAGAATATTAACCTGGTTGTCGAAGAAGAAGATGAACAGTTTTCTGGAAAAACTCTAGTTCAATAAGCAACAGTAAATCTTTTCTTGCTTGGAGAAGAAGATGTTTGCGTAAAAAGAAAAATATAAACCCGAATGCGTTTATATAGTGAAATTAGAAAGAGAGAAAAACTAGAGCGGGAAAGTTTTTCATCATGACACGGACACGTGTTTGCATTTGATTGGATGGAAAACGAAACGTGCAAACGTGTGTCAGAAAAAGAACGTGCCAGGGTTTATCCGTTGTGATGATGTCACAAACGTCCTTACATATTTTAGGATGTCTCTGAGGTTTTGAAAGCTCATGGACTATTTTGAAAAACATGAAGCACTAAATAGAAATATCAGTGTTAGTTTAAGAAATTTCAAAGTATCGTTGTTAAGGAAAAGATATTCAGCGATGTGATTTGTTTTGAAATCTTGCATTTACATGCGAATGTCAGCGAGTAAAGAGAGAACATACCTTGATATCAGCGAATCAACTTTGTTCAGAGAGAAGATGATAGAATGGGTTATATTAGTTGGTTTTATCCGATCGCTGATCAAATGTGAACCACTGAAGATTTTATTCTTCAAAGTTCAGCATTCCAAGCTCGCTGATGAGAAAGTTGAATCTTGTCTCATCAAGAGGTTTGGTGAACAGATCAGCTAACTGATAGTCAGTTGGGATAAAATGAAGTTCTATATCACCATTCATCACATGATCTCTGATAAAATGATACCTGATTTCGATAAGTTTGGTCTTTGAGTGTAGCACTGGGTTGTTGGCTATAGCGATGGCACTTGTGCTATCGCAATAGATTGGAATTTTCGAAAGCTGAAGGTCATAGTCTAGTAGTTGATTTCTCATCCACAAGACCTGAGAACAACAGCTTCCAGCGGCTACATACTCAGCTTCAGCAGTTGAGGTGGACACTGAGTTTTGCTTTTTACTTGTCCAACTCACCAGCTTTCCACCCAGGAGCTGACAGCCTCCTGTGGTGCTTTTCTTATCCAATTTGCAACCTACAAAATCACTATCTGAATAGGCGATTAGATCAAACCCTGAGTCTTTGGGATACCAAAGACCTAGGTTCGGAGTACCCTTAAGGTAACGAAAGATTCGCTTTACAGCGATCATATGAGATTCCTTAGGTTCAGCTTGATATCGTGCACACAAATAGGTTGCGTACATAATATCGGGTCGGCTAGCTGTAAGATACAAGAGTGAGCCGATCATCCCACGGTACAACGTGACATTAACAGGTATTCCATTTGAATCCTTGTTTAGTGTCAGCGGTGGTGCTATAGGGGTTTTCATAGCTGAACTCTGAGTTAAATCAAATTTCTTCAGCATATCTTTAACATACTTTCCCTGATTAATGAAAGTTCCTTTTTCATTTTGCTTTGTCTGAAGACCAAGGAAATATGTTAGCTCACCCATCATACTCATTTTATACTCTGATTTCATTCTATCAGCGAAACGACTACAAAGGTCAGAGTTAGTAGAACCAAATATAATGTCATCAACATATATTTGAACAAGAATGATATAACCTTTTACTTTCCTGAAGAATAGAGTCTTATCGATTTTACCACGCTCAAATTGTTCAATGTCGAGATAAGTAGAGAGTGTCATACCATGCACGAGGAGCTTGCTTTAAGCCATAAAGTGCCTTATCCAGTTTATAAACATAACCTGGACGCTTAGGATCTGAGAATCCTGGAGGTTGTTCCACGTAGACTTCTTCATTCAGCTTTCCATTTAGGAACGTTGACTTAACATCCATCTGATAAACTTTGAAGTCTTTGTGTACAGCATATGCTAAGAATAGACAAATAGATTCTAGTCTTGCTACTGGAGCAAATGTTTCGTCGTAGTCTATACCTTCCTCTTGTCTGTATCCCTGAGCAACAAGTCGAGCTTTGTTGCGGGTTACAGTTCCATGTTCGTCCAACTTGTTTCGATAGACCCATTTAGTGCCTATCACTGTCTTATCAGTTGGTCTTCGAACAAGATTCCAAACTTTGTTTCTTTCAAATTCTGTCAGCTCTTCTTGCATAGCGCTGACCCAGTTTGGATCTCTGAGGGCATCATCTATTTTCTATGGTTCAATCAGAGAAATAAAGTTAACAAATAAACATATATTACCTGCACTTCGTCGAGTCTGAACACCAGCATTTGGATCACCAAGAATTTGATCAATAGGGTGATTGACAGTCCATCGTTGAGCCGGATCATGAATTGTTGACTCAACCTGAACTGGAGGGGCTGAAGATGAGGCTTCAGCAACTTCTGGAATATCAGCCAAGAGAGGAGTAGGTGCAGATGTCATCACATTCACTGATTGCTGAGAAGTAGATGGAATGTCTGAGGTAGAAGGTTCAGAAGCAGGCATAGTGTTTAAAGGAATAGATGAGACCCATGAAGTTTCAGCTTCACTATTCTACATGTTTGGGATGATAGTAGGACCATCATCTTCAACGGTATGATTGTGAGGAGTGGGAATATCTTCTGAATCACCAAGATGTGAAAACATCCATTGATTCAGCTCTTCAGTATCAGCAGAAGGTCGAGAATTCGCTGAACGGGATTCGTCAAAGGTGACGTGAATAGTTTCTTCAACAGTTTGTCTTCTTCGATTGAAGACTCTGAAGGCTTTGGAGACTGAGGAGTATCCAAGAAAGATTCCATCATCAGCCTTAGGATCAAACTTTCCAAGGGCATCTCTGTTGTTCAGTATAAAACGCTGACATCCAAAGATGTGAAGAAAGCTAATTGAAGGCTTTCTCCCATGAAAAAGTTCATAGGCTGTCTTGTTGAATCTTTTGACTATCAGCGACCTGTTTTGCGTAAAACAAGCAGTGTTGACAGCTTCTGCCCAAAACTGAGTAGGCAGGTGAGAATCGTTGAGCATAGAACGTGCAGCTTCAATAATAGTTCGATTTCTTCTTTCAGCGACACCATTTTGTTGCGGTGTTCTCACTGAAGAAAGGTTGTGAGAAATACCCTTACTCTCAAAGAATGAATCAAGAAAACTGTTTTTGAATTCAGTCCCATGATCACTCCTTATTGAGCGAACGGTCAAGTTGTTCAGGACTTCCATTTTCCTGACAAAGGTGATGAGTTCTTCAGGGGTGCCACTCTTAGAACGGAAAAACATTACCCATGTATAGCGAGAGAATTCATCAACTATGACCAGTGTATATTTCTTTCCAGCGATGGATTGTTTGTTAACAGGGCTAAACAAATCCATAGGGAGAAGTTGTAGAGGAGATGATACTGAGGAAACTTACTTTGACTTAAAGCTTGCTTTGGTCTGCTTGCCTTTCTCACACGCTGAACATAAGGACTCTTTGGCGTATGAGTACTGAGGTAGACCAGTGACTAACTCTTTTGAAGAAATAGTGTTCAGTGTCTTGAAGTTGAGATGAGAGAGTCTCTTATGCCATAGCCAGTTGACATCAGATGAGGCTTTTGAGAAGAAACAGGAGTTTCAGTGGTTGTTGAGTCCATGTTTATTACATAAACATTTTCCAAACGATAACCGCTGAGAGCTATCTTCTCCTTTTTGTCAGTGACAAAGCAGGATTCCTTAGTAAAGATTACTTTGTTATCCTTGTCGCAAAGCTGACTGATGCTTAGAAGATTATGCTTCAGCCCTTAAACATATGCGACTCTTCTGAAGGTTGTTGTACCATTAGAGAGTACACCAAACCCTCGGGTATGTCCTTTTCCGTTTCCACCGAAAGTTACAGAGGGACCCTTCTCTTCTTTGTACTCAGTGAGCAGGTTCTTCTTACCAGTCATGTGTCTAGAGCATCCGCTATCGAGATACCAGATACCCTTCTTAACCTGCATTACAAAGGAAGATTAGTTTGTCTTGGGTACCCACTTAACCATGTGTACACACTTGTCAGTGGGGGTAGAAGAGGAGGTGGAAGGTTCAGCAGTCTTCGCAGCATTTGAAGATTCAGCTTTGTCAGTCTTCACTTTGGTTAATTTCTTAACCTCAGTGGTCTTCTTTGCCTTGGGGGCAATGATCTTCACCTTAGCTATCTTTTCAGCTTGGGTGGTTGTGGGGCACTTACTAGCAATATGATTGGTAAGTCCACAATGATAACATTTCCTATAACTAAAAGTAGTTCTAGGACCATTTGCATGCTGAGCTTTTGATTTTGAATTTGAAGGACCAGTACCAAGTAAACTTTTGGTATTTGAAATAGGAGGAACATTCAGTTCTTCGGATTTCTTACCAATAGTATCTATTTGGGCAAAATTTCACCAGTCTCGACCACGACCAGAAAAGGTAAGACACATGTTATGAGTTATATCTTGTATTAAGATAAGGTCCCAACAAAGACCCAAAAAACCTCTGTCGTCCCTCCTAAAAGGTAAGTCGAGAGTTCCTCACGACACTCGACCTCGACGTCGCCCGTTCCGTACGACCGTCGCACAAAACCGTACGACCTTGACTAACTCGATATACGACTGTTATATTTGTTCAGTGATTAATGCAGGAGTCAAAGTCATTAATGGACAACGGCTATAACCGATGAAATCAGTTATGAGCATCTAATCCCACATTGAAGACGACGACCGTTACAACAATCATCAAAGATCTTAATGATTCAATTAAAATCATCTGAAGACTATAAATCCCAAGTTCAATCCTCAGTTTCAGAACATCGAATAATACAGGGAGAGAGACAGAACAAGAGGACCGAACATCGAACAACAGAAGCAAACGCAAACACTCGAAGAATATTCATTCGAAGCAAAGAGATCATTCATAGAAGATCGCTCTCGACGCACGACTTTCACTCTCGACCAACAGTTTACACATTGTTTTCACACACGACGCACACTGTTTTTACATTTCAAACACTTGTACTTTACATTTCGAAGTCTTTCCCTTCATTTGTATTGTAATCTCTGTACGATCGACACCCGGAACACCAAGGACATCGCCCCTGATTGGCGACCATAGTGCAGCGACGACATCCACTGTCGTCCGCAGGTTTTTTCCTCGTTGAGGTTTTTCCTGCGTCATCAAATCCTCTGTCTCATTTACATTTTTGTATTTGTCAAACGCCTTTGTCGCACGCCTTTGTCGAACGATTCCTTTCTTTAGTTGTTAAAGTCCACATCGACCTTAAGTTGTCCCTTTGGTGCGATTTTTGGCATTAATAGTTTGGCGCCATCCGTGGGACCCCATCTAGAGAAAATCTTCGACAAACGTGCGTCCTACTTACGTTTTCTTGGAGTTTCTTTTGTTCTCTGTTTCAGGAAAATGGCGAATAACGAACAATCCGCTGACCCACCACATGAAGGACTTGAAAATGCACAAGATGCACTTAAAGCAGTCAACGATTATCGCCTGGAGGAAGTCATTCTAGATTTAAGCAAGCCTGACCAAAAAGTCTTAATCGGGTCGTCTCTCAATCCTTGCCTCAGGGAAAAGTTAATATCTTTTTTGCAGGAACATGCTGATTGTTTCGCCTGGTCGCATGAAGATATGGTCGGCATAGATCCTGATGTCATCTCTCACAAGCTCAACGTCGACCCATCGTTCAAACCTATCAAGCAGAAGCAACGGAAATTTGCTCCTGAAAGGAATAAGGTGATAAATGACGAAGTCGACAACCTTCTCAAGACAGGGAAGATTCGAGAGGTAAAATACCCCGATTGGCTTGCTAACGTCGTGGTTGTAGCAAAGAAGAATGGAAAGTGGAGAGTCTGTATCGACTTCACAGACCTCAATAAAGCCTGTCAAAAAGATCATTTTCCATTACCTCATATCGACGCCATGGTCGACGCAACAGCGGGGCACGAACTACTAACATTCATGGATGCCTATTCCGGATATAATCAAATCTTAATGCACGTCGAGGACCAAGAAAAAATCGCATTTATGACGGACTGAGGTATTTACTGTTATAAAGTTATGCCTTTCGGACTAAAAAAATGCAGGTTCTACCTACCAGCGTCTAGTGAATAAAATGTTCAAAGACCATCTCGGTGACACGATGGAGGTGTATATCGATGACATGCTGGTCAAGTCAAAACAAGCGATCGACCATGTCGAGCATCTGAGGCAATCGTTTGATATCCTTAGAAAGTATAGCATGAAGCTCAACCCGACGAAATGTTCATTTGGCGTCAGTGCTGGGAAATTCCTAGGATATATGGTCACTCGCTGAGGCATCGAAGCCAATCCCGACCAGATCAAAGCCATTGTCGAGATCAAATCTCCTCGAAATTTCAAAGAAGTCCAAAGGATCACTGGTCGGGTAGCAACTCTAAACAGGTTCATCTCCCGATCTTCAGATAAATGTCACCTATTTTACAACGTCCTCAGAAAAAACAGAGGCTTCGACTGGACCGACGATCATGAACAGGCATTGCAAAAGCTCAAAGAATACATGACGTCTCCTCCCTTATTGTCGAAACCTCGCGATCATGAAATCTTGCAACTATATCTGGCTGTTAGCCCAAACACGGTAAGTGTTGTCCTAGCACGAGAAGATGAAAAACAACAACTACCAATCTATTATGTAAGTAAATCTCTTCTGGACGCAGAAACCAGGTATTCCTCTATGAAAAAATTGCTCTTGTCGCTAGTCACAGCTGCTAAAAAACTGCGACATTATTTTGAGTCGCATCCCATTACTGTCGTAACTAACTTCCCTCTTAAGTCTGTCTTAAGAAAACCTGAGTTGACAGGTCGCTTAGCAAAATGGAGCATATATCTCAGCAGCTATGACATTGACTTCAAGCCCAGGACCGCGATCAAGTCGCAAGCCTTGGCCGACTTCATTGCTGACTTCAGCCCTGAATTGGAGAAAGAAGCAGAGCTCGAGGTATCGACTGTGGCGACTCACGACGACGTGCCCTGGATCTTACACGTCGATGGGTCATCCAACATTAGAGGCTCAGGACTAGGTGTCGTCTTAAAGTCGCCACAGGGGGGCAAGATGGTATACTCAGTTCGATGTGATTTCAAGACTACCAACAATGAAGCTGAATACGAAGCCCTGATCATAGGAATAAATATGGCCTACGACTCGGGGGCAACTGCGTTACATGTCAAAAGCGACTCTCTCCTGGTAGTGAACCAGATCAATGGAGAATTCGCGGCCAAAGATTCAAAAATTACAGCATACCTGAAGGTAGCAAAAGAGAAATCTGAAAAATTTAAATCTTTTTCTATCGAACAAATCCCGAGAGAACAGAATACTCAAGCCGACGCTTTAGCAAATCTCGGGTCTGCTTTAGTCGAACCCATATTCGACGTTATTCCCATGATCCATCTGGCGACATCGTCTATCGAAAACATCGATGTCGTCCAGATCGAGGACGAAAAAGATGATTGGTCGTGCGACATCCGAAATTTCCTTATGCACGACCAACTCCCAGAAGACAAGATGGAAGCCCGGAAGATCAGATTCAAAGCATCTAAATACACCATAATTGGAGATAAGCTCTATCGACGATCATCGACAGGATTAAACCTAAGATGCGTCATTAGCAAGAGTCAGGTCCAAAAAATCCTTCACGAGATGCATGACGACAAATGTGGCAATCATTCCGGTGGTCGCAGTTTGGCTAATCGTATCTCTCGACAAGGGTATTTTTGGCCAACATTGCGACAAGACGCCGTCAAGTACGTCCAAAACTCTGACCCTTGTCAGCGACATGCAGGTATGTCACATAAACCCTCTGAACCTTTGCACTCGACACTTATCTCATGGCCCTTCATGAGGTGGGGAATGGATATTGTCGGCAAGCTACCCCCGGCCCCGGGGCAAAAGGTATTCCTCCTTGTACTCAGCGATTATTTTTCCAAGTGGGTTGAGGCGGCTGCTTTTTCCCAAGTCAGGGACAAGGAAGTCATCTCTTTTATCCAGACTAACATCATATGCAGATTTGGGATTCCATCCGAAATCGTCTGTGACAACGGATCCCAATTCATAAGCGACAGGACCCAACAATTTTGCGAAGACAGGGGTATCAAGTTAACAACCTCGACTCCCAGATACCCTCAGGCGAACGGACTTGCTGAATCAAGTAATAAGACCATTATAGCTTCGATCAAGAAAAGGTTAAAAGCTGCAAAAGGAAGATGGGTCGAAGAACTCCCTTCAGTCCTATGGGCAAATCGCACGACACCGCGCACGTCCACAGGACAAACCCCTTTCTCTCTCGTCTACGGTTGCGAAGCAGTCCTGCCAATCGAAGTCCAGCTCCCAACTTCGAGGCATACTTCCGTCGACCACAACATGATGATTTAAATTATGATATCGACGCCCTCGAGGAGCTTAGAGAATCAGCCTTGATCAGAATGGCATCTCAGAAGCAAGCAGTCGAGCGACATTTCGATAAACACGTCAAAGTCAAAGTCTTTCAAGAAGGCGATTACGTCCTCCGTCGAGTGTTCCAAAACACTCAAGAACTCAATGCCGGCAAGCTTTCTATTAAATGGGAAGGTCCTTACCTCATCTCCGAAGTCGTTGGTAAAGGAGCCTATCGACTCCAGACTCTCGACAATCAAGAAATCCCACGCAGTTGGAATGCGATGCACTTGAAAAAGTATTTTTTCTAAAATCACCTTCCTCTCATGCAACTTAATTGTTTTATCACAGGGGCACATGATTCAAATTTCATCATGAAATTTGGTTACACGATCATAAGGTTTGAGCGACCTCTCGATCTGAGTTTCTGGATTCAGAAAAATTTTGTACGTTCTAACACGTCAATAATTGAGCCTATCAATACAAGTCAAACGTATGATATTTCAATCGTTATATTGCTATGAATACCTAAGTCGCATGATTCTTCGCTCGTTCTATACTTAACAAATTTATACGGTTGATATTACATCTATCTACGACATATGTAAATCGAAATAAAAATTCGACAAAAGGATGAAATTCATTTACGAAACGAACGATTACATAGGAACGACCGACGGTCGAGTATACAAAGTTAAAAAACATAGCATCTCCTAAATCTAGAGAAGAGCATCGATCGTATGCTCAGTCTCGACCTTCGAGTCCTCGTCATACCCGAAAACACGCTAAGAAGCTAATGCAAGGATCAAACGAGTAAGTTAGGCGTTATCTGACGCCCTACGCCGCGACATTTATAGAATGCGGCTCTTAAGATTAATGTTAAGGTTAGAGGAAGGAATATGATCTTCTCGACGGTCGACTTCTAGTCCAACATCTCCTCTATCTTCATGTATCTAACAAAAGAAGATTGAAACATCTGTAAAATACAAAAGGGGTATGTTAAACAAACATTCGGTGGAAATATTGGGAACATGAGTTTCGAAAGAAAAACTCACAAAGAACGCTAGTCCAGCTAAATACGATCCCGTCTCTTCGATGGAGATCTTTTGAAAACGCTCCTTGAAAGATAAGAGCTGATATTTCCCCAGATGCGGAAATGACTTCGTCCCGTCAAGGACACAGTCAGTCAAGAGGATCGACGACAACGTAAAGTTGATCGTCATGACTTCCTCCTCACCATCTCCCATCCTTATACCCTTGCCCCCGACGGCTGACGAAAGGGTCGACGTGGATACAGAGGACATCGTCGCCAGATGCGCAAGATCCACGAACGTCACGTCTATCGCAATCAAAGTCTTCACCGACTCGGACATAATCGTTCTCAAAGAGTCTCCAATCCTTGAAGGCTTGAGAGAAATCGAGAAACTATACCTCGTATGGACACTCAAAAAACTTCGAAAAGTATTGAGCAAAGAACAGCAAGGGATCAAAGAAGAATTCCGCACTAAGAAACTTTTCAAGAGGATATAAGAGGAAATGATCCATTATGATCCCAATTTATGCACTCGATCGTGTCAGGTCAAGCCCTTTGATGATCGCCATGCGTCCCCGTCTTTTCGTATGACCACACGGATCATCGACACATGTCATCGACAGCTGATAAGCACCATCGTGCGTCGGCATGACGTCATGACTTTATCCTCTCTTCGATTTCCCTCTCTAGTTTGAATTGAACCGATTCAGTTCCAAAACAACCAAGGTATTTTTCAACACAAGACCCTGAACACCCGACAAGCAAAATTTAAAATTCGAATTTTCCATCCTACTTTCAAATTTTGGGGGCAAACTGTTTGGGCAAAATTTCACCAGTCTCGACCACGACCAGAAAAGGTAAGACACGTGTTATGAGCTATATCTTGTATTAAGATAAGGTCCCGACAAAGACCCAAAAAACCTCCGTCGTCCCTCCTAAAAGGTAAGTCGAGAGTTCCTCACGAGACTCGACCTCGACGTCGCCCGTTCCGCATGACCGTCGCACAAAACCGTACGACCTTGACTAACTCGATATACGACTGTTATATTTGTTCAGTGATTACTGCAGGAGTCAAAGTCATTAATGGACAACGGCTATAACCGACGAAATCAGTTATGAGCATCTAATCCCACATTGAAGACGACGACCGTTACAACAATCATCAAAGATCTTAATGATTCAATTAAAATCATCCGAAGACTATAAATCCCAAGTTCAATCCTCGGTTTCAGAACATCGAATAATACAGGGAGAGAGACAGAACAAGAGGACCGAACATCGAACAACAGAAGCAAACGCAAACACTCGAAGAATATTCATTCGAAGCAAAGAGATCATTCATAGAAGATCGCTCTCGACGCACGACTTTCACTCAAGACCAACAGTTTACACATTGTTTTCACACACGACGCACACTGTTTTTACATTTTAAACACTTGTACTTTACATTTCAAAGTCTTTCCCTTCATTTGTATTGTAATCTCTGTACGATCGACACCCGGAACACCAAGGACATCGCCCCTGATTGGCGACCATAGTGCAGCCACGACATCCACTGTCGTCCGCATGTTTTTTCCTCGTTGAGGTTTTTCCCACGTCATCAAATCCTCTGTCTCATTTACATTTTTGTCTTTGTCGCACGCCTTTGTCGAACGATTCCTTTCTTTAGTTGTGAAAGTCCACATCGACCTTAAGTTGTCCCTTTGGTGCAATTTTTGGCATTAACAGTATCCACTTTGATTCTAGGAGTAGATCGCTGAATAGATCCACGCTGAATAAATCCAGGGATCTTATTCTTTGAACCAGAGGGATAAGTCACTGAAGCTTTAGAAGCATTCAGCTTTGGTATAAAGGTACCCTTCTGAGGATTTTGGTTAAAAGCAATTCCTTTACCTTTGTCTTTAAAGATTGAGGTAGGTTTTGGATAAAAAACTTTTTCTTTACCTTTAGAAGTTAAGGTAGAGATTTCCTCAGGGATAGGCGGTTTAGAAGAGGAACACTGAGACGCGAAAGTGTCAAGAATAGAGGATACGAACATTCCAAACTTAAGCATGGAACGGTCAGTGGTTGGTTCTAGAGTGTCAGCTTTGTAACCAAGACCACGTTTATCACTCAGGGGAATCTGAGACTTAATTATCTCAGTGATCTTTGTTGAGGAATTATACCATCCATAAACAATAGCTTTTTCAGCTTTTAATGCAGCGATAGCCTCTTCGCGTTCGATTTTGACTAGCTGATTTAAGTGAACTTGATCTTTAAAATCTTCTTCAATCTTAGAAAGATTTTCTATTTGAAGGTGACAGTTTTTAAGTTGTTCAGCGAGATCAAGGTTTTGATTTTCAACAACAGTTTTGCCATTCATGGCTTCATATAAACTTCTAGTCAAGAGATCGATCTTTTGAAGACTATCAGCTTCATCAATATTTAAAATATTGGTAAAGAAGTAAGGTGATACCTTAGTAGCAGAGGTTTAAGTAGAGGGTATGTCAGAATTTTCTTCCTCATCTTCAAGTTTGGCCATGAGACATAGATTGGCTTCATCATCATCTTCAGAGTCAGATGATTCTTCTTCGTCAGAGGCAGCCCAATCATAGTCAGCCATAAGGCCTTTGCCTTTCTTCTTAAAGGTTTTCAGCTTTGAATACCTTTCTTTCAGCTTTTTGTATTTTTCATCTCTAGTCCTGGGTGTAAAGTTTTTCTTGGGAAAAGCTGAGGGTCTAGAGACTTTCTTTGACCTGCACTCGCTAGCAAAATGTCCTATCTTTTCACAGTTGTAGCAAGTAGCAGTAGCCTTATCAACATGGGTTGATGATCTTGGCTTGTCAGTAATAGCAAGAGGTTTGTTCTTTTTGAAATTACTCTTTCTAGCAAATCTCCTGAACTTATTAGCCAGGAATGCCAGAGTTTCATCATCATCTGAAGCGTCAGAATCTGATGAACGTTCAAAGTTAGTTTCCAACTCAGTGACAGTGATCGTAGATCGCTGAGTGGAAGGTAACTCTGAGAGTAAAGCAACAGGGGTGCTTTTGGAATCTTTTACAAGATTCTTCTTAAGATGACTCGATTGCTCATGATTCAGCATCGTGCCATATAAGGTAGAAAGAGTCATAGATCTAAGATCTTTTGACATCTTGAGACACATTGAATAATTGTCCCAGCTTTCAGGTAAACATTCTAAGAACTTTTTCAGTACTTCAAAGTTAGAATATTCCTTACCAACAGTTTTCAGATCTATTATTAAGCAGTTAAAACGTTGGTGTACTTCAGAGAGAGATTCATTCTTACCACAAATGAAGCTTTCATACTGTCTTACCAGGTTGATCTTTCGAGAGTCCTGGACTTCAGAAGTACCTTCATACTGAACACAGATTGTATCCCACATAGCTTTTGAGGTTTTCAGGTTCATGACGGAATGGTAGACTTCTTTAGGAAGAGCCATGGAGAGTATGGATCTGGCTTTGGTGTCGATAGCCACTTTCTTCTTATCTTCATCAGTCCACATATGAATTTCCTTGGGAATCAGCCTTTCTGGAATAGCAGGTCTATTCTCAGCGGCTGGAACTGCAGGATCAATTCTTATAGGAATATATGGGTCGTTTTCAAGATAGTAAGGCATAGTCAGCCATAAGAAGAGAATCATCCTATTTTTCCATAGATTAAAATTATCTCTGGAGAATCTAGGGGGTTTTGCAAGAGAACCATTGTCAATATAGTTAGTGTTGGTGGCCATTTTAAGAAATAGCCAGGAAGAGAAATCTTAGTATAGATCAGATCTTGTTTATGAGATTAAACAAATCCGCTCTGATACCACTTGTTGGTCCTGAAGGGTTATACAAGTTTGTAGAAGGGGGGGTTGAATACAAACACACTATTTTTACTTTTCTAAATTGTTTATTGATAAATCAAGACAATTTACAACTTGTTGCGGAACAAGATTAAGGATTAACCTAATCTAAACAAGTTAAGAACACTAAGTTTCTTGCACTAGAATAAGATAGAAAGAAGATAAGAATATTAAGTATAATATTCTAACACACAGATAGAAAGAAGAAGATGGTCCGAGCACACTTCATTTCTGAAGTAGGGTTCTTCTTATATACTGCATGCATTTAATGCATGGCAGTATTGATTTACTCGTGGCAGCAGCTGAGTGGTTGCATGTCATTGACCTTTGTAGACAACCTTAGTAGCCGCATGGTGCACGGTGTAGAATCAGAGTTTGTTGTACGATCATAGACAAAAAGGGATGTCCATTCTGACATTTCGTACGGAGACGTGCAAGGGAGGTAAGACAATAGTACTTTGTAAGGAGACTTCATGATCAGCTTTCGTTGAAACAGATCTTTATCAGCGAATGATAAAGTTCAGCGATTGCTGAAGTCTACTACTTGATACTTCACGTTGAGTGGACAAATCTTGGCTTCGCTGATATCCGCATCAGTTCATTAGTAGACTTGTCGCTGGTTCTTGGGCTTGATCTTCGACTTCAGCGTAGAACCTATGTTGACGTGAAAGTTGTCTTCAGGGATCATAAGTAAATAAACTAAATTATCAGCGATCATCTCATAGACTGAACAGGCTCAGAGCTATTCGATGAACGGAGTTCGCTGACTATTTATCTTTAAAGAGCGAGAGTTACTATCAGCGGTACTGAAACAGTCTTAGTACTTATCAGCGATAGTGAAACTCTAATACATATCATTTACTTATAATTTTCACTAAGTGTTAAGAGAAGGTCATTCTCAGCCATTTGGGCCCATGTAACTGTAGAATCTGGCTTCAAGGAGTTGTACCAAGCTCTTGCACTGTCTCTTAAAGAATATGGGAAAAGTTTTAATTTCAGTGCATCGTCTTCAACTCCCGGAATCTTAAAAGAATCTGTAATTTCCATGAAGGACCGTAAGTGAGAATGAGGATCTTCTGTTGCCATACCAGCGTATTGCCCGTTGGTTTGTAACATATGAAACATAATTGGTTTTAACTCAAAGTGGTGGGTCTGCAAACTTGGTTTTAAAATTCCTGAGTGTAACTGAGTTAAGACAGGAATGGCGTAAGACATGATACCACCATCTTTAGAGTTAGCTAACCGAAAGATGTTTTGTTCCTCATCATCAATATTATTAACTGGCCGGTTTCTAGTATTTCACCATTATTATTAGGACGCCCATTGGGACCAAACTGTTGATTTTCCTCCTCATCCTCTGACGCAGAAGAATAATGTTCAGACATCTCGGGAGAATTTAAGATTGTGTTAGCTCTTTGGATTCTTCTTCGTTCCTTAAACGTTCTTTCAATGTCAGGATCAAATTCGAAAAGTTCACCGTGAGGCAACCTTGGCATACACTATATTTTTTTTTGGTTTTTCTAAAAGATGGAAGAAAAACTTGCTTTTAAAAACTTTACTTTGAACAAAAGAAAAACTTCTAGCGTGCTTCCCCGGCAACGGAGCCAAAAACTTGATGGCTGATTTGGTGTATCCCTTTTTATGTTATATTATGGCCAAAATCGTAGTGTTTATCGGGCCAAATCTTTCAATAAATAAACCTCAACGCAAGTATACATCTTGGTTTACTATCGTCTCAAACAAGTAATAATGGTACAAAAGTACCGGATATCGAATCCACAGGGAAGCGTGGAAAAGGTTTTATTTTAAAGTCCAGTTGAAGTTGGCTTCGAGCCGTACTCGATTCCGATTGAAGTTGAATCAGGGGTCTTGACAATTTGCCATATACCTGAAAAAACTTTACAAGATCGTTAGAGCGATATGAGTGTTGGCTTGAGATTTTCTCTAGATGGGGTCCCACGGATGGCGCCAAACTGTTAATGCCAAAAATCGCACAAAAGTACAACTTGAGGTCAATGTGGACATTTAACAACTAAAGAAACGCATCTCAAGCCAAATAACACAATTGCGAGGAAAAAGTAAAAGAGACAAGAGATTTGGTGACGCGGAAAACCCCAAAACGAGGGAAAAAACCGCGGTCGACTCTGTGAGAGTCGACAGTGCACTATGGTCGCCAAACAGGGGCGATGTCCTTGTGTTTCGGGTGTCGATCGTACAGAGATTACAATACAAATGAAAGGAAGATTTTGAAATGTAAAGTAACAAGTGTTTTGAATGTAAAACAATGTGCGTCGTGTGTTTAAACTGTGTGTCATGCGCTGATGTCGTGCGTCGAGAGCGATTCTTCTGAGAGCGATTTCTGTGCTTCAAGTGTTCTTTCGAGTTCGAGTGTTTGTGTCTGTTGTTCGATGTCGGAGTATGCCTTTATATAGGTTTCTCCGGTCATTAATGTGCTTTAATGGTTGGTCTTGTAACCGCTGCCGACATTAAATGCGCTTTGATGATTGGCTTTGTAACCGATGTCGAGTCTTTAATGTCATTAAGAGCTCGGCCGTTATTGTCCGTTGTACTATAATGGCTTGTAGACCTGCATTAATGAACAAAAGAAACGGTTGTCGACCATTGATAGTTAGTGTAATCGTAAGACCGTCTTAGTTTCTGGACGTCGGTCTTATAGAGCATACGACCGTCGCCGACATACAATATCATGTATATGACTGTGAACGTCTTGTAAGACCTTACTTTAATATAAGAATAGTCTTATGACAATGTCGTAAGACCAGGTCGCAGGACCAGGATGATATAAGATCGACGACAGGAGACTGTTGACGTAAGACCGACGGGTCGTAACTGGCGACATAAGACTAGCGACGTAAGACTAGTAACGTTTGACTAGCGACATGTAACACGCGACACGTGTGACATGCGATGCGTGTCGAGCGATCATGAGATGTAAAGTCACTATCCTGAGTGACTATTGACATAGGATGTCGTTTAATAACCAACTATCGTATGTCGGGGATATGGCAATAAAGGGTATTACCCTTGTCGGTCGGGGGTATGACTTTTGTAGGTATTAGGGTAATCAAGGTCCACGGGTCATGTCGAGGGAATTTCCCAAGTCGGTCGAGGGTGTGATTTTTTACCCAAACAGTTAGCCCCCTAAGATCTGAATTTCAAAGCCATTGGAATTTCAGATCTCGCACCAAAGTAAAACGATGAGCCGTGTCATTTCTACTAATTGGATCATTAACCGACTTGGTCAGCTAAAATCGTGAGACCAGTCGATAGTGTTAAGTAAGTTGCGATGATAGAAAAATGATCTTTATTGCGCGAGGTACTTGTGGCATTCATCCACTAATGTGAAGGATGAAAAATTTAACGACGATCGTAAGACGACCTTAAATTATATGGAACTGACGATGATCGTAAGACGATCTTTATCAAAATGAGACGTATGGGACGGGAGACAATCGTAAGACGATTGGGCCGAAATAATGCTTGGCGGCGATCATAAGATGATCGAACCAAGATAAAATCTAAGAATCTTGTGATACAGTCGTTAAAGACTTATGTTCTGGCGTTCCGAGCCGATACGGTCGTTATAGACTTTTGATCTGGTGTTTAGAGCCGATAGGGTCGTTAGAGACCTATGATCTGGCATTTACAGCCGATACGGTCGTTAGAGACCTAGGATCTGGCGTTTATAGCCGATACGGTCGTTAGAGACCTTTGATCTGGCGTTCATAGCCGATACGGTCGTTGGAGACCTACGATCTGGCGTTCCAAGCCGATACGGTCGTTAGAGACCTACGATCTGGCGTTCCGAGCCGATACGTTCGTTAGAGACCTATGTTACGTTGTGTAAGTTTTGCTTTAGCGATAATCGGTAAAAAAAATTACCTTTCTATTGAACCTGAGTATTATGTCGACTCATACATGTCATGGACAAATGTAATGTCAACTGTAAAAATTCATTAAGTACAAAAATGAACAAGAAGTCGTGCGACATGGGCATCCATTGTAATACAACGATTAGAACTTAAGTCATAAGACTTTTTGAATCGTATAAGCAAACATAAGAGCATGCGATCAAAGCATTCATTCAGAACATGACATTTTTCTAAGTTAAAGAACTTAGCTTGTGGGGTCGCTAGACCTTACGATCGTGTGATTTGATCATACGATGGACTTGAATCATGTGTTCCTGTAGTTATACAATCGAGTCGTCTAATAAAACTGATTGTTTATACCGTACGATTTTACTGAAGTCGCATGATAGACTTAGTAACTTTTGTCGTGCGATCCTGCAAAAAAGCAATGTCAGAGGTTGGTCGTTGGCTAGCCAACAACCCTCCGATGCTTAAGTCATTAATCGTCGTGATGAATAAAAATCGTATGAAAGAAGGAAAAGGATTTAGAAGAAATACCTTTTCAGATGCGTTGCATTCCAGCTGCGTAGGATATTTCGACCGTCGAGGGTTTGGAGCCGATAGGCACCTTTACCCACGACTTCTGAGATACGATAAGGACCTTCCCACTTGGTGGAAAGTTTACCTGCATTAAGCTCTTGAGTGCTTTGGAACACTCGTCGGAGGACGTAATCGCCTTCTTGAAAGACTATTGCTTGTGATTATACGGTTAATCTTGCGACTTGCCTTTATTGGCAATCCTGAGATTAAAATGTGCGAGTCACACTTATTGGCGACTTTTGCGTTTTGACATGCATCTTACCATGACTGGTGATTATGAGATTCAATGTACAAGTCGTCTTTATTGACGACTGAGAATTTTAACCTGTGTTTTTCATGACTGGCGATCACAAAAAATGTGAGACGACTATAAGTTGCACCCTGCGCTTGCCATGACTGGCGATCATAAGAAAAAACATGAATCGTCATTTATCGAGGATTATAAGTCGTAACCTACGTTTTAAGTCGTAGAGACTTTGTTTCTCACGATATGAATCGTAAGACCTGCGTTTATATGATCTTGCGAGCTTGCAATGTAAAATCGGGGGTGGTCGTTGGTTTGACCAATGATCTTTTGATGCTTAAATCAATATTTATACGTTAGATCATAATAATTGAACGAGGAAAATATACTTAGAGTATATAAATAGAGTTGTTGTAAGTGGGACGTTGTTAATGCCAAAAATCGCACCAAAGGGACAACTTAAGGTCGATGTGGACTTTAACAACTAAAGAAAGGAATCATTCGACAAAGGCGTGCGACAAAGACAAAAATGTAAATGAGACAGAGGATTTGATGACGCAGGAAAAACCTCAACGAGGAAAAAACCTGCGGACGACAATGGATGTCGTCGCTGCACTATGGTCGCCAATCAGGGGCGATGTCCTTGGTGTTTCGGGTGTCGATCGTACAGAGATTACAATACAAATGAAGGGAAAGACTTCGAAATGTAAAGTACAAGTGTTTGAAATGTAAAAACAGTGTGCGTCGTGTGTGAAAACACTATGTGAACTGTTGGTCGAGAGTGAATGTTGTGCGTCGAGAGCGATCTTCTATGAATGATCTCTTTGCTTCGAATGAATATTCTTCGAGTGTTTATGTTTGCTTATGTTATTCGATGCTCTTGTTCTACCTCTCTCCCTGTGTTATTCGATGTCCCCAAACTGAGGATTGAACTTTGGGATTTATAGTCTTCGGATGATGTTAATTGAATCATTAAGATCTTTGATGATTGTTGTAACGGTCGTCGTCTTCAATGTGGGATTAGATGCTCATAACTGATTTCGTCGGTTATAGCCATTGTCCATTAATGACTTTGACTCCTGCATTAATCACTGAACAAATATAACAGTTGTATAACGCGTTAGTTGGCCGAGGTCGCATGATTCTATGCGACGATCGTGCGGAACGGGCGACGTCGAGGTCGAGTGTCGTGAGGAACTCTCGACTTACCTTTTAGGAGGGACGACGGAGGTTTTTTGGGTCTTCGTCGGGGCTTTATCTTAATGTAAGATTTAGTTCATAACATGTGTCTTACCTTTTCTGGTCGTGATCGAGACCTGTGAATTTTTGCCCAAACAGTTTGCCCCCAAAATTTGAAAGTAGGATAGCAAATTCGAATTTTAAATTTTGCCTGTCGGGTGTTCAAGGTCTTGTGTCGAAAAATACCTTGGTTGTTTTGGAACTGCATCGGTTAAATTCAAACTAGAGATGGAAATCGAAGAGAAGATAAAGCCATGATGTCATGCCGACGCACGATGGTGCTTACCAGCTGTCGATGACAGGTGTCGATGATCCGTGTAGTCATACGAAAAGACGGGGACGCGTGGCGATCATCCGAGGACTCGACCTGATATGATCATTTGTATAAGTTAAGATCATGATTGATCTTCTTCTGTTTACGATCTCAGAGAGTTTTAAGCAAATATCTCCTCTTGATATTCTTGCTGTTCTTCTTCGAATCTCTTCCAAATTTGCGAGAGACTATAGTGATTCAAGGCTTAGAGTGCCTATATAAGACATTACTTTCTTACCTTCATCTGCATTGATCCTCTCTTTTTTCTGACAAATAATGCCGTCTGAACCTAAGAGTTCTATCACGAGTCAGGAAGATTTAAATACCTTTAGGTGTTTAGCGAAAATACCTGCAGAGATAGAACTGATATGTCCAGGGAGTACACGTCCTGGGAGTTGTCCTGAAGGATACTTTGTAATATATGAGTATCCCTTCAAAATAGGGTTTGAATGGCATATTCGGCTTTATCCAAGGCTTTCATGCGAGATTTCGGTCTGTCGCCAGGGAAGCAAATGCCCCAACTCTGGCGAGTTTTCCTAGTCATTGAGCGATTGTCTACAAAGTGGGAGTCGCCTATGATCATGAATGATTTCTTGTTGGCTTATCAAGTCAAGAGAGACAAGAACTGGCATTATAGCCCTTATTCCAGGTACAAGGGCGATCGTACCCTGGTTTTGAAAACCGGGGTTAACGATCGTGGGTGGAAGTTGTTAATGCCAAAAATCGCACCAAAGGGACAACTTAAGGTCGATGTGGACTTAAACAACTAAAGAAAGAATCTTTCGACGAGGCGTGCGACGATAAATAAAATAAAGAAACAAGGTATTTGATGACGCAGGAAAAACCTCAATCGAAAAAAAAACCTGCGGACGACAGGGGGTGTCGTCGCTGCACTATGGTCGCCAATCAGGGGCGATGTCCTTGGATACTGATGTCGATCGTACAGTGATTACAATACAAATGAAGAAAATGCTTCGAAATGTAAAGTACAAGTGTTTGAATGTAAAAATAGGTGTTTGTCGTGTACGAAACAAAGTGTGAACTGCTGGTCGAGGGCTGTTGTCGTGCATCGAGAGCGATACTTAGAATAATGGTTCTTCACTTCAGGTGTTCTTGTTAATCGCCGGATATTCGATGTGTTGAAATGTTGATTGAGCTTGATATTTATAGTCTTCGTGTCCTTAGCTTCATCCATGAATGCTCCTTTAATGGCCTTAACGGTTGGAAACGGTCGTCGGAGTAATGATCTTCGTCCGTTACGGTCGCCGGCTGTTTAATGATTGCGTCGGTTATAGTCGTTGCTCCTTAATGACTTTGACTCCTGCATTAATCACTTAACAAACGGTTATGGTTAACGTTAGCTTTGGTCGAGGTCGCACGTCCTTATATAATAGTCGTGCGGATCGGTCGACGTTATGGTCGAGCGTCGTAAGGAACTCTCGACTTACCTTTTATGAGGGATGACGATGGTGTTCTGGGTCTTTGTCGAGACCTTATCTTAATACAAGATATAGTCCTTAATCATACGTCTTACCTGTTCTGGTCGCGGTCGAGCGACGTGATTTTTTGCCTAAACAGTTTGCCCCCAAAATTTGAAAATTGAATGTCAAATTTAAGTTTTAAATTTTGCTTGTCGAACGCTTAGACTTGTGACCTGGGTTGAGGGACTTACCTGGTTGTCGTGAAACTAGACCGGTTCGCCTTTAACTGAACGAGAAGTTGAAAAGGGACGAGGTCGTGACGTCATAATGACGCACGATTGTGCTTATCAGTTGTTGACGCCAGACGTCGACGATCCGTGTGGGTATACGAAAGGACGGGAACGCGTGTCCATCATCAAAGAAGGTGACGCAAGTTGTGCCTGCCCTTCGAGGCTGGGAAAGGATAAAAAATGCCCCGACAGCTGGGTCGGGAATCTTTGAAGAAGACGAAGTTCTGAAGGAACAGTCTTCGAGGGCTGACATTTCGTCGAGAATTGTCACGCCTAAAGAGGCGAAGGCGTCATCCAGCCGTCCAAGCGCGATGGACGCGACACCAGCAAGTTTGGCGCTTCCGGCGACAGTGACGAAGCTAGTGTCCAAGGTGTTGTCCCCAGCGTCTGCCGACAAGGGGAACGGGTCATCGGCCGATGGTGTCCTAGACGGGACGACGTTGTTTCCTCATCTGGAAAAATATTTGCTCCCGTCTTTCAGGGAACGTTTTCCTATCGAGGAGACAGGGACCCATGTCGCCGGGTTGATGTTCTCGGTCGACGTGGTCCTGTGATCTGGCGTTCACAGCCGATACGGTCGTTAGAGACATATGTTCTGGCGTTCCGAGCCGATATGGTCATTTTAAAGACCTATGGTCTGGCGATCCGAGCCAATATGGTCGTTAGAGACTTATGTTACGTTGTGTAGGTTTTGCTTTAGCGATGAAAGGTAAAAAAGTTTACCTTTCTATTGAACCTGAGTATTATTTTGACTCATACATGTCATGGACATATGTAATATCGACTGTAAAAATTCATTAGGTACAAAGAGTCGTGCGACTTGGGCATCCATTGTAATACTACGATTAGAACGTAAGTCATAAGACTTTCATATTTCTATATCGTATAAGCAAACATAAACGCATGCGATCAAAGCATTCGTTCAGAACATGAAATTTTTCTAAGTTGAAGAACTTAGATTGTGGGGTCGTTAGACCTTACGATCGTATGATTTGATCATACGATAAACTTGAATCATGTGTTCCTGCAGGAGAATGATCAAGTCATGGACTTGATTATTTACGTCGTGCGACCATGCGAAATTAAAATTATATAGTAGACTTGGTGACTACTGTCGTGCGATTCTGCGATAAAACAATGTCATGGGTTGGTCGTTGGCTAACCAACGACCCATCGATGCTTAAGTCAGTAGTCGTTTGTGATAAAAAAATCGTATGAAAGGAATGAAAAAGAGATAGGGAACATACCTTTTCAGATTCTGTTTTTAGTGGGGTATTTGCCCCCTGTCATTTAATATCCCATTCTTCTCGAAAGAAAGTGGGTTTTAAATGACAGATCGACACAGAGATCTTGAAAAATATCATCCATGTCTGCGTCGACCGTGCTTTCGTGCGACAGGGCAAGATAGTCGACTTGCGGAAAAGATATCAATTTATCTAAGAAGTCAGGGATAGAGGGATGAACCTGTCGATATTTTGCAGTTATGTCTCTTGCAACTGCTTGACATTCTATTTTCGCGGCTTCAATGTGGCTTTATAGCAATCTCGAGCGACTTTTTGCTCGCTTCTGATCTCTTGGATTCCCCACGGCGTAGGGAATTTCATGATTTGATGATATGTCGAGGGAACGGCTTTCATTTCATGAATCCATGGTCGACCTAAGATGATGTTATAGGCTGACGCACAGTCGATAACACTGAACTTAGTCTGCTTATTGACTCCTCCGACATAGACGGGCAAAATTATCTCTCCAAAGGTGCTCGTCGCTTCTCCATTGAAACCGACCAAAGTTGTCGAACGTCGGGTGATTTCTGAGCGATCAATTCCCATGGCTTTGATAGTGTTGAGAAAAATGACGTTTGCTGAACTGCCCCCGTCTACCAATACTCGACTCGTCAAACAGTTACCGACCGTGAGTTGAATGATCAACCCGTCGTGATGCTTTTGGTACGAGTCGCCGAGGTCGACTTGGTCGAACACGATCTTCATGGCTTCTAATTCCAAATCTCCTTTGGGTCTAGATGAACGAGGAATAGGTCGGTCGTCGGGCGCTTGACTGGCATGACGCTTAGCTGCGGAGTACGTCAGACCACACACGTCCGAACCACCAGTGATGCAATTGATGATCTTTGCAAGTTTGGGCACTGACGATCGGTGGCTATTAGCTGGAAGAACGATATCATCAATCATATCTTTGAGATTACCTTGTGGAACATGATATGCCAATTCCTTCTTGAGTGCGATACAATCATCTGTCGCGTGACCATGGTCGACGTGGAAGTCGCACCACTTTGATTTATCCTTCTTAGCATCGTCCAAATCAGACTTCTTCGGCCACCGGATGGTTGCTTGGCTGGTCTTCAAAGCTTCGACTAAGTCTTTAGCTGACCCTTTGAACCCATAAGAAGAGATCTTGGGGTACACGGGGAATTTAGTCGCGGTTTTAGCTTCTGCCTTCGTCTTGAAACGAATGTTTGAAATCTGACGCGCTGGCTCTATTCTGGATATGGTTTTCGGCTTGAATTCTGGCTTCTTGACACCTAACGGCTTCTTGTCATCAGTGTGTTTGCGACGAAAGGCTGTGTCGTCTTCGACCCTCACATATGCTAAGGTTCGAGCTTGGACGTCTTCGAAAGTCTCTGGGGAATACTTGGTCAGATCGATATATAGACCTGAACTATCGTCTAGACCACGCTTATAAGCTTCGATCGCAGTTTTGATGTCACAATTGCGGATACTGATCATTTCAGCATTGAATCTATTGAAATAACTTCGAATAGACTCATTGGTCTTCTGCACGACATAGTACAGATCACTAGTCTGCTTTTCCATCTTACGATTGCTAGCGAATTGTCGGGAGAATTGGTTGACCAATTCGGCGAATGACCCGATAGACTTGGGTTTGAGATTGATAAACCACTGGAGAGCTGGACCAGTGAGAGTCGCCCCGAAACTCTTGCACATGCATACTTCCTGGTACATGTGTGGAATCGAGATCGTCCACATGAGCTGATTATACTGCGCGACATGCTCGGTTGGACCGGTCACACCCGAATACTTGGGAGTGAAGGCAGGAATGTTATACTTCTTTGGGACCTCGACGGTGGAGATCTTGTCGATGAAGGACGACGCCTGATACCCCGAGCGAGGCTCGACGTCGACAGGCATGGCTGCCCCAGGCAACTTGGCGAGCAAGGACAGGACGCGCTCACTTTGGTCTTCTAACATCTTCAAACGCTGGGCGACGGGATCGTTAAGATCAGGATTTGCCCTTGTAGAGGGATTGGTCCCTGGACTAGTGTCATTACCATGCGATGAACCATTGGTGTCCCCGTTGAACGGAACAAAATATGGCTGCGACCCATAGTGGAATTGTTGCGGTCCATTCTGAAACGATTGTGGTCCATGCTGAAATGGTTGCGATCTCTGCTGGAAAGATTGCGATCCTTGCTGGAAAGGTTGCGATCCTTGCTGGAAAGGTTGCGGACCACTTTGGAACGGCTGGGAAAATGGCTGGGATCCATTCTGAAACGGCTGGGCGCCACCTTGCAATGGTTGGGATCCATTGTTCAAAGGTGGTGGTCGGACGTGCTGAGGGGGAATCTGCCCAGACTGGGTATTCGGAATGAACGGACCCGGCTGCTGATTCTGCATGAATGGACCTGTATGTTGATTCTGTGCGGACGGGCCTGGTCCCGGACCTGGATTCTGGATGAATGGTCTAGGACCATTCTGGGGTCCAAAAGGATTCCTTAGCCGCGCGATCTCTTCAGCTGCTCTGCGATTCTGCTCTGCCATTGCATTGAGTTGATTCCTGGCAGCCTCGAGCTCCTGATACATCTGAGCGACGGTTTGCTGCGGATTTCCAGGGGCTGCCATTTTCCTGCAACAGAAAATGGAAGAAACTCCAAGACACTATTAGTAGAATGCACGTTCGTCGACGATTTTCTCTAGATGTAGTCCCACGGATGGCGCCAAACTGTTAATGCCAAAAATCGCACCAAATGGACAACTTAAGGTCGATGTGGACTTAAACAACTAAAGAAAGAATCTTTCGACGAGGCGTGCGACGATAAATAAAATAAAGAAACAAGGGATTTGATGACGCAGGAAAAACCTCAATCGAGGAAAAAACCTGTAGACGACAGGGGGTGTCGTCGCTGCACTATGGTCGCCAATCAGGGGCGATGTCCTTGGATACTGATGTCGATCGTACAGTGATTACAATACAAATGAAGAAAATGCTTCGAAATGTAAAGTACAAGTGTTTGAATGTAAAAATAGGTGTTTGTCGTGTACGAAACAAAGTGTGAACTGCTGGTCGAGGGTTGTTGTCGTGCGTCGAGAGCGATACTTAGAATAATGGTTCTTCACTTCAGGTGTTCTTGTTAATCGCCGGATATTCGATGTGTTGAAATGTTGATTGAGCTTGATATTTATAGTCTTCGTGTCCTTAGCTTCATTCATGAATGCTCCTTTAATGGCCTTAACGGTTGGAAACGGTCGCCGGAGTAATGATCTTCGTCCGTTACGGTCGCCGGCTGTTTAAAGATTGTGTCGGTTATAGTCGTTGCTCCTTAATGACTTTGACTCCTGCATTAATCACTTAACAAACGGTTATGGTTAACGTTAGCTTTGGTCGAGGTCGCACGTCCTTATATAATAGTCGTGCGGATCGGTCGACGCTATGGTCGAGCGTCGTAAGGAAATCTCGACTTACCTTTTATGAGGGACGACGATGGTGTTCTGGGTCTTTGTCGAGACCTTATCTTAATACAAGATATAGTCCTTAATCATACGTCTTACCTGTTCTGGTCGCGGTCGAGCGACGTGATTTTTTGCCCAAACAGAAGTCTAGATACGTATTCGTACGTATTGATTCACTTGATCTCCACAGCAATTGGATTCGTCCCGATTGGAACGTGACGAGTATATACTTTTCTTTTGTTTTTAACGTATGCCATTGTTTGATTTATACTTTCCATTTATTCTTCTTCTTTTGTCGCCTTCAGAGATCCAGTTCGATGACGTGAAGCCGAACGAAGATTCCCAAGCCAAGATCGACAGATTCATGAAACACAGCTGTTAATGCCAAAAATCGCACCAAAGGGACAACTTAAGGTCGATGTGGACTTTAACAACTAAAGAAAGGAATTGTTCGACAAAGGCGTGCGACTAAGACAAAAATGTAAATGAGACAAAGGATTTGATGACGCGGGAAAAACCTCAACTAGGAAAAAACCTGCAGACGACAGTGGATGTCGTCGCTTCACTATGGTCGCCAATAAGGGGCGATGTGACCATGTAGCCCAGGAATTTCCCAGCGCTGACACCGAAAGAACATTTCGTCGGGTTGAGCTTCATGTTATACTTTCTAAGGATATCAAACGATTGCCTCAGATGCTCGACATGGTCGATCGCTTGTTTTGACTTGACCAGAATGTCGTCGATATACACTTCCATCGTGTCGCCGAGATGGTCTTTAAACATTTTATTCACTAGACGCTGGTAGGTAGAACCTGCATTTTTTAGTCCGAAAGGCATAACTTTATAATAGTATATACCTCGGTTCGTCATAAATGCGGTTTTTTCTTGGTCCTCGACGTGCATTAAGATTTGATTGTATCCGGAATAGGCATCCATGAACGTCAGTAGTTTGTGCCCAACTGTCGCGTCGACTATGGCGTCGATATGTGGTAATGGAAAAGGATCTTTTGGACAGGATTTATTGAGATCTGTGAAGTCGATACAGACCCTGCACTTTCCATTCTTCTTCGCTACCACCACGACGTTAGCAAGCCAGCCGGGGTATTTTACCTCTCGAATCTTCCCTGTCTTGAGAAGATTGTCGACTTCGTCATTTATCACCTTATTCCTTTCAGGAGTGAATTTCTGTCGCTTCTGCTTTATAGGTTTGAACGATGGGTCGACGTTGAGCTTATAAGAGATGACGTCAGGATCTATGCCGACCATATCTTCATGCGACCAGGCGAAACAATCAGCATGTTCCTGCAAAAAAGATATTAACTTTCCCCTGAGACAAGGATTGAGAGACGACCCGATGAAGACTTTTTGGTCAGGCTTGCTTGAATCTAGAACGACTTCCTCCAGGAGATAATCGTTGACTGTTTCAAGTGCATCGTGTTTATTTTCGAGCCCCTCATGTGCTAGGACAGCGACTTGTTCGTTATTCGCCATTTTCCTGAAACAGAGAACAGAAGAAACTCCAAGAAAACGTAAGTAGGACGCATGTTTGTCGAAGATTTTCTCTAGATGAGGTCCCACGGATGGCGCCAAAATGTTAATGCCAAAAATCGCACCAAAGGGACAACTTAAGGTCGATGTGGACTTTAACAACTAAAGAAAGGAATCGTTCGACAAAGGCGTGCGACAAAGACAAAAATGTAAATGAGACAAAGGATTTGATGACGCGGGAAAACCTCAACTAGGAAAAAACCTGCAGACGATAGTGGATGTCGTCGCTGCACTATGGTCGCCAATCAGGGGCGATGTCCTTGGTGTTCCGGGTGTCGATCGTACAGAGATTACAATACAAATGAAGGAAAGACTTCGAAATGTAAAGTACAAGTGTTTGGAATGTAAAAACAGTGTGCGTCGTGTGTGAAAACTATGTATAAACTGTTGGTCGAGAGTGAGAGTCTTGCGTCGAGAGCGATCTTCTATGAATGATCTCTTTGCTTCGAATGAATATTCTTCGAGTGTTTGCGTTTGCTTCTGTTGTTCGATGCTATTGTTCTTTCTCTCCTTTGTATTATTCGATGTTGATCAGATGTCTTGAACTGATGATTGAGCCGAGATTTTATAGTCTTCGGATGACTTTAATTGAATCATTAAGATCTTTGATGATTGTTGTAACGGTCGTCGTCTTTAATGTGAGTTTAGATGCTCATAACTGATTTCGTCGGTTATAGTCGTTGTCTATTAATGATGTTTGACTCCTGCATTAAACATTGAACAAACGTAACAGTTGTATAACGCGTTAGTCGGTCGAGGTCGCACAGTTTTATGCGACGGTCGTGCGGAACGGGCGACGTCGAGGTCGAGTGCCGTGAGGAACTCTCGACTTACCTTTTAGGAAGGACGACGGAGGTTCTTTGGGTCTTCGTCGGGACCTTATCTTAATACAAGATATAGCTTCATAACATGTGTCTTACCCTTTCTGGTCGTGGTCGAGACCTGTGAAATTTTGCCCAAACAACAGCGTCGATGATCGATCTTTCGTCGTGCGTCAATCGGCGGTCGAGGACGAGGACATGGTGGGAGACACGAGAGATCCTGAAGAAGAAGATGAGCAGGAAGAGGCGACTGGTAAGCGTTCCGTAGTTTTTTATTTTCTCCGTTTATTTTGTTTGTCTGATGTTTTGTGTGATTCCTTACTAGTGTCGACTGATAGGAAATCGGTATCCAAGAAGAGAGGGGTGCATATTATGCTTGCCCTTCGAGGCGAAAGAGAGAATGTCTCGACAGTTGGGTCGAGGATTCCAAAGAAAACTAAGAAGACAGTCCTGAGGGAACCGTCTTCGAGGGCTGATGACTCATCGAGAGTTGTCACGCCTAAGAAGGCGAAGGAGTCATCCATCCTTCACGGTGCGATGGACGCGACACCAAAGTTCGGCGCCTCCGGCGACAGTGACGAAACCGGTGTCTAAGGTGTCGACCCCATCGTCTGCCGACAAGGGCGAAGAGTCGTCGGACGAAGTTACGATGGTTAACTTTACGTTGTCGTCTAACTTTATGGCGGATAGTGTCCTAGACGGGACAACGTTGTTTCCTCACTTGGGGAAATATTTGCTCCCATCTTTTAAGGAACGTTTTCAGAGAGCTCCGATCAGGGAAGTGTTTGGGCAAAATTTCACGTCGTACGACCACGACTAGAAAAGGTAAGACGCGCATCATGAAAGACATCTTGGATTAATATAAGGTCCCGACCAAGACCCGCAGAACATCGTCGTCCCTCGTAAAAGGTAAGTCGTACGTCCCCCATGACGCTCGACCATAGCGTCGCCTGATCCGCACGACTATTACATAAGGACGTGCGCCCTCGACCAAAGCTAACGTTAACCATAACCGTTTGTTAAGTGTTTAATGCAGGAGTCAAAGTCATTAAGGAGCAACGGCTATAACCGACGCAATCATTAAACAGCCGGCGACCGTAACGGACGAAGATCGTTGCTCAGATGTATCAGGAGCTCGAAGTCGCCAGGAATCAGCTCAATGCAATGGCGGAGCAGAATCGCAGAGCATCTGAGGAGATTGCACAATTGAGAAATCCTTTCGGACCTCAGAATGGTCCTAGGCCGTTCGTGCAGAATCCAGTTCCGGGATCATTCAATCAGAATGGTCCTAGACCATTTGTTCAGAATCCAGATACAGGACCAGATCCTTCCGCGCAGAATCAGCATCCAGGTCCGTTTACGCAGAATCAGCAACCAGGGCCATTCAACCCAAATCCCCAGTTCGGACCAATTCCCCCTCAGCATCTCAGGCCACCACCCATGAATAATGGGTCGCAGCCGTTACAAGGGTCGCAGCCTTTCCAGCAGGGGTCGCAGCCATTTCAACAGCCATTTCAGAATGGACCTCAAGGTGGATCTCAGCCATTCCACGGTGGTTCGCAGCCTTTCCAGCAAGGATCCCAGCCGTTCCAGAATGGATCACAACAATTTAATCATGGGTCGCAGCCATATTTTGTCCCGTTCAATGGAGACACCAATGGCTCGTCGCATGACAATAGCATCAGCTCAGGAGTTAACCCTCAAGCAGGGGCAGCTGTCGGTCATAATGACCCCGTTGTTCAGCGTTTGAAGATGTTGGAAGATCAGAATGAGCGCGTCCTGTCCTTGCTCGCCAAATTGCCTGGGGCAGCCGTGCCAGTCGACGTCGAGCCTCGCTCGGGGTATCAGGCGTCGCCCTTCATCGACGAGAGCGCCACCGTCGAGGTCCCAAAGAAAAAGTATGCATGTGTAAGAGCTTCGGTGCAACTCTCACTGGTCCAGCTCTCCAATGGTTGATTAATCTCAAACCCAAGCCTATCGGGTCGTTCGCCGAGTTGGTCAATCAATTCTCCCAGCAATTCGCTAGCAGTCGTAAGATGGAGAAGCAGACTAGCGACCTATATTACGTCGTGCAGAAAGCCAGCGAGTCTATTCAGAGTTATTTCAATAGATTCAATGCTGAAATGATCAGTATCCGCAATTGTGACATCAAGACTGCGATCGAAGCTTACAAGCGTGGTCTGGACGATAGTTCGGGTCTGTACACCGACCTGACTAAATATCCCCCAGAGAATTTCGAAGACATTTGTGCTTGAACTTTAGCATATATGAGGGTCGAGGACGACGCAACATTTCGTCGCAAGCACACTGACGACAAGAAGTCGTTAGGCGTCAGAAAACCGGAATTCAAGGCCAAAGCTGTTTCCAGAATCGAGCCCGCGCGCCAAATTTCAAATGTTCGTTTCAAGACGAAAGCAGAGGCCAAGACAGCGACTAAATTTCCTCGATACCCCAAGATATCCTATTACGGATTCAAAGGGTCCGCAAAAGACTTAGTCGAAGGTCTTAAGTCCGTCCAAGCGACCATTCGATGGCCAAAGAAGTCCGACCTGGATGGTGCTAAGAAAGATATCATCGACGATGATGCTACTCCAGCTAGTAACCATCGTCCGTCGACCCCCGAGCATACAAAAGTCGTCAATTGCATCACCGGTGGTTCAGACATGTATGGTCTGACATACTCCACAGTCAGGCGCCTTTGACAGGTTCGTTCTTCTAAAATTATATCTTTTCCACAGGGATAAGTCTACTATGGTGCCATGTCGCACGACAATATCTCATCAGATCGCAGTGTCATCCTGTCATTTAAAACCTATCTTTCCTCCAAAAAGAATAAGATAATAAATGACAGGGGGGCAATATCCCACTAAAAAGAGAATCTAACGGTATGTTCCTAAATCTTTTTCATACGATTTTTTTTCTCACAACTGACTTAAGCATCGGAGGGTCGTTGGTTAGCCAACAACCAACCCTTAACATCGTTTTACCGCAGAATCACACGACAGTTTATCGCAGGATCGCACGACAGTAGTCATTAAGTCTACAATAAGACTTTAAATTCATAAGGTCGCACGATATAAACGACCAAATCTATGATTTGATCATCCTTTACGGGGACATACGATTCAAATTAATCACACAACTTAGTCGTACGATTGCCAGGTCTAACGATCTCATGATCTAAGCCTCTTAACTTGGACTTAGTCGTACGATTGCAAGGTCTAACGATCTCATGATCTAAGCCTCTTAACTTGGAAAAATTTCATACTCTGAATATATGCTTTAGTCGCATGTGTTTATGTTTATACACACGATTTAAAAGTCTATTGGCTTACGTACCAGTTATTGTGTTACAATGAATGCCTTAGTCGCATGATTCCCAGATTCAATTTCATAATTGATATGGTATTTGTTTACCAAATATATAAAACGCAAGTTCAAACAAAAGTTCAAAGTTTCATTTACAAAACTGTCGGTTATATTCAAAAGAACTCAACCACCGACGGTCGAGTATACAAAGTTAAAATGGTTCGACCACCAACGGTCGAGACATGAAAAGACATAGCATTTCCTAAACCTAGAGAAAAGCGTCGATGGCAAGCTCTGCCCAAAAGTCCCGACCTTCGAAGCCCTGCCAATCCCGAAGAACCGATGCAAGGATCAAACAAGTATATTAGGAGTGGTCTTCCAACTCCTTACGCCTTGACATTCTGAGAATATGGCTCTAAAGATTAATGTTAAGGTTGGAGGAAGGAATATATCCTTCTCAACGATCGACCTCTACTACAGCATTTCCTCTACCTTCACATATTCAATGAGAGGAAACAGAACCATCTGCAAATTACAAAAGAAACATAATAAATGCTCAGCGAAAGAACTTCGATAACACAAGTTTTGAAAGAAAACTTACAAAGAACGCCAGTTCGTCTAAACACAGTCCAATCTCTTCAACAGAGATTCTTCGAAAACGCTCCTTGAAAGATAAGAGCTGATATTTCCCCAGATGCGGAAGTGACTCTGCCCTGACGAGGACATAGTCAATCAGGAGGGTTGACGACAACGCAAAGTTGTTTGTCGCCATAAACTCTCCCTCATTCTCTCCCGTCTTTACACCCTTGCCCCTGGCGGCTGACGAAAGGGTCGACGAGGATATAGAGAACATCGTCGCCAGTTGCGCAGTATGAAACATCATTGCCAGTTGCGCAGTATGAAACACCGTCGCCAGTTGCGCAGTATGAAACATCGTCGCCAGTTGCGCAATATGAGACATCGTCGCCAGTTGTGCAGTATCAATCCAATCCAATCACTGTCCGTATCCAACACATACCTCGTCTTCCATTTGCGATCATCGACAGCAGCGTTCAAAACTAAGGTACAGTCACCCTTAAGTCCTGAAAGTAAACTATAACGACGATATTGATCGGTCGTGACTTTATACGCCACTCCCAGTGCGAGGTAAGTCGCTCGATGATCAGGATAACTCGCCAGAACTGGGGCATCGGTTGCCTCGGTGAAAGATCGAATTCACGCATGAACACTTCGACCAAAGGCGAATACGGCCAGTGGAAGCCCATCTTAAACAGGTACTCATATATCATGGCATATCCATCAGGACACATCTCCGGTCGAACCTCGCCAACCTTGCTTATGGTAATACATATGAGAATCCTCGCTAGACTTCCAAAGTCGTCAAAATCTTTTTCATTTCTAATAGCACCTCTGGGCTCCGTCGACATTCAGCTGGTAAGCACGATCATATGTCAACATGACGTCACGACCTCGTTCCCCTTTTTAACTTCTCGTTCAGTTAGAGGCAAACCAACCCAGTTACAAGGCGGTCAAGGTAATTTTTTCTGACCCTTGCTCTATTTTTTACGCGTCTGCTTGACAAAATTTAAACTCGAATTTGCCATCCTTCTTTCAAATTTTGGGGGCAAACTGTTTGGGCAAAAATTCACGTCGTACGACCACGACCAGAAAAGGTAAGACGCGCGTCATGAAAGACATCTTGGATTAATATAAGGTCCCGACCAAGACCCGCAGAACATCGTCTTCCCTCGTAAAAGGTAAGTCGTACGTCCCCCATGACGCTCGACCATAGCGTCGCCCGATCCGCACGACTATTACATAAGGACGTGCGACCTCGACCAAAGCTAACGTTAACCATAACCGTTTGTTAAGTGTTTAATGCAGGAGTCAAAGTCATTAAGGAGCAACGGCTATAACCGACGCAATCATTAAATAGCCGGCGACCGTAACGGACGAAGATCATTACTCCGGCGACCGTTTCCAACCGTTAAGGCCATTAAAGGAGCATTCATGAAGCTAAGGACGCGAAGACTATAAATATCAAGCTCAATCAACATTTCAACACATCGAATATCCGGCGATCAACAACCGAAGCAATATTCAAGAACACCTGAAGTGAAGAACCATTATTCTAAGTATCGCTCTCGACGCACGACAACAGCCCTCGACCAATAGTTGTTTACACTTGTATTCACACGACAAACACCTATTTTTACGTTCAAACACTTGTACTTTATTTTTCGAAGCATTTCCTTCATTTGTATTGTAATCTCTGTACGATCGACAACAGTATCCAAGGACATCGCCCCTGATTGGCGACCATAGTGCAACGACGACACCCCCTGTCATCCGCAGGTTTTTTCCTCGATTGAGGTTTTTCCTGCGTCATCAAATCCCTTGTTTCTTTATTTTATTTATCGTCGCACGTCTCGTCGAAAGATTCTTTCTTTAGTTGTTTAAGTCCACATCGACCTTAAGTTGTCCCTTTGGTGCGGTTTTTGGCATTAACAGGAAGCGGGATCTCAGATTGCCGGTTTGGCGTTCTCGGTAAGTCTTTCTTTCAAGACTTGGTTCATTTGTCGCTGTTGTCGTTGGATATTTAACGAAGTTCCTATTGTTTACAGACATTTTAGTCTTCTTTGGCGTTATATGCTGAGATGTCGAGAGTCGAAGATCTGGTGGCGTCTGCTCTTGAAAGAGAGGATGCGGCGCTGGAAAGGGAAAGGGTGGCTTTGGACAGGGAGAAGTCGGCCTTGGCGCGCGCCGACGAGTTGACCATTCAACTTTACGATGCTTTGCACGAGCTAAAGACTGTTAGTCGCGCGAAAGAGGCGGGCGATTCTCCTAAGCTTTAGGAAACTTTTAACCTTTCCTTGTTTTTGTTGACTATTAGTGGTCGAACCACTTTCCTTTGGATTGTAAATCGTCAGTTTATGAATGAAACTTAGATTTTTATTGAACTTGCGTCTTATATATTTGGCAAACAAATATCGCATCGACTGTCAAATTCATAAAAAATATACAAGGAATCATGCGACTTAGGCATCTATTGTAACACAATAACTGGAACGTAAGCCAATAGACTTTAAAATCGTGTATATAAATATAAGCACATGCGACTAAAGCATACATTCGGAGTATGAAATTTTTCTAAGTTAAGAAACTTAGATCGTGAGATTGCTAGACCTCGCGATCATACGACTAAGTCGTGCGATTAATTCGAATCGTGTGCCCCTGTAGAAGGATGATCAAGTCATAGACCTGATCGTTTATGTCGTGCGACCTTGCAAAACTAGAGTCGTTTGATTATTGTCGTGCGATTCTGCGGAATAAACAATGTCAGAGGTTGGTCGTTGGCTAATCAACGACCCTCCGATGCTTAAGTCAGTAATCGTCGTTGTTTAAAAAATCGTATGAAAAAATAGAAAAGGGTTTAGAAGACGTACATTTTCTGACATGTCGTGCCCAACTACGTGGGACGTCTTGATTATTGCTACCATCTTACCCCCTTGTGGCGATTTTAAGACGATACACTAAATGTCGTCGTGAGTCGCCACAATAGAAGGTCTGTTTTCGCGGCTTCAGGGTGGTTTTATAGCAATCACGGGCGACTTTCGGCTCACTTTTTATCTCCTGGATTCCCCACGGCGTAGGGAACTTCAGAGTTTGATGATACGTCGAGGGAACGGCCTTCATCTCATGGATCCATGGTCGACCTAAGATGATGTTATAAGCCGACGCACAGTCGATGACGCTGAACTTGGTTTGCTTGTTGATTCCTCCGGCGTAGACTGGCAAGATGATATCTCCATAGGTGCTCGTCGCTTCTCCATTGAAACCAACCAAAGTTGTCGAACGTCGGGTGATTTCCGAACGATCGATTCCCATGGCCTTGATGGTGCCAAGGAAGATGACATTCGCTGAACTGCCCCCATCGACCAAGACTCGTCGAGTTAAACAGTTACCAACCGTGAGTTGAATGATCAACCCGTCATGATGTTTCTGATATGAGTCGCCGAGGTCTTCTTGGTCTAATACGATCTTCATAGCTTCCAACTCCAAATCTCTTTTGGGTCTCGATGAACGCGGGACAGGCCGATCATCAGGTGCTTGACTGGTGTGACGTTTGGCCGCAGAGTACGTCAGACCACATACGTCGGAACCACCGATGATACAATTGACGACTTTCGCATGCTCGGGGGTTGACGGTCGAACGTCGTTAGCTGGGGTAGCGATGTCGTCGATGATGTCTTTTAAATTGCCCTTCGGGACGTGATACGCCAGCTCCTTTTTTAGAGCTATGCAATCATCTGTCGCGTGACCATGGTCGACATGAAAGTCGCACCATTTAGATTTATCTTTCTTAGCGTCGTCCTGATCGGACTTCTTTGGCCATCGAATAGTCGCCTGGGTGGTCTTCAGAGCTTCGACCAAATCTTTAGTGGATCCTTTGAATCCATAAGAGGATATCTTGGGGTACTGAGGAAACTTGGTCGCGGTCTTAGCCTCTGCTTTCGTCTTGAATCGGACGCTCGAGATCTGGCGCGCGGGCTCTATTTTGGAAATTTCTTTTGTCTTGAACTCGGGCTTTTTCACACCTAACGATCTTTTGTCGTCGGTATGCTTGCGACGACAGGCAGCGTCGTCCTCTACTCTCATGTACGTTAGGGTTCGAGCTCGGACGTCTTCAAAATTCTCCGGAGGATACTTGGTCAGGTCAGTGTATAACCCTGAGCTGTCGTCCAGACCACGCTTATAAGTTTCAATTGCAGTCTTAACGTCACAATTGCGAATGCTGATCATCTCCACATTGAATCGATTGAAATAACTGCGGATAGACTCACTGGTCTTCTGCACGACGTAATACAGGTCACTGGTCTGCTTCTCCATCTTGCGACTGCTGGCGAATTGCTGGGAGAATTGGTTGACCAATTCAGCGAACGACCCGATGGACTTGGGTTTGAGATTGATCAACCATTGGAGAGCAGGACCGGTGAGAGTCGCACCGAAGCTTTTGCACATACAGACCTCCTGATACATGTGTGGGATCGAGATCGTTCATATGAGCTGTTTATACTGCGCGACGTGCTCTGTTGGATCGGTCACTCCCGAATACTTAGGCGTAAAGGCGGGGACGTTGTACTTCTTCGGGACCTCGACAGTCGCAATCTCATCGATGAAGGGTGACGCCTGAAATCCTGATCGAGGTTCGACATCAACGGGCACGGCTGCCCCAGGTAGCTTGGCGAGCAAAGATAGGACGAACTCGTTCTGATCTTCTAGCATTTTCAATCGCTGGGCGACGGGGTCATTGGGGTCGAGATTTGCTCTTGCTTGCGGATTAATTCCTGAACTGGTGCCATTGCCATGTGACGAGCCATTGGCGTCTCCATTGAAAGGAACAAAATACGGTTGCGGCCCATTCTGAAACAGCTCGACCCATTCTGAAACGGCTGCGACCCATTTTGCATGGGTGGTGGCCTTATGTGCTGAGGAGGAACCGTCCCGAACTGGGGATTTGGATTGAACGGTCCCGGCTGCTTGTTCTGCATGAACGGACCTGGATGCTGATTCTGAGCGAACGGACCTGATCCTGGACCTGGATTATGCGCGAATGGTCGAGGACCATTCTGACCGAACGATCCTTGGCCTGGATTCTGAACGAATGTCCTAGGACCATTCTGAGGTCCAAAGGGATTCCTTAACCGTGCGATCTCCTCAGCTGCTCTGCGACTTTGCTCTGCCATGGCGTTGATTTGATTTCGAGCGACTTCAAGCTCCTGGTACATCTGGGCAATGACATGCTGCTGATTTCCAGGGGATGCCATTTTCCTGAAACAGAGAACAAAGAAAACTCCAAGAAACCATTAGTAAAATGCACGTTTGTCGAAGATTTTCTCTAGATGAGGTCCCACGGATGGCGCCAAACTGTTAATGCCAAAAATCGCACCAAAGGGACAACTTAAGGTCGATGTGGACTTTAACAACTAAAGAAAGGAATCGTTCGACAAAGGCGTGCGACAAAGACAAAAATGTAAATGAGACAGAGGATTTGATGACGCAGGAAAAACCTCAACGAGGAAAAAACCTACGGACGACAATGGATGTCGTCGCTGCACTATGGTCGCCAATCAGAGGCGATGTCCTTGGTGTTCCGGGTGTCGATCGTACAGAGATTACAATACAAATGAAGGGAAAGACTTTGAAATGTAAAGTACAAGTGTTTGAAATGTAAAAACAGCGTGCGTCGTGTGTGAAAACAATATGTGAACTGTTGGTCGAGAGTGAATGTCGTGCGTCGAGAGCAATCTTCTATGAATGATCTCTTTGCTTCGAATGAATATTCTTCAAGTGTTTGCGTTTGCTTCTGTTGTTCGATGCTCTTGTTCTACCTCTCTCCCTGTGTTATTCGATGTCCCCAAACTGAGGATTGAACTTTAGGATTTATAGTCTTCGGATGATGTTAATTGAATCATTAAGATCTTTGATGATTGTTGTAACGGTCGTCGTCTTCAATGTGGGATTAGATGCTCATAACTGATTTCGTCGGTTATAGCCGTTGTCCATTAATGACTTTGACTCCTGCATTAATCACTAAACAAATATAACAGTTGTATAACGCGTTAGTCGGCCGAGGTCGCATGATTCTACGCGACGGTCGTGCGGAACGAGCGACGTTGAGGTCGAGTGTCGTGAGGAACTCTCGACTTACCTTTTAGGAGGGACGACAGAGGTTTTTTGGGTCTTCGTCGGGGCTTTATCTTAATACAAGATATAGTTCATAACATATGTCTTACCTTTTCTGGTCGTGGTCGAGACCTGTGAATTTTTGCCCAAACAGACGTCACAGTTACCCGTTACACGGAGTCGACAGGCGCCTTTTTCCGAGGACTTTTGAGATCAAATGCGGTATTTTTCAGTTTGTGAAGGGTGTTTCGAGCCCCCGAGTCCTTTGGATGATGCGATACATGCGATACTTTGACGAAACATTTTTTTTATCAGGGCTTGAATCTGGCTTCGAGCCGTACTCGATTCCGATTGAAGTTGAATCAAGGGTCTTGACAATTTGCCATATACCTGAAAAAACTTTACAAGATCGTTAGAGCGATATGAGTGTTGGCTTGAGATTTTCTCTAGATGGGGTCCCACGGATGGCGCCAAACTGTTAATGCCAAAAATCGCACAAAAGTACAACTTGAGGTCGATGTGGACATTTAACAACTAAAGAAACGCATCTCAAGCCAAATAACACAATTGCGAGGAAAAAGTAAAAGAGACAAGAGATTTGGTGACGCGGAAAACCCCAAAACGAGGGAAAAACCCGCGGTCGACTCTGTTAGAGTCGACTGTGCACTATGGTCGCCAAACAGGGGCGATGTCCTTGTGTTTCGGGTGTCGATCGTACAGAGATTACAGTACAAATGAAAGGAAGATTTCGAAATGTAAAGTAACAAGTGTTTTGAATGTAAAACAATGTGCGTCGTGTGTTTAAACTGTGTGTCATGCGCTGATGTCGTGCGTCGAGAGCGATTCTTCTGAGAGCGATTTCTGTGCTTCAAGTGTTCTTTCGAGTTCGAGTGTTTGTGCTTGTTGTTCGATGTCGGAGTATGCCTTTATATAGGTTTCGCCGGTCATTAATGTGTTTTAATGGTTGGTCTAGTAACCGCTGTCGACATTAAATGCGCTTTGATGATTGGCTTTGTAACCGCTGTCGAATCTTTAATGTCATTAAGAGCTCGACCGTTATTGTCCGTTGTACCATAATGGCTTGTAGACCTGCATTAATGAACAAAAGAAACGGTTGTCGACCATTGATAGTTAGTGTAATCGCAAGACCGTCTTAGTTTCTGGACGTCGGTCTTATGGAGCATACGACCGTCGCCGACATACAAGATCATGTATATGACTGTGAACGTCTTGTAAGACCTTATTTTAATATAAGAATAGTCTTATGACAATGTCCTAAGACCAGGTCGCAGGACCAGGATGATATAAGATCGACGACAGGAGACTGTTGACGTAAGACCGACGGGTCGTAACTGGTGACATAAGACTGGCGACATAAGACTAGCGACGTAAGACTAGTAACGTTTTACTTGCGACATGTAACACGCGACACGTGTGACATGCGATGCGTGTCGAGCGATCATGAGATGTAAAGTCACTATCCTGAGTGACTATTGACACAGGATGTCGTTTAATAACCAACTATCGTATGTCGGGGATATGGCAATAAAGGGTATTACCCTTGTCGGTCGGGGGTATGACTTTTGTAGGTATTAGGGTAATCAAGATCCACGGGTCATGTCGAGGGAATTTCCCAAGTCGGTCGAGGGTGTGATTTTTTACCCAAACAAGATCCATCAACAAAACCAATCCAAGCCCATAATATGTAGTTTGCATGCTATAAATAATCGGCCCAAATGTTTGTACAAGGCCGGCCCAAAAAGTCTTCACGATTCGATCCAAAATGCGAGTATCCACAAACGTCAAAGCTCGGTCTTCAAACAAAAATCGGAGTCTTTCTATCTCGTTCCACAAATCTTCTAAATTTATGACTCCATAAGACCGTCTTTACGCAACCTAAAATACACAAAGTACGAAATAAGCGTTTTTGGACAATTTTCGTGCATTTATAGACGTTTTTGGCCAACTTGTCACACCAAGGCCCAACTTATTTATTTTACGCTAAGGTCACTATAATTAACTAAAATTGACTAAATGGGATGGCAAAATGGTTCAAAAATTGGAATTATATGGCTAAAATAGGGTTAAATAAATAACCCTATCAGTGGGAAAGAAGAAGAAAGGTGATGTGGTTGCTAAGTTTGTGAATAGGCCATCCAAACCACACCATGGCTTTAGCTCTACAGCTGTTGCCAAAATGTGGTCCAAATTCCAAACTAGGATAGGTCTACCAGATAAGGGATTTGATGAACAGAGCATTAGAGAGTTTCATTTCATTAAGCAAGTTGTGGAAACCCAAGGGCTCGAGAAACTCTGTGAGGTTCATAGCTCTTACAACCTCACACTCATAAGAGAATTTTACTGTGAAGTGGCCACCAACTCATCCTCTAGACTAACTATTAGAGGTGTTCCAATCCATCTCACTGCCAAAAAGATCAATAGCTTCTTGTCCCTCACACCTCCAACCTCACACTCATAAGAGAATTTTACTGTGAAGTGGCCACCAACTCATCCTCTAGACTAACTATTAGAGGTGTTCCAATCCATCTCACTGCCAAAAAGATCAATAGCTTCTTGTCCCTCACACCTCCAAGCAAAACTAAATACCACAGATTGGTGACCAAGGCTACATTAGAGGACCTGAATGAGGCTGTTGCAGCATTAGGAAAGCCAAGAACAACCTGGGAATACCACTCAAATATGATGCTAAGGACTTTCAAAGCCTCAAACCTTTCTGCAGATGCTAATGTATGGATCAACTTGGTGAGGCACTCCATTTCACCAACCACACATGACAGCACCATATCTGTGGAGAGAATGTTTCTTCTGTTATGTATTATGACAGGTAAGAGCATCAATCTGGGAAAGCAAATGCTCAGAAGCATAAGGGAGTGTGCCACAAGAATAAAGGGAAAGTTTTACTTTCCTGGGATGTTGACAAAGCTGCTGGTGGAGATGGGTGTGCCACAATATAAAGATGATATGATTGTGAAAGAGCAAAGGAAAAAATGGGAGATTGATATGAAGGTTGTTCAAAGGTTGGGGGACAGGAAAGAGAAAGGGGTAGGAGCTCTCGATATGGTAACCATGATGCAGGATGTGCTGAGCCAAAACAGTACCCTCTTAGATACTATGTTGAAACAAAGGAATGAGTTCATGGACAAGGTTGAGGAGTTGAGATTTGAAATGATGACTATAGTTGCAAATCACAAGAGGAAGGCCAGAGAGATGGGTAGTATGGGACTACCAAAGATGAGGAAGTTGCTAAAGACCAAGAACATGGAGATTGCCAAACTGAAAGAGGACAACAAGAAGCTGAAAGCAGTGGCTGCTACCAAGTTCGGTGCTGCATCATCTGTTACTGTTGGATCACACATGACCGCAACTGCTGGATGGACACAGCCTACTCCCAATGAGTAGGACAGGTTAATCATGCCCTCTTAGCTCCATTTACTGTTTAAATTTTGGTTATTTGAGTCTGGGATTAGTTTTTACTCTTTATAGCTTGTTTTATTGCATTTGGGATCATGAATGGTAATTGTTAGCATGCTTGTATAGCCAAAATAATTTTCAAAAGTTCACATCTCATTTTTAGGAGTAATTTATGCTAGAACTAACCACACTTGTGCTTGGGACACAATTTGGTCCACATTCATCACAAATCACAGAAAAGATCCATGCTTTTACTCATTTTTAGCCACTCTAAGCCTTTAAATTCATACACTTCTCCACAACAATGAGGACAATGTTAATTTCTTAGTTTGGGGTGGGGGTGTCTAAAAATGGCAAGCATGAAGGCTACAAAGTGGTCTAAACACACCAAAAATACTCTATAGGAGTAGGTGTATGTTCCAACCAAAAAGAGCACAAAAAGTGCCAAAATTTGAAACTTTTTCAAGTGTTGGAACATGGGGTGTGAAAAGGCAAGGTGAGATAAAAAGATGCCAAAAAAAAAAGAGAACCCCTGTCCTATCTTAAAAGTTTTGGTAATCTGTGATGATGAATTGTGTGACCATAACAAAAAGACAATGTGGTTAGCTTATGGTTCATATGCACAAATAGAACGAGGTGTTGATCACTTTAGAATTATGAAAGGCTATGTTATGCACCCTTAACATGCTCGTACTCATGATGTGCACTTAATGCCATCCTTGTGCAAAATTTTCAGAATTTGAGTCATTTTCTTTTTGTCTTTTTATTGCTTGGGGACAAGCAAATTTCTTAGTTTAGGGTGGTGATAAGTGCTCAATTTTGAGTACTTAAGCACTTATTTCTTTGGTTTAGATAGGACTTTTTCATTATAAAATCCCAACTTTGAGTCCTTTTTTATCTTGTTTTACATTCTTGGAGCTAGGGATCATGGTTTGATTGTTTTACTATGTTGGTAGGCTAATCTAAGTATTTTTGGAAAAATCTCCCAAAACAGGGCATTGCTGCAGCATTGGAGCAGCATGGAGCTGGTGATCAAATGGAAGAAGAAACCGAAGAGCTGAGCTGGGAACTTTTATTTTGGATGTAACTGATCTTTTGTAACCCCCGAAACTCTAATTAGATTGTATTGTTAGCTTAACTAATAGTTTAGTTGGCTTTTGTACTTTTGGTTAACTAGTTGTACTTGCTAGTTAGTGTAGTTCCCTTTATTTACCAAATATGCCCCTCCCTTTTGTTATATATAGAGGGGCCATCTAGCTTTAGAAGACACACCTTCTTAGAGCTGATCTTATTCAGTTCTAAGCTCTCTCTAGCTCATTTCCAGATTTATGAATGTTCTTCCAACCTTCAAATCTTCAAGTGTTCTTCATTAAATTTTTCTTTTTCTTTATATACACTTATGCATTGCTGCAGCACTGGAGTAGCATCCTAACTGCACATTTTACTTCCTTTATTATTCTTGTATCTTTAGCTTTATCTTTAATGTTCTTGTCTTTACTTTTCAGTAGTTACTCTTAATTAGTCATAGAGCTACATTCCATTTGTACGCTTGTCATTTATTGCTTATTTCTTACATTCTTGTCTTTACATTTTTAGTCATTTACTTTAGTTATTCTTTACTTACAAGTCTTTCATACTTCCAATTATCATGTTTACTTTCCAAGTACTTTGCATTTACTTTGTTTCATTTATTGTAATGAGTAGCTAATCTTTTTAGCTTGGGTGTGAGGCAAAGGGTGTTATGATGACCAAAAGAAAGTAGGCATTTTTGGGGCAAAAATGATGTTTTATTATTCCAACCCAAGTTTCTTCAAGATAATACAATCCCTTGACAAATTGATCACTTTGGTAGTGTTAAAGTGTCATGGACCTAGAGATAGGACATTGAAGAGCACATCAATTTGGATGATGAAAGGGGTAATATCGAGAGAATTACTTGCAACGAGAGTTGTTACTTTTGTTTTCTAAAATGATTCATTCTTGATAAGTTATCTTTTTCTCAATGGGTTAAAATGGAGTAGACTTAGAGATAAGCTACCTAGGATTACACAAACTTGGGGGTATGGGGGTCATATCGAGAGAGTGACTTAACAAAGAGAATTTGTTTTGCCATATACTTCGAGAATGCCATTTCTATCGTTCCACTATCTTGGGTTCTGCTCAGAGATGAGATTGCTCTAGCCACTGGAATCATGGGATGATGAGAGTCCGAGAGGAACGTGTCTCAAAGTAGATAATAAAACTAGTTTTTGTCACTGCTATGCTGCAGCATCACTGCAGCATCATGTTGTAGCATTGGTCTGCTAGAATTCGGTTTATCATGACATCACAAGTCTTACACCCTTGCTTCTCTTTTAATCTTGTTAATTAGAATCTGTGATAATCATCAACCAACCAACCAAAATATTTCTTCCAAATCGTCATCTGAAATCATTTCTTTCATAATACTTTAATAGCAATTTTAACTCCAATCTCTGTGGGACGATACTTGGTATCTTTACCATTTTATTACTTGAAAAGACGACATAGTTCTATATAAGTATACTTGCTTATTGGTTCTATTAGCACACGTCTGTAGGTGTATTCCACGCACTCATCAATAGTACTTATACATTGCCTATTTCTAATTCGCCGAAAGCAAAGGAAAACAACACTTACACTTCGTCTAATTCATGTTTCCACATCTCAAATACGAATAGCAACTATACTTTGCCTATTCCATCATTTCCACATGAATAGCAATTCTACTTTGCATATTCAATCATTCAACATGAATAGCAATTCTACTTTGCCTATTCAATCATTTAACATGAATAGCAATTATGTGTTGCCTATTCATTCATTCAACATGAATAGCAATTCTACTTTGCCTATTCAATCATTAAACATGAATAGCAGTTCTACTTTGCCTATTCAATCATTTAACATGAATAGCAATTCTACGTTGCCTATTCATTCATTCAACATGAATAGCAATTCTACGTTGCCTATTCATTCACTCAACATGAAAATTCTACTTTGCCTATTCAATCATTCAACATGAATAGCAATTCTACTTTGCCTATTCAATCATTCAACATGAATAGCAATTCTACTTTGCCTATTCAATCATTTAACATGAATAGCAATTCCACGTTGCCTATTCATTCATTTCTAGTCAACGGGAATATGAATATGACTAACACTAAGTCAGTCATGATATCACGTTCAAGAGCCCACTACGAATCTCCACGGATTCTAGATTAATGTTCATATCCAAGAAATTACAATTAATCCATGCCTATTTCTTGGAGAGGAAGTAGAGATTACAATTAAGTCATGCCTATCTCTTTCCTTCCTATAGAAATCGGGAATTACGATTAGTCCACGCCTATCCCACAATTTCTCATCAATGTGAAATGGGAATTACGATTAGTCCACGTCTATTCCTCATTTCACCTAAATGGGAATTACAATTAGTACACGCCTATTCCACGTTTATCAAACACACGGGAATTACGATTAGTCCACGCCTATTTCACATGTTCATATAAAACTAGTGCCTATGGATCCATTACACTTATTCGTACTCGTGTGCAGGTTATTGCTATAAATAGATTTCTCATGTCATTCAGTATGAGCAAATCGCCTTTATACCATATAAATTCCTCATATCATTCAGTATGAGCAAATCACATTTACACCATATAGATTCCTCATATCATTCAGTATGAGCAAATCATATTTATACTATATAGATTCCTCATATCATTCAGTATGAGCAAATCATATTTAATATGTCAATTTCTCATAACATAAGTCTAACAATCAATATCATCATCCACGGGTCCTTGATATAAACTTATATACACAATTGCCCATTAGAACAAATAATTAAAAACGAACGCATCAAAGTCTAATGTATTTTTCGCATCAATTTCTTAAACATAAAGGTAAGGTAAGAATGAACTCACCTGGTAGCAATAACGTCACTCCTTAAGTTTATATTGATTTCCGCCACCAAACTTCCAAAAAGTCTGAAATATCCAAATACATATTGTACTTGTATCAATCTACTGATTAGGACTCTTAAAAGACTAAAAATCTTAAATAACCCAAAATCTCGTCACTTATCGCAACTCAAAGGAAATGCACCTTTTCTTGTCGCAGCCCACTATTTGCGACATCACACTTATCGCAACCAACTGTTGCGATATACCCTCTTATCGCAACCAACTGTTGTGACATAAATTCTTATCGCAACCAACTGTTGCGACATAACCTTTTTATCGCAACCAACTGTTGCGACATTCAAACTTATCGCAACTAACTATTTGCGATATACTCACCTTATCGCAACCAACTGTTGCGATAATCATCCTTATCGCAACTGTCATGGTGCGATGTTCATACTTGTCTCAACTAACAGAAAACGTAATTAAGCCAAAACTGATACTTTTAAGCCATATCAAATTCTATAAACTTGCAGATATGCTTAAGATTACTAGTAGGAGAGACTTATGAACCCAGTTTTTCCATATCTATCAAAAACATTAAAACCCAATTTCTAAACCAATAGAAAGCTACATAAACATAGGAGGAGTGATTTATGTGAAGAACATACCTTTGTTTTCACAAAATTGAACCCTTAATTATTGCTACAAGTTTTGTTTTCTTCTTCTTTCTCCCTCTGCCGAAAGTAACCACAAGAACCCAAAAAGTGATAAAAATATCTATCACCTCCTATTTTAATCCAAATGAGGCGGTGGTGATGAACAAGTTTCATTACTTAACCAATTCAACCCCCACACTTCCATCCAATGACAAACTACACCCCTCAACTTCTAGATTAAAAATAAAGTTTACCCCTTAACTTATAATTTCATTAAAACAAATAACGTAACTTACTCGGGGATAAACTCTAAAATTAATCTATCAAATAATTATACTCAATTCGTCAATAAAACCAATTATAACACTTTATAAAAAAAATCGGGGTGTTACAAATCTCCCCAACTTGAAAATGATTTCGTCCCAATTGAAATTTACCGATTTTATGATATGCCCCCAGTTACCTGCAATTTTACCGAACGTCTCGTCATTCCACACATGAAGTGGTACCCCATAAATCTTCAGCCAGGCCACCCTTTCCGCTGAACAGAAACCTTCCGACCATCGCCTAAGGTCCTTAATCCAGAAATGGAGATCGTGGTTTTTATTGTTCAGTATTTTGATTATCGTCTCCTCTTGTTCAAACGATAACGCCAGTGATCTACCGCCCAAATATTTAAGAGTGCATTCGGAGAGGTTTTCCTACTTACACAATGCTTGGATTTCTACTAAGTTTTCTATCGAAGGAACCCTGGCTATTAGACTTCTTTCGGATTTGGTTTTCAGAATTTCTCCCGACGACCATTCCCTATGATCTCCTTATACTGATGACTCTGACCTTTAGCTTCTTTTTTGCTGTCCACCCTCTCCTTCACCACTTCATTGTAGGATTTATATCCTTTCCAATGTTCTTGTTTCCCATAACCCTTTGAACTATCATCCATAGTTTTCAGGATCCTTTCTCCTTCCACAATTGACGTTCTTCTTCCTACCTCCTCTATCTGTGATCCCCTTCCTCCTTTGTCTTTCGTAAGTAAACTCTCAACTTATAAGAACCAATCCAAATGCCGTTGAGTTTCTTTTCCAGTTCGATAATGTTCGAGACCCGCTTAAACCTGACGAATCCAAATTTTTTACCATTCAGCATCCTTTTTCTAGCCATGAAGATATCACCTACATCACCGTACCTTTTGAATGTGCGCCAAAGATGAGAGACTTCCCAACCTTCTGGGAAGTTAAAGAAAAGGTACGACACAAGATTCCGCTTGGTATGGACCTGGTAACCTCTCGTTTCATCTGCTCCAACCTCATTCCTCTCGCCACTTCGTACCCATACTCTCTCTCTCTCTCCCCCCTCTGGCTCTCACTTCACTCTCTATCCTCTCCCTCTCTGTAATACCCCGGGTAAGTCCGTTAGATAATTTAACTGTAAGATATTATGTTTAGGGTAATTTTGGGGTAAATCATAAGATTAGGAGTGTTTGGGTCATTAATGAGAAGTTCAAGGTTGAAATGGTAAATATAGAATTTATATACACCTTAAGATATTCAGATGTAGCATATTGTTCTAAAAATAGAAAGAGTGTGTGTGTGCGGGAGTCTGGAGGCGAAAAGAAAGCAGTGAACGAAACCTACGATCAGAGCATCAATCAATTGGGTTGGATTCGATTTTGAGGTAAGCACTTTTGTATTTTGTGTATGTAATCAGTAATATAAGATATCTATCGGTTTAGAAGTTACGATTTCAGTGATTGGTATTGATTTCTTCGAATTTAGGATAGGTGAAACCGACTGTGTTCTTAGACTCCCGGTATAGTCGACTCCCGGGGGAGTCCCGGTACTGTCGACTCCGGTAGTGTAAGTCCCGGTGTAGTGAACTCCCGGTAGTGTAAGTCCCGGTGTAGTGAACTCCCGGTAGTGTAAGTCCCGGTGTAGTGAACTCTCGGTATTATCGACTCCCGGTAATTTAGAGTACCGGTATTGTCGAGTCCCGGTAGAGTCAAGTACCGGTATTATGGTGCCCCGGTACTGAGAAGTCCCGGTACCCTGTAGTCCCGGTAGTGGGTTAAGTGCAGTGTATGTTTGACAGTTGAGAACAGGAACTGGTAGACTTTATATGTTTGGCTAGTAAAGCGGTGTATGTGTTTTAAATTGATTCAGATACTTTGAAGTTGAGGTGAAAGATAGAACCAATTGAAAGAAGATTTCAAAGCGTGTTTGGATAAACAAAACAGGTGAGTTTTTCTTTAAAAACGTTTTAACTGGAATACGTATATGTGTGATTTGGGAATGTAATAGTTGATGACTATGTGTTTTTATGTGAATTATAATATATTGAGGTATTATATTTACATGAGTATTATAAGGTGTTATAATACGTTGGCCGGATTTAGGACCGGTGTGTTTGGCTATAGAATTCGTATAGCGTTGTTTGGCTGTAGATATTGTACAGCGTTGTATGTTATTAGTTGGCTTGCTACCAACTAATATGGCCAGGAGGAATGAGAAGGTACATGATATGTGAGTTTGATTAGATATATATGATTGTGCTGAGTGATTTATATGAATGAAGTTTGTATAAATGGTTTGTAAACTAACAGAGATTTATCTCACTTAGACCATCGTATCTAACCCTCATTTTTGTTTTAAAATATGTATTCCAGGTGGCGGATCGGGTAAGGGCAAGTAATTAGAGTAATCGAGGCATGGCTTTTGAGAAGGGATATATGTTGAAGAATTTGGCATGTTTAGCAGTTGTATTATAATGGTTAAATGTTATGTATGTATTTAGTATGAAGTTTATAGTAGAATGACTTCTTCTGATTGTAAAGGACTACGGAACCGTAATTGTAATATGATGTTCGTTTGTTATGTCAATGTTATGCTACATATGTGAGTTGTTGTGTATATGGGATTTGGGGTTGTTACAAATGGTATCAGAGCCTTAGTTTAAGAGATTTAGGTATTTGTATCTGTACCTAGACTTAAACTGCATGTGAAGTAGGATGTCCTTATCATTATAGAACCTTGGGATGATGAAGTATAAAAGGTAGAAGGAACATCATGTAAGGTAATTTCATATTACACCTGGCCAGTGTAATTGTGATCTTACAGGTACATGTTTGAACTGGAATACCTTGTTATATGGGGTATGTGCTTATGTGTCTATTAACCTTGTTTAAATCTACAGAATGGCAAGCGGTACACGGAATTCGAATCGAGGAGGAGGAAGGAATCCGAATAGTACGAATCCGCCGATAGGAACGGGGGACAGGGGAGGCAGAACTGGGGACAGAACCGGGGGTAGAGCTGGAGGTCGAGTCGGAGGCAGAGTACAGCCACAGGGTACAGAGTTTGTTACCAGGGATGATCTAATGGCAGAAATGGGAAGATTGCAGGCTAGCATACAAACAATGTTTGATCGGAACCGTCATCATGAAACTGGAATATCGGATCCCGGACCGGAAGATGAAATGCCAATCACATCGACTGTTGTACCAGTATAAAGGAGGTGCGACTACAAAATGTTTTTAAGCTGTAGACCTCTGACCTACTCAGGAGACAGGGATCCAGTGAAAGCAATGAGATGGATGAAGGAAATAGAAGCTATCTTCAAGATGAGTAAGTGCGCTGACGAAGATAGAGTATTGTATGGAACAGCAATGTTAAAGGGGGATGCTTTGTATTGGTGGGAATCCTTTATTCATTCTAAGGGATCTGATGTTTATTCTACCCTCTCTTGGGAAGTATTTGTAATAGCCTACAGGAACGCATTTTGTCCCCAAGCAGCCGTCAAACAACTGGAAGGCGAATTTATGAACTTACAACAAGGAAACTTATCCGTTCGAGACTACACCGCTAGCTTCCTGGAAAAGTATCGGTTCGCAGAATGCTACGGAGGCGATGAAGACGGAAAGGTTTATCTTCGGGATGAACTCAGAGGTTAGAAGGCTAGTGACTGCAAAAGGACCCGATACCTTCTCAGCTGCAGTTGATGTCGCGGAGAATGTTGAACGAGATATGAGAAGAGATGCTGGCGATAAAAGTATCGGGAAGAGAAAGTGGGAAGGACCACAATACGATCCGAAGAAGTTCCGATTTCAGAGGTATGATAACCGTCCGCCGTTTCGACCAGCGGAAAGACCATGTCAGAAGTGTAACCGGGTCCACCAACGAAATTGCCAAGGTGATTTACGAGCATGTTATAAGTGTGGGAAGACCGGACACGTCATTAAAGATTGTAAGGTAACGCGGTTATGCTTCTTATGCAATTCTCCGGATCACCTTCAGTCGGATTGTCCGCGGGGGAGGATACAGCAAGGTGGGTCATCGGGCAGGCCAGCAATTGTTAAACCAGTAATACCAAGACTGGAACCGCCAGTAACCAGGGGTCGCGCGTTTCAAATGACTGAGAAAGAAGCAGAGGAAACTCCGGATGTGGTCACGGGTACATTTTTTATAAACTCTACACGTGCTAAGGTGTTGTTTGATTCCGGTGCAAACCGATCGTTTGTGTCACCTACATTTGCTGCTTGCCTGTGTTTGAAACCTAAATTGTTAGAACATGCTCTATTAGTAGATACTGCGAATGATAACCATGTGTCGGTTAGTGAAGTATTTGATGGTTGTGTGATTAATATAGAGGGATGTGGAGTGCCTATACAATTGTTTCCTATAACTTTGATAGAGTTTGACGTAGTAGTGGGAATGGACTGGTTAGCCGAGAATCAGGCTAATATAGTGTGTGATAAAAAGTTAATAAATGTTGTATTACCTGAGAGGGGACCGGTAGTGATTTATGGTGATCGTAGGAATCATCAGTCTTGTCTTATATCGATGATAAAAGCACGTAGGTGTGTTAATAAGGGTTGTCAGAGTTACTTGGCCTACGTGATAGATATTAAGCCGGAAAAGAACAGGGTGGAAGATATCCCTATCGTTAGTGAATTCCCTGAAGTATTCCCTGAAGACTTGAATAGTCTTCCGCCCGTTAGACAAGTAGAGTTCGGGATAGACATGATTCCTGGAGCCACTCCTATTGCTCGTGCACCATACCGACTAGCACCTCCAGAGATGAAAGAAATGATGACACAACTACAAGATCTATCCGATAAAGGCTTCATCAGACCTAGTTCTTCACCGTGGGGAGCACCAGTGTTATTTGTGAAAAAGAAGGATGGTTCGATGAGAATGTGTATCGACTACCAAGAACTGAATAAGCGCACGATAAAGAACAAGTACCCGTTACCCCGAATTGATGACCTCTTTGATCAGTTAGTTGGAGCTTGCTATTTCTCCAAGATTGATCTAAGATCCGGTTATCACCAGTTGAAAGTTAAGGAAGAAGACGTTCTAAAGACTGCCTTTCGAACAAGGTATGGACATCACGAATTCTTAGTGATGCCGTTCGGACTGATGAACGCTCCAGCTGCTTTTATGGATTTAATGAATCGGGTATGTATGCCGTATCTCGATAAATTTGTTATTGTATTTATCGATGATATCCGTATCTATTCCCGATCCAAAGAGGATCACGTACAACATCTTCGTTTGGTTCTGGAGTTGCTGAAGAAAGAAAAGTTGTACGCTAAGTTCTCTAAATGTGAATTCTGGTTGCGAGAAGTTCAGTTTCTGGGGCACGTGGTTTCTGAGAAAGGTATACAAGTTGATCCGATGAAAGTGGAAGCAGTTGAAAAGTGGGAACCACCGAAGACAGCAACCGAAGTACGTAGTTTTCTGGGTTTAGCCGGCTACTATCGGAAATTTATAAAAGACTTCTCTCGTATCGCAACGCCTTTGACTAAGCTGACCCGGAAGAACCTGAAGTTTGAGTGGAAAGCAGAACAAGACGAGGCATTCCGGATATTGAAAGAGAAACTGTGTAGCGCACCGATTCTATCACTACCTGAAGGTTCGAAAGATTTTGTTGTTTATAGTGATGCGTCAAAACTGGGATTGGGATGTGTACTTATGCAGCGGGGAAAGGTTATTGCTTATGCTTCTCGTCAATTAAAGGATCATGAAAGACAGTATCCTACGCATGACATGGAGCTTGCAGCAGTTGTCTTCGCGTTGAAGATTTGGAGACATTATCTGTATGGTTCCAAATGTCAGATTTATACTGATCACAAGAGTCTCCAACACCTCTTTGATTAGAAGGAACTGAATATGAGACAAAGGAGATGGCTAGAATTGCTGAACGATTACGACTGTGAAATCCTTTATCACTCGGGAAAGGCGAATGTGGTGGCGGATGCATTGAGTCGTCAAGAAAGGAGTGGAACAATAAAAGTTACTTCGCTACGAACTGAACTCCTACCCAATATATTTGATGAATTGCAGAAGTGTCAAATAGAGGCTTATCAAGATGAACATCTGAAATCAGAACGGTTAGCGGGGATGTCAGCATTGCTAGTGAAAGATGATCGGGGGTTATTGTGTTTGGAAAACAGAGTGTGGGTACCTCGATTGGGTGGGTTACGTGATCGTGTTTTACAAGAAGCTCATCAATCCCGTTTCGCTATTCACCCAGGTACCAACAAGATGTATAAAGACCTAAAGCAATTCTATTGGTGGCCAGGGATAAAAAGAGGGATTGCTCAGTATGTGGAAAGATGTGATACTTGTAAGAAAGTGAAGATCGAACACCAAAAGCCGTTTGGTCAACTACAGCGACTAGAAATACCTATGTGGAAGTGGGAACAGATTACCACAGACTTCATCACGAAGCTACCAAGGGCTCCGAAGGGATTTGATTCTATTTGGGTGATCGTCGACAGATTGACCAAGTCTGCACACTTTCTACCGATAAAGGAAACCGATTCGATGGAACGATTAGCTAAGTTGTACATTGACGAAATAGTAACTCGGCATGGAGTTCCGATATCGATTATTTCTGATCGTGATAGTCGTTTTACTTCAAGATTCTAGAGAAGTTTTCAAAGGGAAATGGGGACACAGATAAAGTTAAGTACGGCGTATCATCCCCAAACAGATGGGCAGAGTGAACGAACGATTCAGAGCTTAGAAGATATGCTCCGGGCTTGCATTGTTGATTTTGGGGGATCATGGGATAAGCACTTACCGTTGATCGAATTCGCTTACAACAACAGTTATCATTCCAGCATACAAGCGGCACCGTTTGAAGTACTGTATGGTAGGAAATGCAGAACGCCTCTATGTTGGAACGAAGTGGGAGAAAAACAGTTAGCAGGACCGGAAATAGTTCAGATAACCGCCGATAAGGTTACTCAGATTCGTGAACGATTGAAAGTGGCTCAAGACAGACAGAACAGCTACGCTGACCGACGCCGAAAGCCATTGGAATTTCAAATTGGGGATTACGTGATGTTAAAGGTTTCGCCGTGGAAAGGAGTCATCAGATTTGGACGACAAGGTAAACTTAGCCCTAGGTATATTGGACCATTTGCAATAACAGAAAGGATCGGTGAAGTTGCTTATCGATTAGATCTTCCACCAGAATTGAGCAGAATCCATAATGCGTTTCATGTATCGAACTTCCGAAAGTGTTTGGTTACTCCAGACCAGGCAGACTCTCTACCAGATATCCGAGTCGACAAAAAACTGAATTATGTGGAAGAGCCGGAAGCTATAGTGGATCGTAAAGTTAAAGTGCTACGGAATAAAGAAATCAAGCAAGTGAAAGTTCAGTGGAGACATCATAGAGGTCAGGATGCTACATGGGAGTCAGAAACGGAAATGATAGCCAAATACCCTTATCTTTTTACTTAACTGAATTCTGGGACGGAATTCTTTTAAGGGGGAGATGATGTAATACCCCGGGTAAGTCCGTTAGATAATTTAACTGTAAGATATGATGTTTAGGGTAATTTTGGGGTAAATCATAAGATTAGGAGTGTTTGGGTCATTAATGAGAAGTTCAAGGTTGAAATGGTAAATATAGAATTTATATACACCTTAAGATATTCAGATGTAGCATATTGTTCTAAAAATAGAAAGAGTGTGTGTGTGTGTGCGGGAGTCTGGAGGCGAAAAGAAAGCAGTGAACGAAACCTACGGTCAGAGCATCAATCAATTGGGTTGGATTCGATTTTGAGGTAAGCTCTTTTGTATTTTGTGTATGTAATCAGTAATATAAGATATCTATCGGTTTAGAAGTTACGATTTCAGTGATTGGTATTGATTTCTTCGAATTTAGGATAGGTGAAACCGACTGTGTTCTTAGACTCCCGGTATAGTCGACTCCCGGGGGAGTCCCGGTACTGTCGACTCCGGTAGTGTAAGTCCCGGTGTAGTGAACTCCCGGTAGTGTAAGTCCCGGTGTAGTGAACTCCCGGTATTATCGACTCCCGGTAATTTAGAGTACCGGTATTGTCGAGTCCCGGTAGAGTCAAGTACCGGTATTATAGTGCCCCGGTACTGAGAAGTCCCGGTACCCTGTAGTCCCGGTAGTGGGTTAAGTGCAGTGTGTGTTGGACAGTTGAGAACAGGAACTGGTAGACTTTATATGTTTGGCTAGTAAAGCGGTGTATGTGTTTTAAATTGATTCAGATACTTTGAAGTTGAGGTGAAAGATAGAACCAATTGAAAGAAGATTTCAAAGCGTGTTTGGATAAACAAAACAGGTGAGTTTTTCTTTAAAAACGTTTTTAACTGGAATACGTATATGTGTGATTTGGGAATGTAATAGTTGATGACTATGTGTTTTTATGTGAATTATAATATATTGAGGTATTATATTTACATGAGTATTATAAGGTGTTATAATACGTTGGCCGGATTTAGGACCGGTGTGTTTGGCTATAGAATTTGTATAGCGTTGTTTGGCTGTAGATGTTGTACAGCGTTGTATGTTATTAGTTGGCTTGCTACCAACTAATATGGCCAGGAGGAATGAGAAGGTACATGATATGTGAGTTTGATTAGATATATATATGATTGTGCTGAGTGATTTATATGAATGAAGTTTGTATAAATGGTTTGTAAACTAACAGGGATTTATCTCACTTAGACCATCGTGTCTAACCCTCCATTTTGTTTTAAAATATGTATTCCAGGTGGCGGATCGGGTAAGGGCAAGTAATTAGAGTAATCGAGGCATGGCTTTTGAGAAGGGATATATGTTGAAGAATTTGGCATGTTTAGCAGTTGTATTATAATGGTTAAATGTTATGTATGTATTTAGTATGAAGTTTATAGTAGAATGACTTCTTCTGATTGTAAAGGACTACGGGACCGTAATTGTAATATGATGTTCGTTTGTTATGTCAATGTTATGCTACATATGTGAGTTGTTGTGTATATGGGATTTGGGGTTGTTACACTCTCTCTCTCTCTCTCTCCATCTTTTCTTGAAGAATTTTGTATTGAGGTTCATTCTCTCCGTATAAGTGAGGCTTTTGGTCTCTCTATAGGCTTGGTTTTTAACTTTTTATGCACCGGTTTTAACTTTAAATATTTGTTTAATTTATTCGAGAAGTATAAAAGTATAGGTAAATTTGAAAAAGTAAGGTCATAACAAATCGTTAAATCAAATAAATTCAGTATATCTCATTTAAAAGTCAAGTCTAAAAAAAATGAGATTTATTTCTCTACCAATTTTTTTCTAATTTCTTGTTAGAGCTAAATAATTAGATTTTGAATAGTTTATATAACTACTCTAATGTAATCAAATGATTATCTTATTTTAATTTTACTTATGAAATTTCGTTTACAAAAGGGAGTAAAATTAAAAAGTGTTAAACTACATTTTTGTCCATGTGTTTTGTTATTTATAACTATTTTGGTCTATGTTTTTTTAAAAATTGTTTACTGGTCGTGGTGGTTTCCATTTCATTTTGTTTTTCGTTGTTGAGTAACCTCGACCACCTAATTCAAAGTGGTTATGGTTCTTGTAGTTTTTTTAGAAGTGTTGAGTTGGGTTTTGAGTTCGGGTTTGACTTTGTGTTTTGGTTTGATAGGGAAGTGGGGAAGAAGAAGGGAATGAGATGTGCTAGAGAAGATGATTGGAAAAACAAGATCGTTAGAGAAAGTTGACCGAAATTTGAATTGTATCGGGTAGAGAATTATGTTGTGTTCTTGAAACCTATTTTACACGGGAAAGAAAATGAAAGGAAAGTAAAAAAACTCATGTTCTCGAAACTCTTTTAAGAAATAGAAGAAACATAATGAAAGATAATAATAATAATAATAATAAGGGTGTGTTTGGTTCATTTTAAGGAATGTGAATGAAAATGAAAATGGGAATGTAGGAGAATGCATTTCATTGATGTTGTTTGGTTAAACCAATATATTTAATAAAAAAAATGTTTTATATAATATTTTTAATACAAATATGTGACGTCCTACATGAAAATAAAAATATTTTCATTCAACATCGAGAAATGAAGGAACGCATGAGAAAAGATGACTGAGCGGGAATAAGATTTTCATTTCCTCCAATTTGATCAGGAATGAAAATTAATGGATTTAGGGTAATGATTTCATTATATTATATCAAACCAAACAATAATTTTCATTATCATTCACATTCTTTATCCCTCAATACCCCCAACCAAACATCCCATAAGTTTCCTCCCAAATGTGGAAGAAAAGGAAATGAAATAAATTAAACCCTTAAATTACAAATCTATCCAACATTTCATTAAAAATGATATATTTGTTAAAATGACATATTACATTTTCTTTCTCACATATTAAATAGCATGATTTTTTTCCTTTCCTTCCTTTTTTAAATCTTTCCTTTTCCTTCTCATTTCTTTTATTTTCTCCCCTAATTTGAGAACTTATTGTTAAGGAGTTAGAAGAACCAAATAAGTGAGGGTAGAGAAGGATGTGTGGGTGCCTGGGTGGTATCTTTAATTAATGTTTTACTATTATTCTTGGAATGTTTTTAAAGGAATATATTTGACCTATTTAGCAAAAAAATTAGATAAATATATTCAATGACTAAAGTGACCTTAATTTAACAATATTTTATAACTAACGATTTTGATTTTAGAAACGAAAAACGAACTAAAATGACTAAAAAAATAATTTTTAGAAGGGAAATTAATTAAAATGCCAAAAGTCAAACATCAACTTACCAAAATGCCATAAAATTTTCGCGGTTTACCAAAATGCCCTAATGGCCCGCGATCGCGGGATAGGGCTGACGTGGCACGACCTTTGGCCAAAAGTGTCCCGCGGAGCCCCTCAACTTTGGCCGCGGTGCACTTTTGGTCCCTCCCCGCGATCGCAGCCCGCGATGGCCCGCGATGGACCAAAATTTTACAGTTTTGGTCCCTGAAAATTTACACCTTCAGCCCCTGTACTTAGACGAATCTTGCATGCTTTTACTGTTTTTTTCCACAATTATTGTACTTTGAAGACCGATTTGTGGTTCAAATTCACTGGCATGTTTGAGATTTCATCCATAAATATCAGTAATATGCAATTCAAAATTCACACTTGTTCTTGCTTTCTTTCTTGATTTCTCTCTTGTTTTCTTTCTTTGAATTGTTTTCTCTCTTGATTTCTCTTCTCTCATTTCATCCACAAATGGCATCGTCATCAAACCCTAAGTCTACTCCTGAAAAATGCCACCTCAAATCGAGGTCGCCATAGCAAAAAAGGAAAAGGAGATAGATGAACTAACAGAAGAGTGGAAAAAAATGATGGACAGGAAGGCAGTCCATTTGAGAAAGATCGAAGAGGAAGACAGGGAGATCAAAAGGATGAAAGGGGATATAAAAGCTCGGGAGGCTCGTGTTCGTCGAGAACAAGAAGCAATTCACCATATTCTGCAAGACTTCGCAATTATTCAAGTGAATGTAAACGAGAAGCAAGCTTGGATTGATGAAACTAAATCAATTTTTAAGTAGGTGGTGGTTGTTTTAGTTGTTTTAGTTGTTTTGTATTTTTTACTGTGTTGTTTTGTATTTTTTTTTACTGTGTTGTTGTTTGTATTTTTTTGTTGTTTTTTTACATCATGTAAGGTCAAGTCAGAAGTTACCTCAACTCATTTGCTAAAGTGTGTCCGGGTTGTGGTACACAATGGCCATACGTGGTTGCAAAAGCAGAAGCCGTTGAAGAAGGGCCAGAAAGATTGAAGATGAAGAGCATGTTGGATGGAATACAAACTAGTTGTGTTATCAATGTTCATTTAAAAGCATATGTATGTGTTTATATATAATATGAATCTATATATATCATTTACAAACTAGCTGTGTTATCAATGTTCATTTAAAAGTATATGTATGTGTGTATATATATAATATGAATATATATATCATTTACAAACTAGCTGTGTTATCAATGTTCATTTAGAAGCATATGTATGTGTGTATATATATAATATGAATATATATATCATTTACAAACTAGCTGTGTTATCAATGTTCATTTAGAAGTATATGTATGTGTGTGTATATAATATGAATATATATATATATATATATATCTTTTACAAATCAGCGTTTAGATCAACAATATCATATGTGTTTGTTCCATATGGTTCAAGCTGTGACGGGCCCGGGGTGTGACTGACTGAATGTCTCCTTGGCACGGTTGAAGGGGCGGGATTTGGACACTCTCCACGAGTGTGTCCTACGCATTGGAACCGAGTACATCTTCGTTGTATCGAACTTTCACCACGTGATGGACGTCGGTCGTTCTTTCTCGGTCTCCCGGCTCTGTTCTTATCCATTAAAGGTGGATAGCATGGCGGAAGCGGGTCGGGTGGATACACCCATGCTGCAGGGGGTCCAGCTGGGTTTATTACCTCCACGTATGTTCTCCGGTAATATTCGGACGTGAAGAAAGGTACAGCCAAGTCGCTGCAATCTGTACGATCCATATATCTTGCTGCAGCGATGGCATGGCCGCACGGTAACCCAGATTTATCCCATTCGCGACACGAACAAAGGTGGTCTTCCATATTCACAATCGCGTGAAGATAGTCATCATGCACCTCGTACTTCCCATACCCGATTGCTCTTACCGGCCATGTCGCCGCACGACGCGCCCTGTACTGAACGATCTTCTCCGCCGTTGGTGTGAGTGCATTTTGCATCTCAGCTCCTTTTAGGCGTCGAATTTGGTACCACTCTTGTTGAAAGGCCCGAAAGTAGTCCATAAGATTAACAATCGGACATCTACGTGCAAAACGGGAGAGTGCATTCACAGACTCTGCACTATTCGAGGTCAGAATGTCATACCGTTGTCCAGGAAAATGGGCCGCGGACCACCTCTCCGGTCCAGCTTCGTCAAAGACTTTGGCTGCTTCGTTGGCACTATATCGTAGCATATTCATGTACTTGTTAAACTCCTGATCCGTAAATGCTCTGCATGCCGCCCAATAGACATCCTTGTTGGTCGTAATACGTTTGTCCTTGGATTTGGCGTTCATCTCCAAATGTCGACAGCATATGGCGTGAGGGGCGTTTGGGTAGATGGCAGAGATTGCGGCGCTTATGAAAGGAGCCCTGTCAGACATAAACACCAACCCTTGCGGGTCTCCGATAGCTTGTCTCAACATGGACATAAATCAAGTCCACTCGTCCCCGGTTTCGGACTTGCCTACGCCGAAAGCTACTGGAACGATGGAGTTATCCCCGTCCATGGCAACCGCTAGGAACATCATACCCAAGTAACGACCCTTTAAATGGGTTGCGTCTATTATCAGGACACGACGTAGATTTGCCACAAATGTGCGGATCTGCAAAAACATAGGTGGTTTTCCTTTGTAAATGTTATAGTTTATAATGTGTAAACATATAACGTGTTAAAATACGTACCGCGGGTCCAAGGGCCACGAAGCACTTCTCAAACCGTCGACGTGAATCGGTCCGTAGCTGCGTGACAGTACCAGGGTTCTGCAGCTGCAAATTATATAAATATGTCTGGAGTCGTTCATACGACTCCTCGAACGTGCCTCTCACCATAAACAGTGCATGGCATCGCGCACGCCAAGCTTGGTGGTAATCAATCGTGACGCCGAACTGCTGGTGAACATCGTGGACGATGTCCTTTGGACGCAATGACCTACTAACATCAAGAAATTTGTTTTTCAGTATCGCACCCAAAGTCTTTTTGCCGTCTTGTTTGTGGTGGGGATTCAGTTGCGTCCTCGTACAAGTGTGTACGTCGTGCAACTTTCTAATCATGAACGCCCCTTCTTTGCCACCCGTGTCAATCGCGTACATCCTCCAGTCACAGTTTTTTCTGGCACATTCAACTATGTATCTAGTTTTGTCAGATTTCGACGTGCGCCTTTCGAAACCCTCTTCCAAGAACTTAAGTCCGACCTGACTTGCCAAGAGATCCTTCGACTCGAATATCTGACCTACATGTAACATTTCACTGCGAATATAAGGTGTAGGTTCATAGGTTTGTGTCTGGGTATGGGAGTCTGGAAGAATAGGGGGCATATCAAAAAAGTCATTTATCTGACTACATGATTTTTTACTAGGGGTATATTCTTCATGATCATCACTATCGGTGTCTGATCTATCTATTTCAGAATTACCCGTTCTGAAAACGTGGGTTTCATCATCAGCAACTCCAGCAGTACGCCCTTCGTGTGGTTGTGGTGGTTGTTGTTGTTGCGTCTCCGGAATACAGTCGTTAAGACCATATGAATGATCTAAATGAACCGTTGGGGCGTCGGACGCCTGAAATTGAGAATCAAGCTGCTCTATTTGGAGGTCTTCGTCGTCACCGTCGTCGTCGTTTTCGTCGGATACGCCGGGATACACAAAAAGTAATGGGGGCCTTTCTGAATCGACTGCAAAGTGCAGAAAGGTAAAGATATCCCCATCGTTGGATAAATCCACAAATGACCCATCGCCATTTTTAAACACTAACTTGCAAACAGCAGAAGGGTTGATTCCACATTTTTGCATGGCGTATGCAAGAAATTTCTGATAAGTATAGTTTACTGGCACTTTTACACCATGCTTAGATTTATAAGCAAAATTACACTCATTGTTATCTTGCTCCCATTCACCATCAAAACAGAAATATAGCTTAGCTTTTGCAACAGATGAACTCATTTTTTCAGTAGTATCTCAAACACAAAATATTGCGGAAAGAAATCAAGAAAGAAGTATGAAATCGGTGTGTGGATTATGGATTGCATTTTACATCTATTTATCAATGAAACAACCAACATTGATGACAACCAATCTCTCATTTCATCCACAAACTGGTATTCCAAAAACACTGATTTAATATTGATGAAAACATGCAAATGAATTTCAACCACAAATCGGTCTTCAAAGTACAATAATTGTGGAAAAAAGCAGTAAAAGCATGCAAGATTCGTCTATTTTCAGGGACCAAAAGTGTAAATTTTCAGGGACCAAAACTGTAAAATTTTGGTCCATCGCGGGCTGCGATCGCGGGGAGGGACCAAAAGTGCACCGCGACCAAAGTTGAGGGGCTCCGCGGGACACTTTTGGCCAAAGCTCGTGCCACGTCAGCCCTATCCCGCGATCGCGGGCTCCATCGCGGGCCATTAGGGCATTTTGGTAAACCGCGAAATTTTTGTGGCATTTTGGTAAGTGTTGGTCAAACTTTTGGCATTTTAATTAATTTCCCTTTTTAGAAATCAAGAATGAAACTAATCAAAAACAAAAATCAATCATAAAAGCATATTCAACAGAGTTTTTAAAAATTTCTCTAAAATGAAAAACCAAATATTAAATTTCTAAAAAATTAGATTCATCTTTAAAAGATTCCTTATTTTGGAGAAACAAATATTGATTATAATATTAAAATATTACATTCATCTATTAAAATATTATTTCACTTTCTAAATATTTATGTTCTAAGAATTCTATTGGTGCTCTCATATAGTAGTCATTTTTTAGGTTATCTCCATATTTGAAGAAAAACTTATTATCTCTCCTACTTTCTCAATTTTAAAGATAGTTTTGAGGAAACTCTTTGAAGCAAAAATAGAGCCTAAAAAAATCCCCATATATAAAAATTGTTGGAGATGCAAAAACTGTTTGAAGAAGTTGTTGCAGATGCAAAAATTTACTGAAATACAAATAAAAATTGATTAGGATTAAAATTGCATAACTTTCAAAATATACTAGTAATGTACCCGCACGATGCGGCGGGATACAAAAATTTGTTGTAAACCGAGAAGCGTTTTTTAACAAAACATTGTTATATGAGAAGGCAAGTCGTCACGCATGGGGCATCATCAAGATTATTAACACCTAATCTCACCTATCAAGTTGTCTCAAAACTACAAGTTAAAGAATCCAAAAACGACAACGAAAAATATTTCACCACTTCAATGCTAAGTAGAGATTCAGGCTTCTATGGCCTTCAACAAGAGATTAAATGCCCCATAATAAAGGCTTCTCCATTTGAATCAACTTTATTTTGCCAAATATACTTTTGATGGCAAATGTCAATCGTTATGTATTTCCATAATGCTCATTTATTAGAAGAAAATCGTGCTAAATTATACATTTTGATGGCAAATATTCGATAAGCAACCCATATGTTTAATATTATTTTGTTGTAATTCTTTTTGCATTCCAAAACCAACTAATATAATTGCAGTAGAAAATTAGAATTTAATATAAAAAAATTCCTTCCAACTACACTTTTTTCAAACATTACAAAAGACGTGAGAGATCATTTTCTAGACTTAAATGCTACTCCGTTGACTATGTTATTTTGCCATTAGTAACCTTAAATAATTGTTCAAACTCAAACAATACAATTTTGCAGATGTCGATCTAAACTAACCTATAACACATGTCATGGATTTTGTTTCAAAGTCAAATATGATTACAATGTTATGATATATATATATATATATATATATATATATATATGAGTGCTTTTAATACACCTACAGACGTGTGCTAATTAAACCTCAAAGCAAGTATACAATGAGATCTAATGTCGTCTTTCAAGTAATAAAATGGTAAGAACCTAGTATCGTATTCCACAGGGACAGGTATCTTAAGTTGCAAGATCTCGAGATGAAAAACTAATTTCAGATGGCGAATTTGAAGAAAATATTTTTGGTTGGTTGATTTGATGATTATCACAGATTGAAATAAACAGTAATAAAAGAGAAGCAAGGGTGTAAGACTTGTGATGATACGTTAAACCAAATTCCAGCAGACTAATGCTACAGAACTGCTGCAGCAATGGATGCTACAGGAATGCTGCAGCATGAAAGTGACAACAACTAGTTTTATTATCTATTTCGAGACACGTTCCTCTCGGACCCTCACCATCTCATGATTCCAGTAGCAGTAAGCAATCTCATCTCTGAGCAGAACCTAAGGTAAAGGAATGATGGAATGGAGTTCTCAAAATATACGGCGAAACAAATTCTCTTTGTTAAAAGTTACTCTCTCGATATAACCCCCGTACCTCCCAAGTTTAAGTATTCCCAAGTAGCTTATCTCTAAGTCTACTCCGTTTTAACCCTTTGAAAAAAGTGACAACTTATCAAGAATGAATCATTTTGGAAAACAAAAGTAACAACTTTCGTTGCAAGTAACTCTCTCAATATTACCCCTTATGTCATCCAAATTAACGTGCTATTCAATGGCCTATCTCTAGGTCCATGACACTTTAACACTATCAAAGTGATCAATTTCACAGTTCATACTTAGAATAATTTTTAGGTTCTTTATAAGCAGTTTAATTGTATAAAAATGTTCGGTGAAGTCGAAGATCAACCGAAGAAACAAAGTAGAAGTATATCTTCAAAGCGGATTGAAGATAGACTTCTCAACCAAAGATTAAGCTGCTACTTGAAGACTTTTCCTAAAGTCTTAGCCAGGTCACTTGAAGATTTTGAAGAAGATGAAATGTTAGGCAAGATTTTGAAGAAGCAAAATTTTGAAGAAGATGAAATGTTTTGAAGAAGCAAAACTTTGAAGAAGATCAAAATCTTGAAGACAATATCTTCGGCAAGATCTTTGAAGAAGATAACATGTTAGGCAAAATCTTGAAGACAATATCTTCGGCAAGATCTTTGAAGAAGATAACATGTTAGGCAAAATCTTGAAGACAATATCTTCGGCAAGATCTTTGAAGAAGATAACATGTTAGGCAAAATCTTGAAGACATGTTAGGAACATCTTCGGCAAAGAAGTCTTCGGCAAAGAAATTTCAGCAGGTATATTAACTTTATCTGCAGAATATATTCAGGATATCTTGCATTGATAGAGACATCATCCGAAGATCAGAAAAAGGTTCTTTGGATTGTTTATCTCTTTCAAGAAACTTCTGCTTCAACAAGCAGGTCAACGCTTGAAGACAAAAGTAAAAAGACAAAATTACTTTTCAGAAGACCTGCTTCCTATCTGCCGTCCATGCTCTCTTTGACAAGTGTTCATTGCATTTAATGCATAAGGCACTATAAAAGGAGATCATCTTCAACCTTGCAACTCACCAGTTTACAGACTCTCAAGGTTTTTCAAGTGCTGGCATTACTCTCTCTCAGAAGTTCATTTGTGTTCTAAGTGTTTTACAATTGTTCTTCATTCTCTGTGTGTCTGTGTGTAAGATTGTTTGAACTGATTTATCTGTTCTGTTCTGTTCCGCAACAATCAATAGTTTCTGTGTGTAATTCTTATTTGAAGTTTTCAATAAAAGAATTAAATTAAGTGAAAAAATTTGTGTATTGTATTCAACCCCCCCTTCTACAATACTTGTTTACCATTGCTACTCAATAGCTGAGACCAACAAGTGGTATCAGAGCAGGTCAGTTTAATCTAATAAACTTGATCTGCAATGGCTTTATCTTCTTCCTTAAAAAATGTTTCTTCACAAAACTCTATTGCTGGATCATACGACAATGGCTCCATAGCCAAACCACCAAAGTTTAACCCTAATAACTTCTCTTTGTGGAAAAGTCGTATGATGCTCTTCCTAGAAGGAGTTGACAGCAGATATCCTACCATACTCCATGAAGGACCTCTTGTCCCTAGAGTTTGGGATCGTTTTAATGCCAAAAATAAACATGAGGATGGTGATGAGTCTTCTTCTGATGAGGAAGAACGAACACCTGCTACTGGGAGATACATTGTAAAGGACCCCAGTAAATACAATGATAAAGATAAACGTCTTGTAGCTCTTGACACTAAAGTCAGAGCCATCATTGCCCTCTCTTTGCCTGATGAGGTTTATCATTCTCTTGTAAACCTTTCTACTGCTAAGGAAATGTGGTCCACTCTGTGTGTTCTCTATGAAGGTACGTCTGAAGTGAAAAAGAGCAGAAAAAATGCTCTTGTTAGAAAATATGAACTCTTCTCTTATGAGAAAGGAGAATCTCTTTCAGGCTACTATAATCGCTTTAACAGTCTTCTTAATGATCTTAAACTGTTGGGTCGCATGTATGATAATGAGGAAGTCCTATGCAAGTTTATGGATTGTCTTCCTGATTTTTGGGAAAACATCTGCACATGCATTAAGACAACCAAGGATCTTGATCACATGTCTCTCACTGCTCTTTATGGAACTCTCTTCAACTATGAGCAGACTAAGCTGCAAAGGAAGTCTATCATCACAGATATAAAGGGCTCTTCTGTAGCTCTCTTAAGTGACTCTTCCAAAAGAACTATGTGTACTCCAAGAATCACCTACCCATCTGACTCTGACCATGATAATCAAGGAGATCCCAATAAGCATTCAGAAGCATATCTTAGTGATGCTGATGATGAATGTGAGGAAACTTCTGTTGACAAATTATCAGATGGAATGGCCAGGATGGATGGGTATTCTAAATCCATATCTCACTTTTCTTCTGAAAAATCTAAGTTTAGTCGAAAACCCTCCTCTTCTCTCTCCAAACACTCCTCCTCAGACAAATCTAATGAGGAATGTTTTAACTGTGGTAAAAAGGGTCATTTTTCTTCTGAGTGTAGAAGTAAACGTTTTGAAAAACCCAGAACTTCTTCCTCAGGCCGATTTTCTTCAAAACCGGGAAGATCCAAATATGATTCTGACCGGGCTGAAAGATACAAAGAAAAATACAAGAGAGAAAAGGAAAGAAACGAAAGACTAGTCAGAAAGGGAAAGGGTCTGCCTGCTAAAACTCATGATCTGGCAGATGAACCCACATCTGAAAGCGAGAAAGACATTTCAAATTTGTGCTTCATGGCCCAGATAAATTACATGGATGATCCTGAAGGTCACCCCCTCTCAACTGCTCTAGTACCAGCTAAGTGCTTCTCATCTTTTTCACATAATTGACAAGTAATCTACCAAAGATGTCTTTACTTCTAATCCTCACCCTTCTTGTTTCATTCAAACACTCTACCTCCATTTTCTTAAAAACACCCTTCCCATTATTACCTGCTAGTTCAATCTCCCTCACCTTCTCTCAACCCTTATCACTACCCTTCTTAACTATACACTCTAACCCTCTCACCTTTCTACCTGACCTCTCACCCTCATTTCCCAAGAATGTCTTTCCTAAGTGTATCATTTCCTCATATACTCTCCATTTCCACAAGTCCATACTGAACATCAAAGCATGATGATTCCTCTTCAAGTCTACCACCTTCTGAAGATCCTATCATTGACAGATTGCCATCATCCCCTCCTACATCTTTCAGACTCTTGCCTACCGACTTTGCCTACAGACTTCTCTATCTTATTCTTATTTTTTCCCATACCTTTTACCAACTTCCCTAACATCCCACTAAATATTCACACTCACCAAATATTCCCTTCTCTCCCTTCTATGTGAATCTTTTGTCTTTTATAAAACCCAAAGAAATTTGAAGAAGGCTTGGCCGATCCATGTTGGGTCACTGTAATGAAAGAAGAACTCTCTCAATTTGAAAGAGGTCTATGTGAAACAACCTCCTGGTTTTGAAGATCACTCTTGAAGATGACTTGAAGACCCACATCTGAAGATTACTCTTGAAGATTAAAGATGTTTGCTTTCCTTAAAACTTTCGAAGATCATTGTCAAAATCTTCCAAAAAAAAAGAGAGAGAGAGAAAAGAAAAAGAATAATAAAAAAAATGTTAGTTTTATAGCAGTTATATCTTTTGCAGATATTTTTATCTGTCTCTTTGCCTAAAGATCTTGGTTGGTTCTTTCCTTTGAACCAAACTCAAGAAAGCCTACACCCCATCTCACAACCCCCCCCCCCCCCGACCGCTACCCCCTTCCCGAACCCCCCCCCCCCTACCTCTCTCCCGACCCCCCTTTTGCCAAACCTTCCCTAAACCCTTAACACCAAATTTTTTTGTTGATTCAAATTTCTCTTACACCCTCTCTCCTACTTTTTCCTACTCCCCATACCTTTCTCACAATTACCTAAACACTCAACCTTTCCTACTTTTCCTTCCATCTCATTACCCAACATATTTTTTCCTCTCATTTCTTCACATCTCTCATCTTCCATCTTTCTCTCATCCTGCTTTATAGCTTCAAAAAAAAGTACGCATCAGCTGCCGATTTTTCTACCTCATGGCCGATATTTCATCTTAGTGTTTTTCCTTCGTCGGCCGCTGAGGGGGAGAATTCATCTGAGGGGGAGCAACATCAACCCTCAGTACTCATATCCAGCGTCCAACTAAAAAAAATTAGAAAATAGGCGGATGGTCAAGGGGGGGCACATCAGTCCGGACGGATCTAACTGAGGAGAGAAACACAAAGACCGACTGATCTAACTGATGGGGAGCAAAACAAAGACAAAGGATGATGATGCTGAACAGGAAGAGCTGAAGATGCCAACAAAAGAAAGAAGATGCAAGAGATGGCCAAAAGCATCCCTGAGGCTGATTCACTCAAACTCAACCCTCCATCAAAGAATCCTCAATCAGACACAAATTTCAACTTGCCCCTCCAAAGATGCAAGTAATTTTTGTTCTGTTCATATTGTCTATACTTCTTTTCTTTTTCTTTCATTTGTTTATACAGCTATACCTTTTATTTTATTTTACTTGTAAATGTCGGATACAATAAATAAATAAATAAATAAATAAATCCAAAAAGAACAAAAAGAATGGACTATGTGAAAAGAACCCAAAAAGAGTAAAGAAGGGTCAAAATGAATTATTCAGTGTTTACTTCTCAGATTCTAAGTATGGATGTCATCCTCAAATAGGGGGAGATTGTTGGGTCACTTAGATTTGAAGATGACCTCAGTCTTTCAATTTCACAGTTCATACTTAGAATAATTTTTAGGTTCTTTATAAGCTGTTTAATTGTATAAAAATGTTCGGTGAAGTCGAAGATCAACCGAAGAAACAAAGTAGAAGTATATCTTCAAAGCGGATTGAAGATAGACTTCTCAACCAAAGATTAAGCTGCTACTTGAAGACTTTTCCTAAAGTCTTAGCCAGGTCACTTGAAGATTTTGAAGAAGATGAAATGTTTTGAAGAAGCAAAACTTTGAAGAAGATCAAAATCTTGAAGACAATATCTTCGCCAAGATCTTTGAAGAAGATAACATGTTAGGCAAAATCTTGAAGACAATATCTTCGGCAAGATCTTTGAAGAAGATAACATGTTAGGCAAAATCTTGGAGACAATATCTTCGGCAGGATCTTTGAAGAAGATAACATGTTAGGCAAAATCTTGAAGACATGTTAGGAACATCTTCGGCAAAGAAGTCTTCGGCAAATAAATTTCAGCAGGTATATTAACTTTATCTGCAGAATATATTCAGGATATCTTGCATTGATAGAGACATCATCCGAAGATCAGAAAAAGGTTCTTTGGATTGTTTATCTCTTTCAAGAAACTTCTGCTTCAACAAGCAGGTCAACGCTTGAAGACAAAAGTAAAAAGACAATTACTTTTCAGAAGACCTGCTTCCTATCTGCCGTCCATGCTCTCTTTGACAAGTGTCCATTGCATTTAATGCATAAGGCACTATAAAAGGAGATCATCTTCAACCTTGCAACTCACCAGTTTACAGACTCTCAAGGTTTTTCAAGTGCTGGCATTACTCTCTCTCATAAGTTCATTTGTGTTCTAAGTGTTTTACAATTGTTCTTCATTCTCTGTGTGTCTGTGTGTAAGATTGTTTGAACTGATTTATCTGTTCTGTTCCGCAACAATCAATAGTTTCTGTGTGTAATTCTTATTTGAAGTTTTCAATAAAAGAATTAAATTAAGTGAAAAAATTTGTGTATTGTATTCAACCCTCCTTCTACAATACTTGTTTACCATTGCTACTCAATAGCTGGGACCAACAAAAATTCTATCTAAAAGGACTAAAAAGGAAGTGCTTAAGTACTCAAAATTGAGCACTTATCAATATATATACACATTAAATTCCTATTACCCGCGCGCAATGCGGCGCGAAGCATCTCAAAATTGAAACCGAGAACTCGAAACGGCAATCATGTTTCATTTTCTGTTCTATTTTCTTCCTTCTCGATGTTAATTTTATGGATCTCTGTGGTTTTATTTCACAAATTAGAAGTAATTGTGTGTATTGTCATGAGCCTCAAAGGTTTCATTGGATGTAAAACTGAACATGAAACAAGATTATTCATTCGAATTTTCGGCTTTAGATTCAAGATACTTCCCACCGCATCGCGTGTGGGTACGTATCTAGTTGATCAAAACAGAAATAACACGAGCCAAATCAAGGTTTTTGACAGTATACAAGAGGTCAAATAGCTGCTATAAATTGGTCAAAAACCAAGGAATTTTCAAAAAACTAAGCCATACAAGTGTACAACAATGGCCATTGTAAACCAAAGTCTGAACTGGACAGAAACAAAAACGCAAAACTGAATTTGGGGCATTAATGGCCACAATCTAATATCAAACCAACAGGTGGCCAAAATTAAAGTGGTTTGGCAACCACAAAAAACACAGCAGTTGTGATCAAGCTGTTTGAACACATAGGAACCAACTCTAATGGCCTTAACCCTCCATTTCCACAAGACCAAAATTGACAGCAAACAAAAATTCAGTAATCTGTTGAAGACTAACCATTATTCCTGTGGCAGAGATCAGTTTAGAGGGCATATTCTCTTAGGAAAGTAGATGCTTTTAACAAAAAGAAATAATCAAGTTAGTATATAAGAGTTCAAGGTTGAAGATCTTAGACCCATTCCAGGTCTGATTTCCAAAGTCCATGAAATCAAACTCCAATTTCATTAGACTTTTCCACTTCCATTAAATAGTTCAATTTTAATGAAATCAAGGTATGTACACCAGAGCATAGATTAAGAGAGAGCTATGCAAGGACTGGACTGGTTTACGATATTAATCAGATCAATAAATTAAGCAGGATAATCATACAAGTAATTGGTGGATAACTTTCAAACTGAATTTTTCATAGCATTCATAGGATAATCATTATAAAAGTAATTGTCATAAAATAATACAGGATCAAAGATTTTAGCTTTCATAAGTTTTACAATCAAAAAAATAATTACGCATTATTTATTGAAATGAACTATATCTAGAGTAGTCGGGAGATAAGGTTAGTAAGTTAGACCAGGGGTACCGTTGGGCCAATGACCGTTTGGCAAGTCTTTCTTCAACTTCCAATACATAAACAATAACTTTACCTGAATTGCATAAACAATTCCATTGATTATAAAGAAAGCCAGTCAGAGACCATCAGTTGAGACTGTCATTGCCTGTCACATATCCACGACATTATACAGTAATCAAACAACTTTTTTTACCAATCAACATAAAAGAACAGTAAATAAATAAACAAAGAGAAGAAGATAAACTAAACCTGATAGTAAATTTCTGCCCAAAACAAAACCAAGAGGGCATAGGTAGTGAAAAATGCAACACTTGGCAAATCAAGTACTATATGTCGGGCAATCTGACAAAAAAAAAACATATTCAAGCAAAAGAGTCTACACAAACGATAGAATCATCCATGCATAAGGGTGCATTGGTACGCATGCAGATGTGCAAGATTTTAGGGTTTTAATTTTAAGTGGGTAGTTTAGTAATTTAGCAATCTTGTTCCATCTCTTTGGTTTATGTTCCACAACCAAACGTGGGACAGCAAGTTTTTGTTCTATTTTGTTCTGCATACCAAAAGCATCCAAAGTGATTAATTTGAGCATATTGCTAACCTCAGGTGTCAGCTGTTGGATATCAAGACGAAAAACAAAAATTATACATCTAGCTGCATTGAAAACACATCTAAGATCAGTACTAATCAAACAAGAAAGTTCCCAAAATGCAATTTTAACAAGAACAAAATATACAAACCCCGTTAACCAAGAAATTGAGGAAATGAAAGACCTTCTGGGTAGTCCAACCATACTCTGGCACTCTTTGTTGTATCCACAAGAGTTATTTGTGAAATACAATTTACAACCTTTCTATGATGTTACAAGGAACGTCAAACCAAGTACCGAAGAGAACTGCGCTAAGTCATCGGATTCAGGATATTATGTTTAACAAGATGATTCAGGTAATAATAGCATTCTTACTTGATTCCAAAACTGTATACATCGGATCTTTCAGTATCAAACTCCTTCCTCAATAGTTCAGGTGCCATGTAGATGAGAGTACCCACCATTTTCTTCTTATGAAAACCACAGTTGGCTTGCCAGTGTAACTTAATTGGGCTATATAAAGACCGAATCCCTTGAATTCATACATAGAATAAAGTCTGAGGTAAGACCTTAATTTCTTTCCGATTCATGTTGAAAATCTAACATAATATGACATATAGGGTACACACATCATGGAAATCTTTGGCTTGAACTAATAAACAGGTGTGGTCTTTCAAAATTAGTAGGCCACTATGCAAGAAATTAATAGAGACAAGTATTAGGAGTTCAAAACAAATATTTCACATGTGTATAACTTAATCCAACAAATTCATAATGGATGAAAAAGTATGATATTATATGACAGCTGCAATTGAGGATCCTTAAAGTGAGATACGAGAAGATGCAAAAATACTAATAATATGTAACCATAAGCCACAAAATTAAAAGATGTCGTATTGATACAAAATTCAGTCACAACCCCACAAACAAACGAGTAATTGCAACCTAAACGAAGTCGGTTAATAAAGGACAACCAATGTTCTTTTTTACCTAGTTGTCTCGTGATCGTAAGTGATTGATCAATCGTTGGACTACATTCCTCAACATGTAACATGTAACTTCTGTGAAAGATTTCCAAACTCATAAAACTTAAAGAAGAACATGTAGTTTGGTGGCCTTGTATGTGTTGATACCAATTTTGCAATTCCTTGGTGATTTAACTTGTTTCACGTTCCCAATCATATAAACAAAATACACATTAGCCAACAAGTTTGTCGCGCTCCTTTGGATTCATAAAAAATAACATATTTTCTTTGTATATAAGTTATCCTATCCTATCTCATCTGTCACCGGGACTAATGCTATCCCAGCTGAATCACCCATGCCATCATAGCATCACTTGTAACCCCAGAGCAGCTGCTTCAGTCTAGGCAAATCGCGGTTGTTTTATCTCAATTCGCACAAGCTGTTCATAAGGATGTGGAAGATGTTCAAGCTCCAACGCCATCATCAGAACGATCTGCTCCAGTTTCAGTTCCAACAGAAGCTCAACCTCCAATGTTGACTTTACCACCTCAATCACGTATCCTTCTGAAGGTACCAGCCTTTAATTTTCCACGTCATAATATAGATGTGTTATGTTATGTTTTGATTTGTGTCTGTTTAATTGATTTCACACAGATATTATGATAGAGAAAGTGGCCCATGTGGATTATTCACCTTTAAAGGTTGATTTAAAGTACTAACAATACTACAAAACCAAGTAGCTAAAACCTATAAAACATTTAAGTCAACAAAAAGTGAAAATAAATATCCGTTTATTACTTTAATGTGCCAGATACAAAGTGTATTCATCTTACTAGAGGAAAACCAAATATGAAGAAAACCAGAGATAAAGCAACAATTGATCGAGATTACTAATTAAAACTACTGCATAAACCACTTTATTTAAACACAAATAGAATATATGAGTTTCATTTCAATGAAAAGAAAACACACAAAAACCAAATACGATTCCAGTTGAAATCTCGAAGATGGAGAAAGGTTAGGTCAAACCTTAACTGGTACAATCCAGTTGAAATCTTGAAGATTGAAGGTCCAACACGAAATCAGGAACAACGAAAGCCAGACAATCGAACCGAGATTTTGATGAAAAAAGCGAGAGCCAGAGATAGAACCTGAAGATGTTCTAACACAGATCGGAAATCGTTAAGAAACCCAAATCGATGTTAACTTTGTGCAAATATAAATCGATTCACCAGAGAAATCAATTCATCAAGAGTAAGAAATGTTACCTGATTTGAAGAAACTGTGGTAGAAATGATGAAATCGTACATGAGAGGAGAGTGAATCGATTTGCAAAGGAAGGTGAATCGATTGGAAACTGGGTTTGAGAGAAAATCAATGGAAATCGCTCTGTACAGGTGTGGAAGCGGGTATGAATTGTAGGATTGAGGGATGATGAAGTTGGGAAACATGGGGAAGGAACTGATTTCAGGGGAAGAAAGCTTCAAACCTGCAAATGATCGTGGAGAATAAAGTTGAAGGGGCAGTTCGTGGTGTTAGAAAATAACTGATTTTGGGTGGAAGTTTTATCCCGGCTGATTACTGATTAGCATCTTCCATGGATCGATGATGTGTGCACAGATGAGAGGATCTTCCAAGACTCCCGATTTCTTGTTTTGGGGGAACAGAGAGGTAGCAAATATCAGGGAGGGAAATCAGGGGGTTTTGGGAGGTGGGGGAGGGAGAGGTCGGAGAAGGAACGTGGCTATGAAAATTGAATAACGGCAAATCTTGAAAAACCGCCTCTTAGAGCATCCACACACACTTGCAAACACAATTGCAAAAGAAAAAGAGCATGCCACCTCAGCAAACACTTGCAGATATTGCAATTGCATTTGCAATTCATAGTGGGTCCCATGTGGGGTCAAAGTTTTACTTTATATTATTATATTATATATTTATTAATAAAAAATAATTATAATATATATAATAATTTATAAAGTAATTAATAAATGTTGTGGTGGGGAACAATTGAAAGTGTAAATGAATTGCAGGTGTGTGGATGGTAATTGCAAAAGCTGATGTGGCACAATTGAAAGTGTAAATGAATTGCACGTGTGTGGATGGCCTTAGCCATCCGTAATGCAACCCTCGCAAGCCACTTCAGCACCATATCAGCTTTTCTCATAACTCTCTCCTCAAACCCTCAAGTCCTAAAGTGGCGTAGCCGAACCCTCAAGCCCTCTTATCACCTTATTTTTTTAATTCTTTTATTTATACATTTAATTATTTAACAAAATAAAATTATTCATATATTTTTTAATAAATAAAAATAAGATAAATAATAAAAATAAAAATTAATAACATTCATTAAAAATTTAAAAATTACAAAATAAATTTAAAAATCTACTCGTCGTCATTGTTGGGAACTTGGATACGCCAAATATGTTCAACCAAATCCGACCGAAGGTTATTATGAGTGTCCCGGTTTTTGACTTCTCGAACATTTGTTGCGCGTTGTTCCTCACTAATTTGGGTTTCGATATCATCCGTGAAAAGATCGTTTTCATCGCCACCACAAATAGCATGGTCTTCGTCTTCGAGTATCATATTGTGTAATATGACACGAGCGTACATAATGTTTCCCAATCTTGAGAGTTCTCATCCGCGTGCCGGGTTATGAAGTATATGCCAACGTGCTTTAAGCACGCCAAAAGCACGTTCAACATCTTTACGTGCCGCTTCTTGCGCGGGCTTGAACTTTTGTCGTTTAAGGTCATGTGGGCACGTAATTGATTTTACGAAAGTAGCCCATTCTAGATATATCTCATCTGCTAGATAATATCCGTGCTCGTAGGTGGCTCCATTCACCTCAAAAGGGCAGTCGGGTGCTTTTCCATCATATACATCGTTGAAGATGGGCGACTGATTGAGAACATTGATGTCGTTATTGGAACCGGCAACACCAAAGTATGCGTGCCAGATCCATAGATCTTGAGAGGCCATTGCTTCTAGCATGATTGTCGGGTGCTCATGATCACCTCTCATGAATTGACCTCGCCATGCTACCGGACAATTTGCCCACGCCCAATGAGTACAGTCTATGCTTCCGAGCATGCCGGAAAATCCGTGTTTAGCTTCATGCGCGGCGTACAACTTCTGAATATCAATAAAAGTAGGTTTGCGTAAATATTTTTGACCATACAGTTCAATAATACCTGTGCAGAATTTGTGCAGACAATCTCGTGACGTTTTCTCTCCCATACGGATGTACTCGTCAAGTGAGTCAGCAGCTACTCCATACGCCAATTGCCGAATAGCGGAAGTACACTTTTGTATCGGAGAAAAACCTTTTTTGTATCTGTCGTCCAACCGAAGTGTAAAATATGAATACTGTCCTTGTAAATCTTCAACTATTCGTTCGAATAGCTGCCTCCTCATCCTGAACCGCCGCCTAAATCTTCAACTATTCGTTCGAATAGCGGAAGTACACTTTCTATGTTCGCGACCCTCTCTCTTCTTGACGATGAGGCGGTGCTACCATAATTTAATTGTGCAGTCTCTCGAACCAAGCCTACAAAAATTTCTCTTTGTAGATGCAACAACTCGTCGGTGTCTACGGATGATGATGATGATGCGGTCGGTGAACCGGGTTGTGGCGAATCCATATTGTTTAAAATATAGAGAATGGAAGAGAATGAGAGAATAAGAGAGTTGTTTTGTGTGAAAAATAAAATGGGTTAGGATTATATATATAGTGTGATTAAATTAAAAAAAATCAATTTTTTTTTAAAAATAGCCGTTGCCAACGTCTTTATTTTCAAATTATTTAAAAAAAATTAAAAAAAAAGCCTCGGGTTGAATGGGTTTTGGAACCCGCATCGGATGCCCCCCCGGGTACCGGAGCCCGCCCTACCCGCTCCCTAGCCCGAGCCCGAGCCCGCATGCGATACGGAAGGCCTTAGACAATTCATAAAGTAGTATAGATATGGATAGACTAAAATGGTAAAATTCTTTTCTTGTTACCAGCTACACACAACTTACCCTGTGTTCTCGATTTTTTTTACAAAGGAAAGGAAGGGAAAATGAAAGAAAGTAGCGGGAAAATAAAAAAAGTTATGTTCTCGAGTTTTTTTAAGGAGAGAAAGGAAAGGAAAATATTGTTGATTTTCCTTCCAAAACTTTCCGTCCAAAAAATGGGAGGAAACGAAAGGAAAGAAAGAAAAAAATTTAAAAATTATTGAAATTATTTATAAAATTAGACATATATCCATTAATTACATTACATAATGAAATAAATAAGGGTATATTGATAAAAGTGATAACTTTCTTTTCGTTTCTCTCAAAGAATATAAAAATTTATTTTATTTTTTTCAATTTCCTTTCGATCTGAAAAACACAAAAATAAATATTTTCTTCTTTCCCTTCCTTTTTTTTCTCTCTTTCCCTTCTTTCCTTTTCTTTCCTCCCAAAACTCGAGAGCAGAAGCAAAGTTTGAGAAGTCTTCTGCATCTTTGAAACTTCCACTCAATCGATTTCTCCGATCAAAGATCCGTCACCGGAGTAGTAGAAAACATGCCTCCACCGCCGTCTTCAGCGGCACAGTACACTCAACAATTTCTCAGCTCCGTTCTCTCCCAACGTGGCCCATCATCCCTTCCATACTCCGAAGACGTCAAGTGGCACATCCGTCAACACCTCCTATCGCTCTCCGAATCTTACCCCTCTCTCCAGCCCAAAACGGCGACGTTTACGCACAACGACGGACGCTCCGTCAACCTTCTCCAGTCCGAAGGCACAGTTCCGATGGTGTTCCAAAACGTAACTTACAACATACCTGTCGTCATCTGGCTCATGGAGACTTATCCTCGTCATTCTCCTTTCGTCTTTGTTAATCCTACTCGCGATATGGTGATCAAACGCCAACATCCGTTTGTTAATCCATCTGGTTTGGTTTCCATCCCTTATTTGCAAAATTGGCTTTACCCTAGCTCTAATTTGGTTGATTTAGCTCGTAATTTGAGTAATTATTTCGGTAGCGATCCACCGTTATACTCGCAACGTAGACCAAACCCTAACCCTAACCCTAACGCTAGTTTAAATGCATCTGGATCTTCGGGCTCAATTTCATCTGGATCTACTCGACCAGCCATTCCGCCCCGATCGTACCCCCCGTCACCGTATGTGACGAGTAACGGGAGGATTCCATCGCCGTCTCCACCTCCAAGGATGGGATCCGGATCCTCTGAGGATCCAAATGAGGTTTATAAACGGAATGCGATTAATAAGCTGGTGGAGAATGTGCATAATGATGTTACGCAGTTGAGGAAGACCAGGGAGGCGGAAATGGAAGGGATGTTCAGTGCTCAGGCAGTGTTACGTCAGAGGGAGGAGGAGCTTTCAAAAGGGTTAAGAGGTATGCAAGAAGAGAAGGAGGGTTTGGAGCAGCAATTACAGATGATTTTGATGAATACAGATGTGTTAGAAAGCTGGGTAAGAGAGAATGAGGCAAAATTGGGTGGAGATTTGTCGAATGTGAATCCTGATGATGCGATTCTGCCATCTGATTCACTTTCTAAACAGATGCTAGAGTGTACAGCATCTGATCTTGCCATTGAAGATATTGTTTATGCACTCGATAAAGCTGTGCAAGAAGGGTCTATACCTTTTGATTTGTATTTGAGGAATGTGAGGTTATTATCTCGTGAACAGTTTTTTCACCGTGCAACTTCTGGGAAAGTCAGAATGATACAGATGCAAGCTCAAGTCACAAACATGGCTTCCCAGGCCCCACCGTATGGTGGATGAGAATGCTTTTTCTTGCTTCGAGTTCGGGGTATGTGCCATTAACTCTTCAAAAGATAGTTTTTGAATTTGTTTACTTGTGTAATTTTGAATTTTGATTCTTTTTTACTTCTTATAATTCATTATATTGATATGTGTTGATAGTAAAACATAGAAGAAAGAACAATGTGTCCACTATTTCAATGTTTCTATATGCTATGCCATTGATAGTTATTAGTTTCTATATTTTGGGGTTTTCTAAGTATGCCATTTCATCAAACCTATATATGCATTATGCAATCCTATGCTTTTTAGGGGCTGTTTACTTAAAGCTCATGTTTATTTAAAGCTTAATGACTTAATGGTCTGGGCGACTTATTCGCTCAAACAAACATATATGAGTGTTCCTTTACGACTTAATTGTTAAGCCATTAAGTTAAAAGTTAAAACATCTATATGGAATTAGGCAGAACCCCTCACTTATCCCCATTAAGCCACCCCAAACAAACTAATACCAGAAATACCCAAAAATAATCCAACTCTGTTTATTTGCCTCCCTCAAACCCATTGGTCTTCGGTTCCTCGGACAAAATTTATCCAGACATACAACCTAACTCATATAGGGATTAATTTAAATAAAGGAAACAACCCCTTGGTTATTCATCATGAATGTGCATGCCTTGGAGATAAACAATATGTTTTGTTTCAATAGCTTATTACTTGTGTTGGCTAGCATGTCATACTAGCATTTTCTCGTATAAATGCTCCATATGTGAATTAAGGTGACTAATCTTGGTTAATGGATGTCAATAAGTTAGGTCTAGGAGCAATTTAATACGAAGCCAATTTGGATAGGTGTGATATGATGCATAATCATGCTGACCAATGGTTGCTTGTGTTACTTACCGATTAAAATCTTGGATTAATGACAAAAAACAGAGTCTTGAATACAAGTTTTTGCATTACCTTTTTACACATGTGTTGATCGTATTGTTGAATTGAAAACTTTGCATTCTTTTGAAAGGCATTAGGGCCTTTGTTGTATGTCTTCACTTCCATCTCTTCTCTTTCATGATTCTATTTGTTGGGTTGATGTTAATTGAACTTGAAAAGTTAATATGTGGTTAATGTTAATTGGTGTTAATAATGCTCTAGAAACTGCAATACGTTGAACACATTTAATGAGCTCATTGTTCAAGCTTGAGGGAAAATAAGATAATGTTACAGATTGGGAACTTTGTTGTTGGATTTCATGGAAGTTTTTGCTGTAGGTTTGTACCCAAATTACATCCTCTTGTTAGATATAATTTTCTTTTGTAGATATATTAAGAAATAATTTTGACTTCTTCCATCCCATTAAAGTTTAGACATCCGACTATATACACACATATGTGTGTGTGTATAGTGTTCAAACGAGAACAATACCTATTTAAAAGAACACGAGTGGTAGGGTTAGATATCGTGAGTCACATATACACACATATATGTGTGTGTGCATCCATTTCTCGTCTCACCGGAACCCAACCCACCCTATATATATAGTGGGAGGTTCAAATAAAAAGGCTAGATATCGTGAGAACGTAAGAACGGAGGTTCATATGTGAATCATTTAAAAAATCAATTTGAAGATGCATATATGAAACTGTACGAATAATCTCTGATGTCGGTCCACATATGTGTCTTTAAATAGATTTATTCAATGATCGGCATATGAATCTTCCGTTCTTACCTTCTCATGATATTTAGCCTTTTTATTTGAACGGAGCTCTATATAACACTAATTTGAGAAAATTAATGTTATCTATTAAATAAACATTAAAGGGTCTTTAAGGATTTTATATTAGAACATTCTTTAGGAAAGTCAAACTCCATACATATCTCTCTCTGCCTATCCTCTCTATGTAACATACAAAAAATTAAATGTGTACTAAAGGTGAACACAATGTCAAAAATCTTAAGAAATTCCTTGTTGGGGTGTTTACAAGTGGTAGGGTTAAGTTAAGTTTTGTTTAAGTTGGTATTCACAAACCATAATAGTATTTGTTTACAATGTGTTCACCTTTCGTGCATATTCAATTATTCGTGTACGTTACGGAGAGAGGAGAGTGGGTTTTTTAAATTCCAAATTTGCCCCTATTATTCTATTAGAGTTGGCTTTGCAAATATTTTAGATTTTAGTAGTTTTTTGTGGTCTAAACTGAATCTCGCTTTAGTTTTGATTTTCTGTCATCTCAGCAAAAAAAACCATACAATTGTTCATCAATCGTATTGCTGATATTGACTGAATGAAGTATTTCGTAGTCGATATCTGTCCTTTTGTCGTTGCTTATTTGCTGTATAGTTTTGATTATAAAGTAGGTTATTTCATATTTTTAAGTTGAATTTTGACTCGGTTTTTGCTTCACTAATCAATAAGTAATGCCATAGTATGTGGCTGATTAAATATGGAGACAGATGATACTCATATCATAGAAAATAGGTTGGGTTCACGAGAGACTAGATTGTTTTTGTGTGTATCAAGAGACTCCGGTTCGATGTTTTTTATATCTTCACAATATTTTGTTCAGAGTCTGTGAAGTTTCAGTATTATTCTAAGGTCTCAAGAAAACATGCTGGTTTTACATGATCTCAAGTTGAAGATAACATTTTTAAACCATATTTTTTATTGAAATACTTGTTATACCACTCTTACTCTTGGTGAAAGTGTATTTGAAAAAATATGTATTTCTTTTTCATTTTGAAGATCTTCATATTCAAGGCTCTCTTCTTTTATTACTGAAAGTTCTTTTTTCAAGAAAACGTAGTTGAGGTTAATGTAAGAAGTCTATTTGAACCGTTGATACTTTTAATCATATATCCTCTTATGAATTGCGGTTTAAAAGAGAATTCGGTGCATCTCATCTTAATGTGCGTTTATTTCTCATCCAATGGTTGATAAACCACTTCTCACGTTAACCTCAACTTTTCATCGAAACTCAACTCTATAACACACACACACACACATATATACTCATACACGTATTCAAGGTTTCCTTTTTCACATTGAATGTATTCTTTTAGGGTGCGTTTGGTATGCAGACAAGACAGAACGGGACAGGACATGACAGTTGTTCAGCGTTTGGTAAGACATGGCTAAACTGGACAGAACACAACAACACCAGTAAAATGACCAATTTACCCCTAGTGAAGAACCAAATTAAATCAAGAACCAAATTACAATCGGTGGCAAAAAAACACAGTAGCAATCCAACAAATTAAATCAAGAACCAAAGTAAATCAAAACCAATCAAATTAAATCAAGAACCAAATTACAATCGGTGGCAAAAAAACACAGTAGCAATCCAACAAATTAAATCAAGAACCAAAGTAAATCAAAACCAATCAAATTAAATCAAGAACCAAACAAATTAAATCACAGTGGCAAAAAAACGAACCTGGAGCAGAAGACGAGATGAAATCGAACGATGGTAGAAGAAGACGCAATGAAATCGATTGATTGATAGGAGAAGAGGAGATGAAATCGATCGATGTTGAGGCTTGAATATGATCGACCGAGGTGGAGGCTTGAATCGATCGATGTGGAGGCCTGAGAAGAAGGCTCAAGTTTAGGGTTTCTTTTCAAAGGGTATATTGGTCCAAAAAGTGATGTTCTAGTTAGTTCTAGGGGGTGGAGTGGACAAGCTTGTCCCATAGTTGTTCTAGTTAGTTATTGTTTGTCCCACATATGACCACACCAAACATGGGACAAGTGTGTTCTGTTCTGTTATGTCCCACTCTGTCCACCATACCAAACGCACCCTTGGTATTGTTAAATTAGAGTACCGTCAGTCATGTACCTCTTTAAAAATTCGTGACCTTGCCACATCAATTTTCGGGGATATTTGCTCCAAGGAGCGGTCCCTAACGTTGTGTTCTCGAAACTCCTTTTAGGAGGGAAAGGAAAGGAAATGGAGGGAAATGGGTGGATAGTAAAAAAAACTCCTGTTCTCGAAACTTTTTTAGGAGAGAAAGGAAACGAAACGAAAGGAAAATAATGATAAGTTTTCTTCCAAAACTTTCCTTCTAAATGTGGGAGGAAAGGAAAGGAAAGAAATAAAAAAAATTAAAAAAATTACTGAAATTAATAAAATTACAAAACTACCCGATATTTTCTTATAAAAGATATATTATTAAGGGTATATTAGTAAAAATGATAGTTTTCCTTTTCTTTCTCTCCTGTTCAAGAACATGAAAAGATATTTATGTTTCTTTCTTACCTTCCTTTTCCTTTCCTTTCGAGAACACAAATGAAAAAATGATTTTTGTTTCCTTTCTTTTCTCTCCCTTCCTTATCTATCCATTTCCTTTCTTTTCTTTTCTCTCCGGATTAGAGAACATAGCGTAATACTGTGTTTTCGAAACTCATTTTACGAAAGAAAGGAAAGGAAAGGAAGGGAAGTGGGAGGAAAGGAAAAAAACCCGTGTTCTCGAAACTTTTTAAAGAGAGAAAGGAAAGGAAAGAAATTAAAAACATTTTAAAAAATTTACTAAAATTATTAAAATTACAAAACTACCCGATCCTTCATTATAAAAGATATATTTTAAGGGTATATTAGTAAAAACGACGTCTTTCCTTTCCTCTCTCTCCTGTTCAAGAACACGAAAAAAAAATATCTTTCTTTTCCTTTTCTTCCTTTTACTTCGCTTTCGAGAACACAAATCAAAAAAATTCTTTTCCTTTCCTTTTCTCTCAGCGTAAGTGAGAAGTGGTTGTTCTACGTGGAGGAGGAACCGGTTTCTCTCAATGCAAACCCAATTATAACACTATTCATCGTAAGTTGCAATCGGTTAATGCTAAATTATAATATTTTTATATATTTTTTATATAATTATAATTTAACTGTAATTATTTTTAGTATATAATAATTAGTTTAACTATAAAAATTTTACTGTATATTAACTAGTTTTAGTAAATTAAACTTATACTTTTATGTCGGTTATCTATTGTTGGGTTTTTAGTTCTAGATATTTTTTTATATTTTCAACTAATTAAAACAAAGCATTTATCGAAATTATATTTTGTTTAAGCTAAACGATTATATGGAAATAACGTTTTCGAGAAAAAATAAAATGTTTTATTGCAAATTTTATTGAGAAGAACTTTAATTAATTATTTTGTCCGCTATATTTAGACGGTATATGTGTGCCACCAAATTTTATCGATTAAAAGGGAGGGACCAAATCTATAAAAGTGAAAGTTGACGGAGGGATAAAATCTATTATAAAAATGACAAATATTTGGAGGAATCAAATCCGTTATAAAAAAGAAAAGTAGTTGAAAAAACCAAATCTATACGTATAATAAATAAGTAACTACAGTGACACGTGTCGTCGTCTGGTGAGCCGGTTTTATGGTTTTCCCGCCTAAACATGTATCTGGACGTCTTTACATTATAGGTTCAATTAGCACACCCACATTCACTCCTCCTTAAATCTCTTCTTAATTAAAGTTTTTTTAATTTATACCTTACATTTACTACCCTTATAATTACCTATGTAGTTTACTTTTAATCCATTACTTTTTTTATTTTTCATTTTAGACTCTTATCATATAAACATAAATAATGTTTAGAAACTAAAATGCATTAAAAAACATTTCTATTTTTTACAAATTATACCATTGTAATCGTTTCGTCAATACCTTCGAAATAAGCCCACTATTGAATATTTTTTGATACATACGTACATATCCATACTTATAATAAATTCGAATGATCAAAATTTTCTTTAATATAGTTTCATTTCTTTAATATACACCACCACATCCTTGCTGTTTATTTGGCTGTAATCACATATTATTCTGCATTAGGATGCTTATTCATTCTGCATCAGTATGCTTATTCACTCTGCGTTAATATGCTTATTCATTCCATATTAGTATGCTTACTCATTCTGTGTTAATATGCTTAAAGTCCATAAGCCTATCAACAAAATTCCACCGTGTATGGTAATCCCATACTAATTCAAAAAAATCAACCCTTATCTTATCCGAAAAAATAAACTTATTTGAATAATTAATAATCATAATTAATAATCATATATATCCTAAAAATAAACTTATTTTACCCCTAATAAAATAGAAGTCGTCTCCTTAATGTTAATTATTCATTTCTAATTCAAAAAAATTAACCCTTATCTTATCCCAAAAATAAACTTATTTGAATAGTTAGGTGTTAAATTAGATAACAGAAATGTCGTTGCTTATAACAAATATCTTTTGAAAAGATATCAGACACACATTAATGTTGAGTGGTGCAATCAGGCTTCTTCTATAAAATATTTGTTCAAATATATCAACAAGGGTCCGGATAGAGCTACTGTTGCGGTTGTAGAAAACAGTAATGAAGAAGATAATAATAATTCCGTTGATGAAATAAAGGAATATTATGACTGTAGATATGTATCTGCATTTGAAGCTTCTTGGCGTATATTTGGGTATGATGTTCATTACAGGAAACCTTCTGTTTTGAGGCTTCCTTTCCATCTTCCTGGACAACAACAAGTCGTTTTTGGTGCTGAAGATGATATTGAAAATGTCATAAACAAACCTTCTGTGGCGTCTTCAATGTTCTTAGCTTGGATGAAGTGTAATGAACTTTACGCAGAAGCACGAACACTTACTTATGTTGAATTCCCTACAAAGTTTGTGTGGAAACTCGAAGAGCGACGTTGGGATCAAAGGAAAAAAGGCTTTTCAATTGGAAGAATTCATTCAGTTTCTTCTGCTCTTGGTGAAGCGTATTGTTGGGTCACCGAAGATTTGAAATTGACTCACCGATGTTTCCTCTAAATCTTACTTAGAATATTTTAGCATGGTTCTTTATAATGACTTGTACAAGATAGCAAATGTTTGGTGAAGTCAAAGATCAACCAAAGTCAAGATTGAAGAATCTCTCATTGTGGAAGTAAGAGACTCTTTATCAACACATGCAAGTCATTGTCCACCGATGGTTGTCTCACACATCGGTGGACACTTCTCCACCGACCTATCTCTGGGTTGGCCAACATATCCCACCTATGAAGACTCTCAAATAGGTGGGATCTCAAGAAGTCTCAAAGATGCTTTTCTTCAAAGATGTGTCACATATCTCAAAGATGCTTTTCTTCAAAGATGTGTCACATATCTCAAAGCTTTCATCGGTGGTGTACTCCTTGGAGACAAAATGAGAAGATCTTTTATTATGGGACAATATCCTATTGTCAGATAAAAGTGACAATTTGTCCTTTTATCCATTACCATATAAAGTCTCTTCTAGCATGGGCATTCTTCCTGATACCAAGGAAAAGGTGAAAATGACACATCAACTTTTGAGAGTCAAAACCTATCCTTCAATGACAAAGTGACAAGTGTCCTATGCTACTCATACTCTTGGCACTATATAAAGAAGAAGACCTCTCCATGCAGAAGTACCTCTTGAACATCTTGAGAGATTTGAAGATTACTGTGTGCTCTAAGATATTCTAAGCGAACTGGAAGATTTCTCTCAGTGCAAGAATTTCCATTTTGCTTGAAAAACTTTATAGCTTTGTTCTAAGTGTTCTTAGTTATTTTGTTTAGTATACTTTGTGTAAGATTGTTAGAATAGTTTATCTGTTCTTTTCCGCAACAGTCTTAAGTTTTCTATGTGTAATTCTTGTTGAAAGATTTTCAATAATAGAATTAAAATTGTGAAAATTTTGAGTATTGTATTCAACCCCCCCCCCCCCTTCTACAATACTTGTTATAGCCATCTGGGACTAACAAGTGGTATCAGAGCAGAAAGTTTAACTCATAAACTTGATCTGCAATGGCTGCCTCTTCATCTTCAACTGTTGAAAATGCTTTTCAAAACAACTTTTCTGAAAATGGTTCCATAGCCAAACCTCCCAAGTTTAACCCCAACAACTTTTCTTTGTGGAAAAGTCGGATGATGCTTTTCATGGAAGGAATGGATAGTAGATATCCAACCATTCTAAGTGAGGGACCCATAGTTCCTAGAGTCTGGTCTCGCTATGAAAGCAAAAAATCTGGTAAGGAAGTTGTTGGCAAAGATGATTCTGATGATTCGTCTGATGAAGAAAAATCTGTTGCTACTGGTCGTTACATTCTTAAAAATCCTAAGAAATACACCGATGAGGAAAACGGCTTGTGTCTCTCGATTCTAAAGTTAGAACTATCATTGCTTTCTCTCTCTTCCTGATGAAGTGTACCACTCTCTGGTAAATCTCTCTACTGCCAAAGAGATGTGGTCCACTCTGTGTGTTTTGTACGAAGGTACAAATGAAGTTAAAAAGAGCAGAAAGATTGCTCTTGTTAGAAAATATGAACTCTTTTCTTATGAGAAAGGAGAATCTCTCTCTAACTACTATAATCGCTTTAACAGTCTTCTTAATGACTTAAAGTTGTTAGGTAGAGTGTATGACAATGAGGAAGTCCTGTGCAAATTTATGGACTGTCTTCCTGATTTTTGGGAAAATATATGTACTTGTATAAAGACAACCAAGGATCTTGATCATATGCCTCTCACTTCTCTTCATGGAACTCTTTTCAACTATGAGCAGACTAAGCTGCAAAGGAAATCTGTCATCACAGACATAAAGAGCTCTCCTCTAGCTCTCCTAAGTGACTCTTCCAAAAAGACTAAGTGTTTTCCAAAAATCACCTACCCATCTGACTCTGACCATGACAGTCAAGAAGATCCCAATGATCATTCGGAGGCATATCTTAGTGATACTAAGGATGAATGTGAGGAAACTTCAGTTGATAAATTATCTGATGAAATGGCCATGTTCGCTGGGTATTCTAAATATAAATCTCACCACCTTTCTGGAAAATCTAAGTCTGGTAGAAAATCATCCTTTTCTCTCTCCAAACACTCTTCTTTGGACAAATCTAATGAGGAATGTTTTAACTGTGGTAAAAAGGGTCATTTTGCCTCTGAGTGCAGAAGTAAACTTCTTGAAGGACCCAAAACTTCTTCCTCGGGCCGATTTTCCTCAAAATCGGAAAGATCCAAACATAATTCCACCAATCTCTCCTCTTCTGCACATTCTTACCGGGCTGAAAGATACAAGGAAAAATACAAGAGAGAAAAGGAAAGCAATGAAAGACTTGTCAGAAAAGCAAAGGGTGTGCCTGCTAAAACTCGTGATTTGGCAGATGAACCCACATCTGAAAGCGAGAATGACATCGCAAATGTCTGTTTCATGGCTAAGATAAATGACATGGATGATCCAGAAGGCCACATCTCCTCAACTGCTCTTGTATCAGCTAAGTGCCTCTCCTCCTCATCACAGGTACATCCATTTCTATCTCTTTCTGATGATGAAAAGGTCGAAGCATTTGATTCTTTAACCATTGATCTTTTTTAGGCTAAAACTGCTAAGCAAAAGGCAAATGCTCAAATAAAATCTCTTTCCTCTCAACTGCTATTTTGTCACTCTCAACTGGAAAACTTTGAAAAAGTTAAGGCTGAGCTTGAAGATCTAAAATCCATCAACTTTATTCTTGCCAAGGAGAAAAACAAAATATTCAAACGTTTTCAAAAGGAGCAAGAAATCATGAGAAAATGGACCAGTTCTTCCAAAAACCTGGAAAAGATTTTTCAGGATCAGATCTCTTGTAATGACAAACTGGTTTAGGCTTTGGAAAAATGGAAACTGATCAATCTTCAAAATCTCATGCTTCCACCTCATGTGTTTCACCTTTCTTTTGTGAAAACTCCAATTATAATTCTATTGGGTCTGTGTCCATGAATTATACCGATTCATCTGAAGATTTAAGATTTGGAATGTTTTTAAAGGCAAAAGATCTCATTTCCTTTCCAAAGGAAAGGCTCAAGATTCCTATGATTCTTCCACACCTATCCATGACTTTCAAAAATTCTTGACTTTAGATGATGCATCATCCTCTTCCAACTCAAGCAAAATATTTTCTAACTCTGAAAAAGAAAAGTCTCTGGGTGCCGATTCTTTATTAAAAGGAAATCCTCCATTTTTTCTAAAAATACCTATGTGAATTCTCCTACCGATTTTCTTCCCCGATCTGTGAGCCTCAAAATGTCCAATTCAAAGGAAAATATTTTTGTCCTCCCAAATTTTGAAAAAAGGAATTTTAGGAGCTGCACCCCAATTCTTTGTTACCTCATCAAAATCTTTGAGCAAAAGTAAGGAAAAATGTCAGGATTCCAAAAAGAACTTTATTTATAGAAATTGTTATATATGTGGTGACGTTTCTCATTTTGCCAAAGACTGTCCGAAAGAAAGAATTAATCTGCGTGACACCAATTCTTTTCCTTCAACATCTAACCTAAAAGGACCCACTACCAAATGGGTACCTAGGAAATAAATTCTTTGTGATTGCAGTTTTTGAGCTAAACAGATGGATCTATGTGGACAAGTTTAAAAGTGATACAATTGAAGAAATCATCAAGTTCATCAAGAAAACTAAGTGTAAAATGATGAATTTTTGGATCTCCTCTTGTATTGAAAATCCTTTCCATTGGCACACTCAAAAGTGTCAACCTTCTCTCTACCGACATCATCATTTCTCCCATCACCCAATTCATTACCTACACCCCATTTCCCACCATACTTCTTACCATTCAGATCATCCACCAAACTATTTTTCTCATCTCATCATCAAAGTTGTCCTACTCAATGCTCTACCCACCGAAACCTACATCGGTGAGTCTACATCGATGGAATTTAGTATTATTATTATATATATATATTATCATTATTATATATATTATTATATAGAGTAAATTATACGATTGGTCCCTGTGGTTTACACAAAATTGCACTGTTGGTCCCTAAAATGAAATAATTATGAAAAACGTCCCTGTGGTTTACATTTTCACACGCCTTTGGTCCCTTTATCCTAACACCGTTAAAAGATTCCGTTAGAGTGAGTTAAATGTAAGGGTATTTTAGTCTTTTTATTATTTTTTATTTTCTATTAAAAATTTCTTCTTTGATTTAAAAACCATAAGGACCAAGAATGTAATTTACTCTTATCTTCATCTTTAATATCGGAGGTGCCTGCTGCTGTGAAGAGAGACGAGAGGGATGAATGTCAGTGGAGATCGGAGGTGCCTGCTGCTGTTGTGAATCGACAGGGGCAAAGGATGGCGGTTGTGTTGGCTGGAATCAATTTCTTGAATCACAAACGAATCCAACAATCATCCTGAATAACGAGATAGAGAAGACGATGGTGATGGAGACGAGCTGGATGAGCGATCTGTGAGACGAAGTTGATGGAGACGAGCTGTGGAGTGATATGTGGAGACGATGGTGATGGACGAGCTGCAGCAACAGATCTGAGTGAGTCGCCGGCGATGAGGAAGATATGAGTTACCGATGACGATGCTGATGGAGACGAGCTGTGGAGTGATATGTGGAGACGATGGTGATGGACGATCTGCAGGAACAGATCTGAGCGAGTCACCTTTTGTGACGAAAAGTTGTGCAGCAGGTATCAACTATCGGTTGCCATGGCTTGCTTCAGGAAAGGATGTCTTTACTCAAAAGACGACGAAAATGTTTCTTGATTGTTACCGGCGCCGCCGTAGACGGTGGTGGTAGTGGTTATTTCAACCAGTTGGGGTTTCTCAAGATTCAACGGTGAATCGAAATGTAAAACCTTTTTCTTTTCGGTAGATAAAGATTCCGGCGAGGAAGCCACCACCGGTGAAATTGAAGTGGGTTCTGCGTTAGTGGTGGTTGCGACGTCCGACGGAGGTGACAGAATAGGACTTGAGTGGAACAAAAATGCAATTTTTGTGGTGGCACACAAATCTTCGCGTTCAACGTGCAGTGAGGTTCCAACTCGTCGGTCCTAAAGTTTCAGTTTTCTGCCATCGATATTCTAAACCCAGATTTGGGCCCCAAATTGTGTGGATAATTGATGAAGAAAAAGGGTATTATATTGTGGTTTGTGGGAAGTGTTTGGTTAGTGTTGTTAGGAGCTCCTTCATTTTCATCATCTATTCATCTCATCTAAAGAAGCAGGAGCTCCTTCATCGTCTCCAAATCCTATATCTGGAACTTCCCCTCATCTTCTCATTATACCTCAAATTTCTTGTTTTCTTGTTTCTTAGATTCAGATTTAAGGTTTTTAGTTAAAAATACTTGATTTAGGGTTTAATTTCACATGTTTTATATAACAAATTTGTTGAACGAATTTGTACAAGTTAATTGTTCATCTTAAACAAGTTCCAACAAGAGGCTAAATAAGTAAAAATGGTTAACAATAATTAGCAAAAAAAAACAAACAGCCAAGATGGAGGTTGCAGAATGATGGTAACAATCTTGAAGATGATCGGGATTGATGCAGATGAAGATAAGAGTAAATTATATTCTTGGTCCTTATGGTTTTTAAATCAAAGAAGAAATTTTTAATAGAAAATAAAAAATAATAAAAAGACTAAAATACCCTTACAGTTAACTCACTCTAACGGAATCTTTTAACGGTGTTAGGATAAAGGGACCAAAGACGTGTGAAAATGTAAACCACATGGACGTTTTCCATAATTATTTCATTTTAGGGACCAACAGTGCAATTTTGTGTAAACCACAAGGACCAATCGTGTAATTTACTCTATTATATATAATAATAATAATCATAATATATATATATATATATATATAATCTTTTCTTTGAAGCAATCCACCGAAAAATTCTTTCCTACAAGATGCCTTAGAAGACTTTCTCCAAAAACTCATCTCTTTTCCTACTTTACCTCTACTTTTCTAAACCTTTGGCCCTTCGTCACCCAAAACTCATCTCTTAACAACATCTCTTCTTTTGTCTCTCACTTTCTTTCACCGATTTTAAATCACACTCACCTCCCAAAATCTCTCTCTCTCTCCTTCCCACCGACATCACCTGCCATTTAAGCATCTCTCCTCATCCCATCCCTTCTTCCATCGTTTTTCACTCTTGGTTTGCAACCCATCTCTCCTTTTCACAAAACCCACCCACTACAAACTCATCTGCAGATGTCTCCCTAAATCCTCAAACTCAATCTTTTTGGGTCATCAAAAATTGGAAGATGAAATTCCAATCTTTTCTTCACTTTGAAGATTTTCTCCATGATGCCTTAGAAGACTTTCTCCAAAAACTCATCCCTTTTCCTACTTTACCTCTACTTTTCTAAACCTTTGGCCCTTCGTCACCCAAAACTCATCTCTTAACAACATCTCTTCTTTTGTCTCTCACTTTCTTTCACCGATTTTAAATCACACTCACCTCCCAAAATCTCTCTCTCTCTCTCTCTCCTTCCCACCGACATCACCTGCCATTTAAGCATCTCCACCGATCCCAAGCCACCGTCGAAGCTCCAGCTTCTGCCAACGCCACCTTTTTTCCTATCGGCGGTACTGTCGATTTGTCTCCAACTCCCTTGCCCAAAAATCCCTTTCGACCCACCAAAACAGCCAGCTGCCGACACCACACAGATCACACAACCGAACAGCTCTCGGTTGTGTTCTCTGCCGACAAACTCCACCGAGCCAAAGAGCATCTCTACCGATCCCTATCCACTACCATCACCAGAACAAACTTTCTATGTGCCATCTCCTCATCCCATCCCTTCTTCCATCGTTTTTCACTCTTGGTTTGCAACCCATCTCTCCTTTTCACAAAACCCACCCACTACAAACTCATCTGCAGATGTCTCCCTAAATCCTCAAACTCAATCTTTTTGGGTCATCAAAAATTGGAAGATGAAATTCCAATCTTTTCTTCACTTTGAAGATTTTCTCCATGATGCCTTAGAAGACTTTCTCCACACTCTTCTGAAGATGTCATAGAAGATTTCCTTCAACCTCTTCAAGAAATTCCACCGAATTTTTGTCTAACTCTTGCAAATTTTCGGTGGGCATGATAAAATTTCAAAAAAAAAAAAATTGACCATACCACCGACCACACCACCGAAATTTCGGTGGTTGGCCCCCAAATTCGGTGGTTAAGAGTAAAAAAAATGATAGTCTTGGTTATGGCCGATTTCCAATTTCTCTTGGTGTTTTTTCTACGTCGGTCGCTGAGGCGGAGAATTCATCTGAGGGGGAGCAACATCAACCCTCAGTACTCATATCCAGCGACCAACTCGAAAAAATGAGGAAATCGGCGGACCGGTCAAGGGGGAGCAGTCCGGGAGGATCTAACTGAGGGGAAGAAACACAAAACCAACTGATCTACTGAGGGGGAGCAAAACAAAGACAAATGATGATGATGCTAAACAAGAAGAGCTGAAGATGCCAAGAGAAAGAAAGAAGATGCAACAGATGGGCAGCAGCATCTTAAGCCTGATTCACCTAACCTCAAACCTCCCTCAAAGATTGTCATCATTATGTGTTTGTCTCATTCCTAAACACAAACTCATTTGGGTGAAATCCTTTGGAGTAAGTGAGTGACTTGAAGATTTGGAACATCTGAAGAAAAGCAAAAGTGTCTGAAAGATAAAGTTCTCCAACACATCAACGGGTTGCTGATCAAAATGAAGAATTCTCAAGTCAGACACAAGTTTCTACTCGCCCTCCAAAGATGCAAGTAATATTTGTTTTGTTCATATTGTTTATACTTCTTTCCATTTTTTTATTTGTTTGTACAGCTATACCTTTTTATTTTTTCTTACTTGTAAATATCATACACACATACAAATCCATAAAAGACAAAATAGATCCAAAAAAAAATGGTTTATGTGAAAAGAACCCAAAAAGAGTAAAAAGGGTCAAAATGCAATTTTATTCAGATACTCTTCAATATTCTAAGTATGGAGCTCAAATTCAAATAGGGGGAGATTGTTGGGTCACCGAAGATTTGAAATTGACTCACCGATGTTTCCTCTAAATCTTACTTAGAATATTTTAGCATGGTTCTTTATAATGACTTGTACAAGATAGCAAATGTTTGGTGAAGTCAAAGATCAACCAAAGTCAAGATTGAAGAATCTCTCATTGTGGAAGTAAGAGACTCTTTATCAACACATGCAAGTCATTGTCCACCGATGGTTGTCTCACACATCGGTGGACACTTCTCCACCGACCTATCTCTGGGTTGGCCAACATATCCCACCTATGAAGACTCTCAAATAGGTGGGATCTCAAGAAGTCTCAAAGATGCTTTTCTTCAAAGATGTGTCACATATCTCAAAGATGCTTTTCTTCAAAGATGTGTCACATATCTCAAAGCTTTCATCGGTGGTGTACTCCTTGGAGACAAAATGAGAAGATCTTTTATTATGGGACAATATCCTATTGTCAGATAAAAGTGACAATTTGTCCTTTTATCCATTACCATATAATGTCTCTTCTAGCATGGGCATTCTTCCTGATACCAAGGAAAAGGTGAATGTTGGGTCATCAAGATTTGAAGATGACCTCATGATCTCCTTTTATACTTTGAAAAACATTTTATACTTAGAGAAATTTTCGATGCATGGTTCTTTGTAATGGCTTGTACAAGATAGCAAATGTTTGGTGAAGTCAAAGATCAACCAAAGTCAAGATTAAAGATTCTCTCATTGTGGAAGTGAAAGATCTTTTCTCAACACATACAAGTCATTGTCCACCGATGGTGTCCTCACACATCGGTGGACATATCTCCACCGAAATCTCTCTCTGTTTCGGCCAAAGAATCCCACCAATGGAAGTCCAATTTCGGTGGGATCTCAAAGAAGTCTCAAAGATGCTTTCTCCAAAGATGATGTCACATATCCCAAAGATGATGTCACATATCTCAAAGATGTGTCACATATCCCAAAGCTATCATCGGTGGGATCTCAAAGAAGTTTCAAAGATACTTTCTCCAAAGATGTGTCACATATCCCAAGTTTCCTTCGGTGGTGCAATCTTTAGAGACAAATTGAGAAGATATTTTCTACATGGATAAAGTGACATTTTGTCTTATTATCCATTTCCATATAAAGTTCTTTTCTCATGCATGGGCTCTTCTGACTGTACCTTGTAAAAGGTGACAAGGACTTCACAACTTTCCAGAAGTCAACATCCTCAGCAAGTGTGAAGATGACAAGTGTCCCAAGCATTCAATGCTTGCACACTCCTTGTCACTATAAAAGGAAGACCTCTCCATGCAGAAAAGACTAACATCTTGAGAGACTTGAAGATTACTGTGTGCTCTTATATATTCTACGCAAACTGGAAGACTTCTCTTAGTGCAAGAATTTCCAGTTTGCTTGAAAAACTTTATAGCTTTGTTCTAAATGTTCTTAGTTATTTTGTTAGTATACTTTGTGTAAGATTGTTAGAATAGTTTATCTGTTCTTTTCCGCAACAGTCTTAAGTTTTCTATGTGTAATTCTTTTTGAAAGATTTTCAATATAAGAATTAAAATTGTGAAATTTTTTAGTATTGTATTCAACCCCCCCCCCTTCTACAATACTTGTTAAGCCATCTGGGACTAACAAGTGGTATCAGAGCAGAAAGTTTAATTCCATAAACTTGATCTGCAATGGCTGCTTCTTCTTCCAAAAATGAAGCTTTTTCTCAAAACTTTTTTTCTGAAAACGGCTCTATAGCCAAACCTCCCAAGTTTAACCCCAACAACTTTTCTTTGTGGAAAAGCCGGATGATGCTTTTCATGGAAGGAATGGATAGTAGATATCCAACCATTCTAAGTGAGGGACCCTTTGTTCCTAGAGTCTGGTCTCGCTATGAAAGCAAAAAATCTGGTAAGGAAGTTGTTGGCAAAGATGATTCTGATGATTCGTCTGATGAAGAAAAATCTGCTGCTACTGGTCGTTACATTCTTAAAAATCCTAAGAAATATACTGATGAGGAAAAACGACTTGTGTCTCTTGATTCTAAAGTTAGAACTATCATTGCTCTCTCTCTTCCTAATGAAGTGTATCACTCTCTGGTAAATCTCTCTATTGCCAAAGAGATGTGGTCCACTCTGTGTGTTTTGTACGAAGGTACAAATGAAGTTAAAAAGAGCAGAAAGATTGCTCTTGTTAGAAATTATGAACTCTTTGCTTTTGAAAAAGGAGAATCTCTTCCTAGCTTCTACAATCGCTTCAACTCTCTTTTAAATGATCTTAAGTTGTTGGGCAGAGTCTATGATAATGAGGAAGTCTTGTGCAAGTTCATGGATTGTCTTCCAGATTTTTGGGAAAATATATGTACTTGTATCAAAACTACCAAGGACCTTGAGTTCATGCCCTTAACTGTTCTTTATGGAACTCTTTTCAACTATGAGCAGACGAAACTGCACAGGTTTATAAAGAACTCTTCTCTTGCTCTCCTAAGTGACTCTTCCAAAAAGACTAAGTGTTTTCCAAAAATCACCTACCCATCTGACTCTGACCATGATAGTCAAGAAGATCCCAATGATCATTCAGAGGCATATCTTAGTGATGCTAAGGATGAATGTGAGTAAACTTCTGTTGATATTTTATCTGATGAAATGGTCCTGTTGGATGGGCACTCTAAATCCAAATCTCATCTCTCTTCTGGAAAATCTAAGTCTGGTAGAAAATCATCCTCTTCTCTCTCCAAACACTCTTCTTTGGACAAATCTAATGAGGAATGTTTTAATTGTGGTAAAAAGGGTCATTTTGCTTCTGAGTGTAAAAGTAAACATTTTGAAAGACCCAGAACTGCTTCCTCAGGCCGATTTTCCTCAAAATCGGAAAGATCCAAATATGATTCCCAAAAGTTCAGCCAACACCTCTCTTCTGCAAATTCTGACCGAGCTGAAAGATACAAGGAAAAATACAAGAGAGAAAAGGAAAGAAATGAAAGACTTGTCAGAAGAGGAAAGGGTCTGCCTGCTAAATCTTATGATTTGGCAGATGAACCCACATCTGAAAGCGAATGACTCCTCAACTGCTCTTGTATCAGCTAAGTGATTCTCCTCCTCACCACAGGTACATCCATTTCTATATCTCTCTGATGCTGAAAAGATTGAAGCATTTAATTCTTTATCTATTGTCTTTAGATGATGCATCCTCCTCTTCCTTCTCAAACAAAATATTTTCTAACTCTGAAAAAGGCAAGTCTCTGGGTGCCGATTCTTTATTAAAAAGAAATCCTCCAATCTTTTCTAAAAATACCTATGTGACTTCTCCTACCGTTTTTCTTCCCCGATCTGTGAGCCTCAAAATGTCAAATTCAAAGAAAAATATTTCTGTCCTCCCAAATTTTGAAAAAGGAATTTTTAGGTGCTGCACCCCAATTCTTTGTCTCCTCATCAAAATCTTTGGGCAAAAGTAAGGAAAAAAGTTAAAGTTCTAAAAAGGCATTTCTTTATAAAATGTGTTATATCTGTGGTGATGATTCTCATTTTGCCATAATCTGTCCGAAAGAAAGAATTAATTCTTTGTTTTTTCCTTCTTCTTCTAACCAAAAGGACCCACCACCAAATGGGTACCTAGAAAATAATTCTTTGTGATTGCAGTTATTGAGCTGGACAGATGGATCTATGTGGACAAAATGGTGAATTCTTAGATCTCCTTGTTTTTGAAAAACATATCTCTGGCACAGTCACTTGTGCCACCCTGCTCTCTACCGACATATTTCATATACCACCATTTCCCGTACCACCTACATCCCATTTCCCACCATACCTCCTCTCAATTCAAGTTTCGTTTCGGAGAGCATGATATAAAGAATTGTATTATTATTAGTATTATTATTATTATATATTATTATTATCATTATTCTATAATAATAATAATAATAATAATAATAAAACAATACATCATTCTTTTGCCACACATCCCTTTTGCCGACAGAAAATAAAGACAATCTCCACCGATTTCTTTAACCAACCAATAACTCAATTTTTTTTGCATGGTATTTTTGAGACAAACTTCTTTCCCCATGCATATTTTTTTGCTGCAGATCTCACCCATCTTTCTTTCTACTGTTGCATGCCGCCGAGAACAAACCACAGCTAAATCCTTCTTTCTCTTTACCAAAACAGCACCGATATTCATCTCTAAACCACCGACCTACAATCAGCTAAGACGCCCACTCCTACGCTACCCTCGGCTGCCGACGCCACCAAACAGCATCTTCACCGAAAACCCTTAACACCCACCGACTCCCTTAGTCATCGATACCCCCATACCTTGTGACTTTTCGGCCAAAACGTCAAAAATCACCGCCCACCGAGAGCCTTCCAACTACCGAAACCATCCTCCACCTACTTGCATGGTATCCACCCTCCACCTACGAGCATGCTTCACCACCGAAATTACTACCGACATACCTACTATCTTGTGCATGGGATGTGTTTTGTTGGAACCTCTTCTCTCCCAACCATCCTAACTCCCATGGCCACCAAAAAAAAAACCCCACACCGATTTTATTTCCTACCGAAAATCTCAGTTACACTCATCTCCATCTCCAAAGCACCACCAAGTACCAAGAAATTGGCAAAAGCACCGAAACTTAATGCATGCATTTTGGCCACCTGTTCTTGTTCTCTCTATTACTTACACCTCAAACAAATCACCTTTCTTCGGCTGCCTTCTTGCCGACATCTTTGTTAATTCTAACTGAAGAACCCCACGTCGGTTGTATTTTGGCTGTCAAAAGAACCACCTTCAAAGTCGAAACCCAACGGCTCTTTTGCTGCCAGTTTGGTTCTTGAGACTCCAAGCCACCGCGACCGCTGCTCCGAGCCGAACTCCACCTTACGATCGCCAAAGACGATCACCAAACACCCCCTTATCGGTTGTGTTCTCCTTCCCGTAAACCATCTCATCTTCCTTTGCCAAAGATCACAATTACCGAACACCACCACCTCCTTTGCCGAAAACCTTCTGCCGACGCTCACAAAACTGCCGAACATCTCCATTTCGGAACCTTTCCCGAAATCTTGCTTACCGAAACCTTGCCCTTACCGAAACATTGCCCTAATCCCATTTGCCGCACACCACCCCAAAACCCGTCTTTCTTGCAGAACCAACTTTGCCGAACCCTCAATCTCTTTGCCGAACTTCTCGCTGAACTCCAAGCTACCGACTTCCCAAACAGTTTTTGTCGAAACTCAAACCCACCTGCCGAACTTTTTCCTTTTTCTCTTTCCCATAAATTTCTCTCTTCCCTAAACACTCAACCTCTTTCATCACTCTCTAAATCCTACACCCTCTTACCCATAAAATCATCCCTTCCTTTTTTTACCATTTCTTACCCAACTATAAATTCCCCATCTTACCCTCTCATTTCTTCACACCTCTTCCATCTTTCTCTCATCCTGACTTTATGTAAAGCTTCAAAAAAAAAAATCAGCAACTGATTTTGGAACCTTTAAAGAAAAAAAGAAAAAAAAAATCTACTGATTTTCCACCGAAAATCCTACCGAAAATTGCCAATTTTCGGTGGAATCTCCTTCATTTTCGGTAGGAAAGCAAAAAAAAATGTCTTGCTTATGGCCGATTTTTCATTTTCACTTGGTGTTTTTCCTGCGTCGGCCGCTGAGGGGGAGAATTCATCTGAGGGGGGGCAACATCAACCCTCAGTACTTATATCTAGCGACCAACTTGGAAAAATGAGGAAATCGACGGACTGATCAAGGGGGAGCACATCAGTCCGGGTGGATCTAACTGAGGGGGAGAAACACAAAACCGACTAATATACTGAGGGGGAGCAAAACAAAGACAAAGGATGCTGATGCTAAACAGGAAAAGCTGAAGATGCCAAGATGCAACAGATGGGCAGAAGCATCCTAAGGCTGCTGATCAAAATGAAGAATCCTCAAGCCAGACACAAGTTTCAACTCGCCCCTCCAAAGATGCAAGTAATATTCATTCTGTTCATACTGTTTATACTTCTTTCCTTTTCCTTTCGATTATTTGTACAACTATACTTTTTTTATTTTTTCTTATATGTAAATATCATATATACATACACACATACAAAAAAATGGACTGTGTGAAAAAGAACCCAAAAGAGTAAAGAAGGGTCAACATGCATTATTCATTGTCTTACTCATGTTTTTCTAAGTATGGATGTCATCATCAAATAGGGGGAGATTGTTGGGTCATCAAGATTTGAAGATGACCTCATGATCTCCTTTTATACTTTGAAAAACATTTTATACTTAGAGAAATTTTCGATGCATGGTTCTTTGTAATGGCTTGTACAAGATAGCAAATGTTTGGTGAAGTCAAAGATCAACCAAAGTCAAGATTAAAGATTCTCTCATTGTGGAAGTGAAAGATCTTTTCTCAACACATACAAGTCATTGTCCACCGATGGTGTCCTCACACATCGGTGGACATATCTCCACCGAAATCTCTCCATAATTATTTCATTTTAGGGACCAACAGTGCAATTTTGTGTAAACCACAAGGACCAATCGTGTAATTTACTCTATTATATATAATAATAATAATCATAATATATATATATATATATATATATATATATATATAATCTTTTCTTTGAAGCAATCCACCGAAAAATTCTTTCCTACAAGATGCCTTAGAAGACTTTCTCCAAAAACTCATCTCTTTTCCTACTTTACCTCTACTTTTCTAAACCTTTGGCCCTTCGTCACCCAAAACTCATCTCTTAACAACATCTCTTCTTTTGTCTCTCACTTTCTTTCACCGATTTTAAATCACACTCACCTCCCAAAATCTCTCTCTCTCTCCTTCCCACCGACATCACCTGCCATTTAAGCATCTCTCCTCATCCCATCCCTTCTTCCATCGTTTTTCACTCTTGGTTTGCAACCCATCTCTCCTTTTCACAAAACCCACCCACTACAAACTCATCTGCAGATGTCTCCCTAAATCCTCAAACTCAATCTTTTTGGGTCATCAAAAATTGGAAGATGAAATTCCAATCTTTTCTTCACTTTGAAGATTTTCTCCATGATGCCTTAGAAGACTTTCTCCAAAAACTCATCCCTTTTCCTACTTTACCTCTACTTTTCTAAACCTTTGGCCCTTCGTCACCCAAAACTCATCTCTTAACAACATCTCTTCTTTTGTCTCTCACTTTCTTTCACCGATTTTAAATCACACTCACCTCCCAAAATCTCTCTCTCTCTCTCTCTCCTTCCCACCGACATCACCTGCCATTTAAGCATCTCCACCGATCCCAAGCCACCGTCGAAGCTCCAGCTTCTGCCAACGCCACCTTTTTTCCTATCGGCGGTACTGTCGATTTGTCTCCAACTCCCTTGCCCAAAAATCCCTTTCGACCCACCAAAACAGCCAGCTGCCGACACCAAACAGATCACACAACCGAACAGCTCTCGGTTGTGTTCTCTGCCGACAAACTCCACCGAGCCAAAGAGCATCTCTACCGATCCCTATCCACTACCATCACCAGAACAAACTTTCTATGTGCCATCTCCTCATCCCATCCCTTCTTCCATCGTTTTTCACTCTTGGTTTGCAACCCATCTCTCCTTTTCACAAAACCCACCCACTACAAACTCATCTGCAGATGTCTCCCTAAATCCTCAAACTCAATCTTTTTGGGTCATCAAAAATTGGAAGATGAAATTCCAATCTTTTCTTCACTTTGAAGATTTTCTCCATGATGCCTTAGAAGACTTTCTCCACACTCTTCTGAAGATGTCATAGAAGATTTCCTTCAACCTCTTCAAGAAATTCCACCGAATTTTTGTCTAACTCTTGCAAATTTTCGGTGGGCATGATAAAATTTCAAAAAAAAAAAAATTGACCATACCACCGACCACACCACCGAAATTTCGGTGGTTGGCCCCCAAATTCGGTGGTTAAGAGTAAAAAAAATGATAGTCTTGGTTATGGCCGATTTCCAATTTCTCTTGGTGTTTTTTCTACGTCGGTCGCTGAGGCGGAGAATTCATCTGAGGGGGAGCAACATCAACCCTCAGTACTCATATCCAGCGACCAACTCGAAAAAATGAGGAAATCGGCGGACCGGTCAAGGGGGAGCAGTCCGGGAGGATCTAACTGAGGGGAAGAAACACAAAACCAACTGATCTACTGAGGGGGAGCAAAACAAAGACAAATGATGATGATGCTAAACAAGAAGAGCTGAAGATGCCAAGAGAAAGAAAGAAGATGCAACAGATGGGCAGCAGCATCTTAAGCCTGATTCACCTAACCTCAAACCTCCCTCAAAGATTGTCATCATTATGTGTTTGTCTCATTCCTAAACACAAACTCATTTGGGTGAAATCCTTTGGAGTAAGTGAGTGACTTGAAGATTTGGAACATCTGAAGAAAAGCAAAAGTGTCTGAAAGATAAAGTTCTCCAACACATCAACGGGTTGCTGATCAAAATGAAGAATTCTCAAGTCAGACACAAGTTTCTACTCGCCCTCCAAAGATGCAAGTAATATTTGTTTTGTTCATATTGTTTATACTTCTTTCCATTTTTTTATTTGTTTGTACAGCTATACCTTTTTATTTTTTCTTACTTGTAAATATCATACACACATACAAATCCATAAAAGACAAAATAGATCCAAAAAAAAATGGTTTATGTGAAAAGAACCCAAAAAGAGTAAAAAGGGTCAAAATGCAATTTTATTCAGATACTCTTCAATATTCTAAGTATGGAGCTCAAATTCAAATAGGGGGAGATTGTTGGGTCACCGAAGATTTGAAATTGACTCACCGATGTTTCCTCTAAATCTTACTTAGAATATTTTAGCATGGTTCTTTATAATGACTTGTACAAGATAGCAAATGTTTGGTGAAGTCAAAGATCAACCAAAGTCAAGATTGAAGAATCTCTCATTGTGGAAGTAAGAGACTCTTTATCAACACATGCAAGTCATTGTCCACCGATGGTTGTCTCACACATCGGTGGACACTTCTCCACCGACCTATCTCTGGGTTGGCCAACATATCCCACCTATGAAGACTCTCAAATAGGTGGGATCTCAAGAAGTCTCAAAGATGCTTTTCTTCAAAGATGTGTCACATATCTCAAAGATGCTTTTCTTCAAAGATGTGTCACATATCTCAAAGCTTTCATCGGTGGTGTACTCCTTGGAGACAAAATGAGAAGATCTTTTATTATGGGACAATATCCTATTGTCAGATAAAAGTGACAATTTGTCCTTTTATCCATTACCATATAATGTCTCTTCTAGCATGGGCATTCTTCCTGATACCAAGGAAAAGGTGAATGTTGGGTCATCAAGATTTGAAGATGACCTCATGATCTCCTTTTATACTTTGAAAAACATTTTATACTTAGAGAAATTTTCGATGCATGGTTCTTTGTAATGGCTTGTACAAGATAGCAAATGTTTGGTGAAGTCAAAGATCAACCAAAGTCAAGATTAAAGATTCTCTCATTGTGGAAGTGAAAGATCTTTTCTCAACACATACAAGTCATTGTCCACCGATGGTGTCCTCACACATCGGTGGACATATCTCCACCGAAATCTCTCTCTGTTTCGGCCAAAGAATCCCACCAATGGAAGTCCAATTTCGGTGGGATCTCAAAGAAGTCTCAAAGATGCTTTCTCCAAAGATGATGTCACATATCCCAAAGATGATGTCACATATCTCAAAGATGTGTCACATATCCCAAAGCTATCATCGGTGGGATCTCAAAGAAGTTTCAAAGATACTTTCTCCAAAGATGTGTCACATATCCCAAGTTTCCTTCGGTGGTGCAATCTTTAGAGACAAATTGAGAAGATATTTTCTACATGGATAAAGTGACATTTTGTCTTATTATCCATTTCCATATAAAGTTCTTTTCTCATGCATGGGCTCTTCTGAATGTACCTTGTAAAAGGTGACAAGGACTTCACAACTTTCCAGAAGTCAACATCCTCAGCAAGTGTGAAGATGACAAGTGTCCCAAGCATTCAATGCTTGCACACTCCTTGTCACTATAAAAGGAAGACCTCTCCATGCAGAAAAGACTAACATCTTGAGAGACTTGAAGATTACTGTGTGCTCTTATATATTCTACGCAAACTGGAAGACTTCTCTTAGTGCAAGAATTTCCAGTTTGCTTGAAAAACTTTATAGCTTTGTTCTAAGTGTTCTTAGTTATTTTGTTAGTATACTTTGTGTAAGATTGTTAGAATAGTTTATCATTTAAGACTGTTGCGGAAAAGAACAGTAATCTGTTAAGCCATCTGGGACTAACAGTGAAAATGACACATCAACTTTTGAGAGTCAAAACCTATCCTTCAATGACAAAGTGACAAGTGTCCTATGCTACTCATACTCTTGGCACTATATAAAGAAGAAGACCTCTCCATGCAGAAGTACCTCTTGAACATCTTGAGAGATTTGAAGATTACTGTGTGCTCTTAGATATTCTAAGCGAACTGGAAGATTTCTCTCAGTGCAAGAATTTCCATTTTGCTTGAAAAACTTTATAGCGTTGTTCTAAGTGTTCTTAGTTATTTTGTTTAGTATACTTTGTGTAAGATTGTTAGAATAGTTTATCTGTTCTTTTCCGCAACAGTCTTAAGTTTTCTATGTGTAATTCTTGTTGAAAGATTTTCAATAATAGAATTAAAATTGTGAAAATTTTGAGTATTGTATTCAACCCCCCCCCCCCCTTCTACAATACTTGTTATAGCCATCTGGGACTAACACGTATTATTTAAGAATTCTTTTGAATAAAGTCAAAGGTCCTAAATCATTCGAAGACATTCGTACAGTAAATGGAGATATATTTCCTACTTTTAGAGATGCATGTTATGCTATTGGGCTTTTAGATGACGACAGGGAATATGTTGATGCCATTGAGGAAGCAAGTTTAACCGGTTCTGGTTTTTATCTACGGTCTTTATTTGCAACCATGCTGATTTCAAATAGTCTATCTAGACCTGAATTTGTTTGGCAAAAAACATGGCAATACTTGGCAGATGGGATTCTTTACAATCAACGAATTGCACTAAAATCTCCAGGTATGTTAATTATCTATTTAGGTATTTTACAATTATTATTTAAATACAAACCAATTTATTGTTTTATTATTTTTTAAATATAATTTTCTTTCTTAAATATTTTTTCAGTTATTATTTCTATGTTATGATTGTTTAACATTTATATTATATATATGTTACAGGTTTATCCCTTAATGATGATCAAGTCAAAAACTTGACATTGTTTGAGATTGAAAAGATCTTACTTCGTAACAATTCCAGCCTAAAAAAATTCACCACTATGCCTTACCCTGATGATGATTCTGTTGAGTCTTCAAACAATCTTTTGATTACGAAGGAGCTAGATTACGACATAGCTAATCTACAGAACGAGTTTCGTCAACTTCTAGGTGCTTTAACAAACGAACAACGAGGTGTTTATGACGATATCATCACAGCGGTTCAAAATAACCAAGGAGGTGTGTTTTTTGTATATGGTTATGGCGGAACAGGTAAAACATTTCTATGGAAGACATTATCTGCATCAATAAGATCTAGAGGAGAAATTGTTTTAAACGTTGCTTCGAGTGGTATTGCTTCTTTACTTCTTACAGGAGGTAGGACAACACACTCTCGCTTTCAAATTCCTCTAATTCTTAACGAAGATTCTCTTTGTTACATAAAGCCAAACAGTGATGTTGCCAAGTTAATAAAGAAGACTAGGTTGATTATATGGGATGAAGCACCAATGGTTCATCGACATGCATTTGAAGCATTGGATAGAAGTATGAACGATATTTTTGGTAGTCAAGGCATTACTGACTTGGAATTGCTTTTTGGTGGCAAAGTTGTTGTTTTTGGAGGAGATTTCAGACAAATTCTGCCGGTTATTCCCAATGCAAGTAGACAAGACATTGTTAATGCGTCGTTAAGTTCATCTTACATTTGGGAAAAATGCAAAGTCCTAAGGTTAACTAAAAACATGAGGTTAACTGTTGACAGTTTAGCTTCTGATATCGAACAAACAAGGATTTTTGCAAACTGGCTTTTGGATTTAGGAGAAGGCAAGGTTGGTAGTGTGGATGATGGTGAGGCAATTATCTATATACCTGATGATCTTCTCATTACCGATACAACTGATCTTGTATCTGCATTAATTGAATTTGTCTATCCTTCTATTCTTGTAAATGTCAAGATTTCATCCTATTTTCAGGAAAGAGCAATACTTGCACCCTAGCATGAAGTCGTTCAAGAAATAAATGATCGTTTGCTATCATTGTTTCCAGGAGATGAAAAGGAGTACCTAAGTTCAGATAGTCTGTGTGAATCAGAGCATCTTCATGAACAGTTTGATGAAACTTTGTACTCACCTGATGTCTTAAATGGTCTTAAATTATCGGGTTTGCCAAACCATAAGATAGTACTAAAAGTTGGTGTTCCAGTTATGTTACTAAGGAATATTGATCAGAAATATGGGTTATGTAATGGAACTACACTACGGGTGTTATCTTTGGGAAATCGGGTTATAGAAGCAGAGATCATATCGGGAAGCAATATTGGAAGCCGAACATTTATTCCAAGAATGTCTTTGACACCTACAGACAAGAGGATTCCGTTCAAGTTTCAAAGAAGACAATTTCCAATTGTTGTATGTTTTGCCATGACCATAAATAAAAGCCAGGGACAAACATTATCGAAGGTTGGTTTGTTTCTGAGACAACCGGTCTTCACCCATGGCCAGTTGTATGTTGCTTTATCTAGAGTAAAAAGTAGGCAAGGTTTAAAAATATTAATTATAGATGATGAATGTATAATTAGCAATAGAACAAACAATGTTGTATATAAAGAAATATTTGGTAATTTATGATACGTTGTTCTTGTTTTTATTAATATTTTAACTATGTACTTTTCCATATTTTCATTTACGTTCTATTATAAATTTTGTTTTATAAATTTTTAATATTTATTGTTGGGTCACTTAAGATTTGAAGATGACCTCAGTCTCTCAATTTTACACAGTTCATACTTAGAATAATTTTTAGGTTCTTTACAAGCAGTTTAATTGTATAAAAATGTTCGGTGAAGTCGAAGATCAACCGAACAAACAAAGTAGAAGTATATCTTCAAAGCGGATTGAAGATAAACTTCTCAACCAAAGATTAAGCTACTACTTGAAGACTTTTCCTAAAGTCTCAGGCCAGTTCACTTGAAGATTTTGAAGACATGTTGCAAGATGAAATGTTAGGCAAGATTTTGAAGAAGATGAAATGTTAGGCAAGATTTTGAAGAAGATGAAATGTTAGGCAAGATCTTTGAAGAAGATAAATTGTTAGGCAAGATCTTTGAAGAAGATGACATGTTAGGCAAAATCCTTGAAGACATGTTGGGCATGTCTTCGGCAAGATCTTTGAAGAAGATAACATGTTAGGCAAAATCCTTGAAGACATGTTAGGCATATCTTCGGCAAGATCTTTGAAGAAGATGACATGTCAGGCATATCTTCGGCAAAATCTTTGAAGACATGTTAGGCATATCTTCGGCAAAGAAGTCTTCGACAAAGAAATTTCAGCAGATATATCCACTTTATTTGGAGAATATATTCAGGATATCTTGCATTGATAGAGACATCATCCGAAGATCAGAAAAAGGTTCTTTGGATCTCTTATCTCTTTCAAGTAACTTCAACTTCAACAAGCAGGTCAACACTTGAAGACAAAAGTAAAAAGACAAAATTACTTTTCAGAAGACCTGCTTCCTATCTGCCTTCCATGCTCTCCTTGACAAGTGTCCATTGCATTTAATGCATAAGGCACTATAAAAGGAGATCATCTTCAACCTTGCAACTCAACCAGTTTTACAGACTCTCAAGGTTTTTCAAGTGCTGGCATTACTCTCTCTCAGAAGTTCATTTGTGTTCTAAGTGTTTTACAATTGTTCTTCATTCTCTGTGTGTTTGTGTGTAAGATTGTTTGAACTGATTTATCTGTTCTGTTCCGCAACAATCAATAGTTTCTGTGTGTAATTCTTATTTGAAGTTTTCAATAAAAGAATTAAATTAAGTGAAAAAATTTGTGTATTGTATTCAACCCCCCCTTCTACAATACTTGTTTACCATTGCTACTCAATAGCTGGGACCAACATTTATTCATATTTTTTTATTAATTTTTTGCTAAACATCATTTGTGAAAACTTTCTAAAACAACTGCAAAAAAAATAACTCTAAAGGGAAAAAAGCTTAGAAAAGTAGCATTGCACTTTCGATGATCATTCATATCTGTAAGAAAAGTTTTCTGATATGATTTAATTTTTTTAAATTACCCTGTGTAATACACGGGTTCAAACCTAGTTTGTTATAAAAATGAAAGTTGAGGAAGATGAGGGTTAATGAACAAAAATGTCCTTCACTAACAAAAATTTAATTGATGACGCCAGTAGAAAGGACCGTATCCGTTATAAAATGAAACTATAGGAACATCTTTCGTTAAAAATTCTTTTAAATGACCTTATATGTTAATTTATATATAACACAAGCACCAAATTTGCATTTAACTACAAAAAGTTAAAAGTAAAAGCATATTTACCATATTTGTCATATTTTTTGAAAATCTCCCATAGTGGCCTTTTCCTAAAAGAAGCTATGGATAATTAATGGAATCTTGGAACATTAATTTACTAGATTTCTTTTAAAATGTTTTTGACTTTTTCTTTGAAAAAAAATCCCTTACACTATGTTTTCGAATTTACAAATAAAATAAAGAGTAAATTACACTTTTGGTCCCTGTGGTTACCAGCTACTATCAAGACTGGTCCCTATTTCAAAGTAATTACAAAACCAGTCATTAGGGTTTCTGTTTTGTTTCAATGTTGGTCCCTGTGTGGTTGCCAGCTATTCACGGATATGATTTTAAAAAAACGCCGTGAAGTATCCAGGGGCAAAATGGTCCAAACCCATTTAACCCTTTTCACCTCTATTTACCCCATACGCATCATCTGAGCATCTAATTTCAATTAAGTTTTCATCGTCTCCTACATTCTCTGCCCTACGATTAATGAAGATTATATGGTAAAATCGATCCTGTGGTAAAATCGATCCAACATTGAAGACGAAATCAGTAAGCTCTCTCAGGGTTAAAATCAAATTTCGATCGTTTGGTCGTATTATGTGGCACATCAGACAACGGGATGAACAGTTTGCTGAAGAGATTTATGGTAAGTTTTGTATTTCAGATTTCTTTTAAGGTGTTTAGAGTTGTTTATGTTGTGTGATTGTTTATATTTACTCATCCAGTCTTTTTTTTTTCACCTCACAGAACTATATCCCACCTTAATGTCTATGAAGATGCATCATGGTGGATTCTTTACGAAGGGTGATGGTAGGAAATACTTGAACGGTAAAATTACTTATGTAGATTTAATAGACACCGGTTCTTTATCGCTTCATGATCTTGTTTCTGTTACACAAGAGTTAGGTTACGCAGACCACGAAGTAATTTATTACCACTTCATGAGACCCGATAGTGATCTGTGTTTTGGTTTGCAAGCATTACGGAACGAGGAAGATCTACTTATGTTGCTGAATTACTTTCCTAAGTTCAAGCTAATTGATGTATACACTGAATATTGTGAAACCAATCTGGATAACTATTCAAAGACTCCACAGGAATATGATGTTGAAATTCAGGAATTACCATACGATAAATTACTTTTGGAATGGCATCCAGACAATATAGGCGAAGGTAGTGGGTTGGGTCAAGATGGCATAGATGTGGGGATGGATGAACCCCAAATGAGTGATGATTTTGATCATTTCCTTAGTCAAAACATGGATGAGGAGGAATCCGAAAACAATGAAAGTATGGAAGATTTGGTAGATGATGGGAATATGATAGATGATATTGAATTTGACATGACCAATCTTGAAGATTTTGATAGTCAAACAGACGACTCTGATATCGAATCAACAAGAAAAAAATGTTTAAGAAAGGTACAAAAGGAGAAAGAAGTTGTGGTTTCATCATATCCCAATTTTTATGTTGGTCAAACATTTGGTAGCAAGGCTGATGTGAAGAAACTGATAAAGCTTCATGCAATAGAAACTAGGAGGAATATAGTGATAATAAAAAATGATCGGACAAGGTTGCGGGCAATTTGTAAGGGCAAGTTACCAATCTTTACTAGCGGGCCAAGTGAGACAATAAAGGAGGAAACATCAAGTGAAAAATGTACTTGGGTGTTGCATGTCTCAACAAGTAAAGATGATCAAACTTGGATGGTGAAGACATATACTGAGACCCATAAGTGTTTGCAAACCAGAAATGTAAATGCTTGCACTGCATCTTTTCTCTCACAACACATTGCAGAGACCATTGCACCAAATCCAGATATCCCTAACATAGCCATTCAAGAGCAACTCGAAAGGACATATTCAGTTAATGTTTCTGTTTTGAAAAGTTTTAGAGCAAAGGCCATGGCTTTAAATAAACTAAGGGGAGATTATGCTGAACAATATGGTAAGATAAGGGATTACGTTTTAGAGATGCAAAGAACCAATGATGACACTACGGTGAAGATACATGTCGAGAATGCACCAGACCCATCTTCCAATACAAGGCAGTTTAGTAGGATTTACATATGTTTTGGTGCATTGAAGAAGGGGTTTAAAGCATGTATGAGAGATCTGTTGGGGCTTGATGGTTGCTTTATGAAGGGACCATATCCTGGTCAAATACTAACTGCTGTTGGTGTTGACCCGAACAATGGCACTTACCCCCTAGCATATGCTATAGTTGAGGCGGAGTCAAAAAGGTATGTTAATTGTATACTAATCTGTTAAATTACATTTATGCTTAACGTACTTTAATTGTATACTAATCTATTTTTCACTTATGTACTTTAGTTCATGGACTTGGTTCTTGGAATGTGTTGGCGATGATCTTGATTTATCAAGAAATTCCAATTTCACTTTTATTAGTGATAGACAGAAGGTGTGTGAAAATATTATTTATATTTCTTTACTATTGTACACATTTCAATTTTGTTGTATACTTATGTTTATTCTTTATGTTTAAAGGGGATTGCTCCAGCCATAACTTCTTTATTCCCATGTGCTGAGCATAGGTTTTGCTTGAGACATATACACGAGAATATGAAACTATACTGGAAGGGGAAAGCATTTAAGGATCATTTGTGGAAATGTGCAACTGCCTCCAATGTCTCAATGTTCAATAAAGCTATGGATGATTTCAGAAATTTCCATGATGAAGCACATAAATGGTTGAAACTGATTCCCCCAGAACATTGGTCGAGAGCTTATTTCACTGGTAATCCATCTGTAAATATGAGATATAGTCACTATTGAGTTTTCATGTGATACATATTCTTTTAATGTTGTAACAGGTAGATGTCACTCTGACATTCTCTTGAACAATATATGTGAAGTTTTCAACCGACAACTGGTAAATGGTCGGGACAAGCCTATAATCACGGCATTGGAGTTCATCAGACAATATTTGATGAAAAAAATTGTCAACGTTCAAAAGGTTATTGCCAAGTCTATTGGACCACTCACTCCGACAGCTACAAAGTTGTTTACCACCATCAAGACGGAAGCTGTTCACTACACTGTCCAGTGGAATGGGAGAAGCAAATATGAGGTGACTGGACCATGGCAGGATAAGTGTATTGTGGATGTTCAAGAGAGGAGTTGTTCGTGTAGGCGTTGGGAGTTAACAGGGATGCCATGCAAGCATGTAGTGGCCACAAATTGGTACATGGCATTAAATGGGGAAGATGTACGCCAACCTGAGAATTGGGTGCACCCTTGCTATTTGCTAAATACTTGGAAGAATGTGTACAGTTTCAAGATGACTCCCATCAACGGACCAACGCTTTGGCCTAAATCTAATTGTCCAACTACCCTAACTCCCCCTAAGCATCATGTACAAGTTGGAAGGCCGAAAAAGAAACGAAAGAGGACCAAAGATGAGCTAAGTCAATCGATTGTTAAAGGAAGTAAAATATCGAGGGCTGGAACAACCGTCACTTGTGCAAAATGCCGTAAGAAGGGTCATAACTCTAGGACTTGTAGAGGACAAGGTGTTTAGATGAAATGGGTATGCTCTTTTGGTTTCATTTGATCTTTTGGTTGTAAGTAAGAAGGGTCATAACTCTGTATTGTTCTTTTGGTATGTTTGGCCTTTGCCTTTTGGTTGTAAGTAAGAAGGGTCATAACTCTGTATTGCCTTTTGGTTGTAAGTAACAGCTTAGTGCAGTTGGTATGTAGTTGTATAGTTGTCCTTTTGCTTTGTAAACAACTATTGGTAAATACATTAAGCATCTGCTGTTACATTAAGCATCTGCTGGAATTTTAATTGTGCATCAAATCTGTCCATTTTATTGTTATATTAAATCTGCCATTTTTTGCATCAAATCTGCCATTTTAGATAATAAAATCTGCCCATTTTGTGTTATATTGAATCTGCAATTTTAGTGCAGCAAATGTGCAATTTTAGTGCAACAAATCTGCAATTTTAGTGCAGCAAATGTGCACTTTTAGTGCAGCAAATGTGCAATTTTAAGTGCAGCAAATGTGCAATTTTAGTGCAGCAAATCTGCTATTTTAGTGCAGCAAATGTGCAATTTTAGTGCAGCAAATCTGCAATTTTAAGTGCATCATATGCTGCCAATGTAGAGCTTAATTACTACCAAACCAAATGACATGAAAATGAGATAAAAATGGTAGCAAATCTGCTGCAATTACCAAACCAAATGACATGAAAATGAGATAAAAATGGTAGCAAATCTGCTGCAATTACCAAACCAAAAGACATAACATTGATTGAACTTTTCATCGTACATAAATCAAAACAGTTACAACCATGACACAAGTCTTCGTCCGTACTAAAAACAACTACAAATCATAACAATTACAATTCCATTTACATGTTTCCTTTTTACTTGTTTCCAAAGCATCTTCCAGCTTGTTCATTGACCTCAATAAACCGGGTATGATCTGAACAGCTCGTGGACACAAAAACTAGAAGCAGTATTAACCTTAGTAGAAGTACTAACAGAGTCAGCAACACTAACAGAGTCAGCAGCACTAACAGAGTCAGCAGCACTAACAGAGTCAGCAGCACTAACAGAGTCAGCAGCACTAACAGAGTCAGCAGCACTAACAGAGTCAGCAGCACTAACAGAGTCAGCAGCACTAACAGAGTCAGCAGCACTAACACTGCTAGCAGCACTAACACTGCTAGCAGCAGCATTCTCTTTAAAAGAAGTACTAACAGTGTTAGCAGCACTAACACTGCTAGCAGCAGTATTGGCAGTAGTATTTCTTCTAGCAGCACTATCCTTGTCAGCAGTACTATCTGAGGTAGCAGTACTAACATTAGTGCTTTTGGGGACCCACATATTGACACATTCCTTTTCAGTCTGTTTTCTCATGTGGCTTTTGGATTCAGCTTGTTTCTTAGCAGTACTAATTATGCTCTGGCAGTATTAACTTTGATCCAGCAGTATTAATTGTTGCTTGCAGTACTAACATTGACCTGGCAGCACTAATGTTGTTCTGGCAGTACTATCCATACTTAGCAAATCTTTAGTTCCCAACAAACGTGTACCCGGTAAGAGTTTGGTAAACGGCCCCTAAGTCGTATGACGAGAGCAGGTGAATGCACATATGTGATATATAAACTGGCCTCAAACTAAGTTTCCTGCAATGAGTAAATGAGTCTCTATAAAACAAAGCATCTTCCAGCTTGTTCATTGACCTCAATAAACCGGGTATGATCTGAACAGCTCGTGGACACAATGGGTCGTCAACCAACCAAGAAACCTACATCTTGCACCCTGTATCAAAATAAGCCACAAAATAACCCATTGTAAGAAATTGAGAAAAAATTAAGCCACTGTAATCAACCCACTGTAAGAAGTTAAACCACTGTAAAATTAAGCTACATGAGTAAAAAAAGCCACAAAAATCACTATCCCAAATTAAGCCACATTGAGTAATAAAACTCTATTGTATCCAATTAAGCCACAAAATAAGCCACTGTCCCAAATTAAGCCACATTGAGTAAAAAAACTTTACTATATCAATTTAAGCCACAAAATAAGCCACTATTCCAAATTAAGCCACATTGGGTCAAAAAACTCTACTGTATCAAATTAAGCCCCAAAATAAGTCACTTCCAAAAAATTCAGCAACTTACTTCTCAAATCGCAAAAAAAAAAAATCATTTTTGCTTACATTTCTTGAACAAGAGAAGAACCTTCGTCCTGGATTATTGGAGGTCCAGGAGGTTCGTACCACACCTGTTGCACCACAATCGCATATCACCATGGAACTTTGAGGAGACGAAAATCTAAGGAGAAGAAGTACTAATAGTGGATACAAAATCAGAGATGGGGATCGATTTTGTGTTAATCGTAATCAGATTCAACCTGAGAGAAGAAATCAAAGAGGATGAAACTCGATTTCATGTTAATCGATTTGCTGAGAATCGCAGAGAATTTTGGGGTCGATGGTTTTTTTGATATCAGGTGCGTAGTAATAGAATTGGGTCAATAGGATTTTTTGAAAGGGTTAAGTGGGAATGGACAATTTTGCCCTTTAATTGATTTAACACTTCACGGTATATGGATGGCGTGAATAGCTGGCAACCACACAGGGACCAACATTGAAACAAAACAGAAACCCTAATGACTGGTTTTGTAATTACTTTGAAATAGGGACCAGTCTTGATAGTAGCTGGCAACCACAGGGACCAAAAGTGTAATTTACTCTAAAATAAAAGAATTTATTTTTGGAATGGAATAGATGAAAAAAGGTTTTTCATATGTGATTTTGAGAAAGAAAAATTAAAATAAAATAATTTTTTATGTTCAAGAGAATATAAATGTTATTTTACAACTATATCGTTTATATTTGGTATTTTTTCACCGTTCTTTATAAAGCTATTTTTGTCATAAATATAACAGACTTTTATAATTTTCTCCTTATTTTCTTCTCACGGAAGAAACAAAATGATCTTTTTTTTCTCCGAAAAAGTCGAGAGGATAAAACATGGTTTTTTCCCCTCTTCATTTTTCTTTTAAAAAATCTAGATTAAAGAGGGGAGATATCAATTGCAATAACACCTCCAACGTCTCTCTCTGGATTTTAAAAAGAGTCTTTCTCTGAATTTACATTGTTTGGTGTCCTTGAAGGCAGATTCTGTATGAGGCCGGTTAAAGTTGTCGGTAATCAACTTTTTATCCAAATAATAATAAAATAATATTACTTAATGTATAACACTATTAATCTACATATATAATTACAAAAGTTGAATAAAATAGTAATATTTAGTTTTAAAGGCATACTTTATTGGCCTCTAAATGTAGAGGCTTACTGTATTGACCTTCATTTTATATAGTGTTTTAGTGTTGGGTTGAAGATGAAAACACTTTTGTTTTTATGTTTTTAGTGTTGGGTTGAAGTTGGTCTAAGAGCTAAGACAATGACCGAAAGTCTTATCCGATAAGTGAGTACGAAATCTCTTACCATGGTTAACGCTTAACGAGAAAAAAATTGTTGCATGTAATACCGTTTTGATGGACAAAAATCTTTCCAAATAAATAAGTAGTAATATTAAAGTTTACTGTTAAACACTTATCAGGTAAACGTTTATTAAACGGTCCCTAAATATTAGCATGTATTTAATATATATATATATATATATATATATATATATATATATATAGAGGAAGGTTCATGTGAGAAGCGTAACAATTTAAGAGAACGTGAGGAGCACCGTCCATGTACAAAATCACATGTGATTCACAACACAAGGACTAAAAATCATATGTGATTAACATTTTGGACACACGCGGTTTGTTACGCGGTTTGCAAAAGCGCGCGGTTTGTGCCGCGGTTTGTGTTGTGAATCACATGTGATTTTGTACATGGGCGGTGCTCCTCACGTTCTCTTAAATTGTTACGCTCCTCATTTGAACCCGACCATATATATATATATATATAGAGAGAGAGAGAGAGAGAGAGACTCACTATTTTGTAAACTTTTTTTCGTATAAACTTTGAATTTCATAGGTTTTTTAATAAAAAAAATTCATGAAATTGTTTATTTTGATAAAATTGTTTCATATCATTCATTTCTTAATGAAATTGTTTCATATATTTGTGTTTTTATGTAGTTTCATATATATTTTTTCATTCCTATGAAACTTGATGAAACTTTTTCGTTTTACATAAAAACCACAAATATATAAAACAATTTCATTAAGAAATGAATGATATGGAACATTTTTATCAAAATAAACAATTTCATAAAATAGTTTCATTAAGAAAACCTATGAAATCCAAAAGTTTACAAGTTTACACACATTTAGCAGTTTACAATTTATTATCCCTATATATATATATATATATAGTCATGGGTCCAATAGAGAAGTCCAAATATTTAGAGAAATAGAGAAGTGATCTTGACCATTGATTCGGTCAAGATCGGTTATAATTGGTCAAAAGTTGCGGCTGTTCCAAAAATAAAAGGGCAATTTCGTAAATTTTACAAAAAACACAGGTTTAGTTCATATATGAATCTGTGTGATTCACGTATGAACTATACGTTCATATATGAACCTTTGTAATTCACATATGAACTCTTTATAACTAATTCATATATGAATCTTGTGATTCATATATGAACCTTTGTGTTTCATATATGAAACTAATTAACTGTAGGTTCATATATGAATCAGTTGAACCAATTAACTGATTCATATATGAATCTTTGTGTTCATATATGAACCTTTGTAATTTACATATAAACTTTTTTTAACTAATTCATATATGAACCTTTGTGATTTATATATGATTTTTTAACTAATTCTCATATGAACAAATTAACTGATTCATATATGAGTCACAAAAAATCACATATGAATCACAAAGGTTCATATATGAATCACAAAGGTTCATATATGAATTAGTTAAAAATATTTTATATGTGAATTACAAAGGTTCATATATGAACACAAATGTTCATATATGAACATGTCTCGCGTATTTTTTACGAAAAATACCCCACTATCTTGTGCAGACCACGCGAGGAATTATCCTCTGCTTCTCGATCAAAGCCGCCGATCTTGACCGAATGCATGGTTAAGATTACTTATCTGTTTCTCTAAATATTTGGAATTCTCTATTGAACCCTTCCCTATATATATATATATATATATATATATATAGAGAGAGAGAGAGAGAGAGAGAGGTTCAAAGGAAAACCTCAAAAAACGGAAAACTGAAGAACACCCTAGGGACCCTTCCTTTGGACGGTATGCATTTGTGCATACAGGTAAATTAAGTTGACTTTTTGGTTTTTATGCATAAGTGCATTATGCATTTTTTTGAAACGAAAATATATTAAAAAGAAACGCCAAATGCATTTGTGCATGTTACAAATGACTTGTATGCACAAGTGCATACCGTCCAGATGAAAGGCTCGTAGGGTGTTCTTCAGTTTTTTTTTGAGGTTTTCCCTTAAACCTGACCCTATATATATATATATATATATATATAGAGAGAGAGAGAGAGAGAGAGAGAGCTAATAAATTGTAAACCATCATTTTCGTGTAAACCGTGTAAACTGCCGATTTCATAGGTTTTTTGATAATTTTTTTTTATGGAATTGTTTATTTTGTTGAAATTGTTTCATATCATTCATTTCTTAATGAATTTTTTTTATGAAATTTGTAGTTTCGTAGGTTTTTTTCATTCTTATGAAACTGTTTCATATATTTTCGTTTTCACATATGAAACTACAAATTTCATAAAAAAAAATTCATCAATAAATGAATGATATGAAACAATTTCATCAAAATTAACAATTTCATAAAAAAAATTCATCAAAAAAACCTATGAAAACGAGGATTTACACGGTTTACACGAAAATGATGGTTTATAATTTATTATCCCCTCTCTCTCCCCCCCCTCTCTCTCTCTCTCTCTCTCTATATATATATATATATATATATTTAATAAAAATAGATGGTACGAAAAGTAGCTGGTAGCCCTTAAAAATATAAACGAATCACATACCATAATAATACCCCGCCATTTTTAACAAAATCTCTCTCTAGCGCACTGCACACACACACACTGACACACACATACTTTCTGACCCTTCATCTGGCTCCTCCTCCAATGTTCATAACTTCATATCATATGATTATCAACCAGAAAAATATCAAACTCATCTGTGTTTGATTCTTGATTACGAAGAATGTCGACTATTCCAATCGCAAAAAGAACTCGCCTCCAACGCCAGCTTATTTCGCAAGGTACCAAATATCTTCCATCATTCCTGCTTCATTAATGGGTTTTTTCTGTATCTATATCTATATATTGCCATGAAATGGTGTAACTTTTATGGGTTTCTTTTAACTTCCAAACCCTTTTTGATCTTGTATAGTTTGTATGTTTGATTATAATAATGGAACCAGTTAAGGCAGAATGGTGTGGTTCTTCTTCTTCAAGCGATCAATCTCGAAAACGAAACAGAGAATTAGGGTTTTCTGAGAGTGGGTCTGAATCCGATGAAGTTATCGATGTAGATGATTATTGGATTAAGAAGAAGAAGAAGAGAGCTTCTAAAACAGTTAATGCTGGGAATGGTAATTAATGTTTTTGATTCCATGGTTGTTTTCTCATGTTTAAATATTTTATTTGGATCATAATTTTTTTTTGATTCCAAGGTTCTTGTAGATCAACTAGAAGAACAATCAATGAAGGTATGATAGTTGATGGGTCTGAAGAGGAAACAAGCAATGAAAATGGTAAAAGATTTACCTTTTTTGTTTTAAAATATTAATATTTAACAAATGTAACAAATAAACTCATACACCCTTCTTAGATTTGGTGACGTTTATGAAGGACCCACTAAACCGATTTTTGTAAGTAGAATTCTTTTTTGGGGTATGAAAGGCGGCGTCTACGCTAAACTTTTTGAGGGTGTTTCAAGATATTAGAAAATACAAGGGACGTCAGCCAAAAAAGTCCATGGAAATCAATAAAAAAACCTAAAAATCCCTTGAAATCAATCAAAAAACTGAAACAATCGCTTGGAACAGTGGAATTATGCTAAAAACACATTGGACTTACGTTTAAAAGCATCTTGCTCAAGAGGTCGAATCCCTCGAAATCAACCAAAAAACTGAAAAAATCGTTTGGAATAGCGGAATTATGCTAAAAACACATTGGACTTACGTTTAAAAGATCTTGCTCAAGAGGTCGATTCTATTTGGAAAAGTGTATTTTATTCTCCAAATCGACACCAGTTACTTTTCCTCCGTCAGTCAAACCATGTTGACTTTTCCACATGATCAAACCGCCTTTGATCCTAACTTAGGTGCACCTATTTAGCAAAAATTATGGGCAAAGGCCTTTTGGTTCCCCATCATTTGTCTTCTAGTTGTGTTTTTTTTTCTTTCTTACTAAGGCCATATAATGTTTAATTTATATAGCATCCAAAGGGTCCAGTAGATTGGGAAGAACACTTGACCAAGCCATAAGGATTGATGATTCTGATGAGGATCAAGACTATGAACATGGTAACTTTTTCAACTCCAATCTTCTCACTCTTTTCCAAAATTTGTTAATATAGTGTTCGTTTGTTGTCGTATAGATAAAGTTAAATTGTTGTTTGTTTGTTGTACTGAAAAAAGTATCGATGATGCTTTATGTAGGGTCAGGGTGCTCTTTTAGATCAAAGATAAGCCTCAAGAAATCAATCAAGTCTGAAGTGGAAGAAAGTGAGGAGGAAGGTAAATTTCATTTGATATTTTAGGTTCTATTTGGTTATATTGTTTTCTTTGTTCCTTTGTATTGTTGGTCGTTTATTTCTTAATGAATTTTGTCGAAAGAGAGCGATGGGGTAGAGGAAATCAAGGATTATGGTTCGACAAGTTCGTTTAAAACCGGGACCCACACGTATATCTTCGTCTCCTTATCGGATGACTCAGATTCAGATGATACCATTGTCATTCTTGATGAAATAGAAGGTGAGTGTTTCTTGACTCTCGGTCTCATTGCAGCAAATTCAACTTTATAAAACGTTAAATATGTCTAGGGGTTGTTTGTTTACCTCTTAATAGTTCCATTAAGAGGCAACCTCTGAATTGCTAAGAGGCGAATCTTGTTTGGCAAAAGACTCTTAATGGTTCTAAAATCCTTTGAATGATTTTGTATCTTGGGCCTCCTATATCAGAGCCCTAATTTCATTCTGAATAATTACCAAACAACCAGATTTCATTTTGTACTATATCATAAGAGCCTCTTAATCATTTTCACCACTCAACATTCTGCACCAAACTATTCAGCAACTACCAAACAGCCCCTAAATGTTCTAAGAGACTGCTTTACTGGACTTAACATCAAACAGTTGTGTAGCTAGACATTTTTGGGCGTATTGACAAAGTTTTTTAAGACACTAAAGTGTCATATTAGTTTTTTTGTATAACATAATTTAATTTTAACAAAGTGTCTTGTAATTAAGTTCAAAAAATGTGTTCATTTGACTAGGGTGCTCAAAAGCATGCTATCAACTTAGTACAACTTTCTATGTTTGGATACACAGTTGTTTGTTTCTACAAAGCAGTCTATTAGGACACTTACACATATTTTTGTATTATAAAGCCGATTTTCTTGTAGTGTCTATATTTTTCTTCCGTGTTGTTTGTAACGGTTATAATCGTAACCAGATGCTGATGAAGATTTTCAAGCATTCTGCAAATATCATGATCGAAAGCAAAACAATATGAACACATGGGTCTCTGATCAGTGTACCGAAGATGATGATGATGATGAACCATTGAGTTGTAGCGTAAGTGAGAGTGATAACTCTGTGACCTGGGAGTTTTTGATAAACAAACTAAACCAGCCCACTAGTAACACAAACAAGGGCTTGTATAATCAATCTATTGAAGATGATGAGCCCACCAGTAATGCGAACACGAGCTTATGTAATCAATCTACTGAAGATGATGAGCCTTCTATTGAAAGTGAGACCGACAACTCAGATGATTTGGATTTTTTGCCACGAATCAAGAAGCCAAACCAGCAGCCCACAAATATGAAGCAATGTGCTACGAAGAACATGGAAGAAAAGATGGTTTTATCTGGATCAGTAAACAGAAAAGAGAAGAATCATTCAGTACCAAAAGCAATCATGAAGAAAATGGATAAAAGGCCAATGGATTGTTCGAGTGATACGGATACAAATGGGAAAACGAGTGCAAAACATATTGCAAATGGTGTCAAAGATCGAGAATGCAAGAGTAAACAAGTTCCACGAGAAGAAAATGGTGGATATGTGGATGCTATTTTGGATTCGATCGATGGGAATGGAGACATTCATGGCAAAGAGGATGATGATGATGGTGGTGGTGGTGATGGCCGTCTTCCTTTACAATTCAGGTTTGATGATGGTGAAGATGAGTGTTTGAGTCAAAAAACCGATGATTCAGATGTGGAACGTTTGTTCAGAGAGATGTATTTCGAGCTCGAATGTGAAGAAATTGGTTCCTACAAAACTCCCATGGTTAGTTTCTTTCGTTTATTCTGCGCCAAATATATCTGAATGTCTTAGCTTTATAGGAATTAAGTTTATAGAACCAAACAAATTGTGCATCATATGTTTAAAAGTTCTATAAAAAGTTGATAGGATGCTTAAAGGAGTCACAAGTGTACTATGAGTTTTTTTATATGATTCTTTTGAGAAGTGTTTTTGAACACGTTTTTTCATAGGACAGTTGTATTTATAAACGTATTTTTTGTGTTTTTTTTTCACACGCAAAACATTTCTTGACGTTTCTGAAGGCTGAGAATCGAGATAAAGATGATCACAATGGCAAGAACGATGAGGATATCAAACCAACTCGTTTCGAACTTTGCCAAAGGGGGGAGCATGACGATATTTACTTTGAAGAACAAACGGGCATGAGATGTGGTTTTTGTGGAGCTGTTATTCTCGAGAGCAGATTTGCGATATCAAAGCTAGTGGGTATCTCGAAATCTTGATGTTTTTTCATCGTTTTCATGTCAGATTTATGAACTAAATAACTTATGTTTAACATTTGCAGGCAACCTATGCACCAGATAGATCAAAAAGAAGTTACTTTTCTAATGAACAGCAGTTTTCTAGTTCTGAAAACCTGTATTTTGAAGCTTCAGATTGGAATCTATGCGAGAAAACCAAAGGCACATTCTGGGAACTCATTCCTGCCCGAATTCGAACCCATTTGTATCCCCATCAACAAGAAGGTCTCAAGTTTTTGTGGGAAAATTTGGCGGGAACAATTGAGATTTCAAGATTACAGAAACTTGATTCGCAAAAGGGCGGTGGCTGCATCATCTCGCATGCTCCTGGAACTGGTAAAACCCTCTTGACCATCGTGTTCATCGAGTCTTTTCTCAAGAAATTTCCCAAAAGTTGCCCTGTGATCGTGGCCCCCGCGAGCATGCTTCTGACGTGGGAAGCCGAGTTCAAGAAATGGCGAATGGGGTTTTCGTTTATTAGCCTTAACAACTCGGATCTTTTGAGCAATGAGATGGTGAACGGTGATTTAAAACGTAAAAAAGATTTGATACGCGCGATGAAGATTCGTTCTTGGAGTAATGGTGGAAGCGTTCTTGGTGTGAGCTATAATTTGTTCGAAAAACTAGCTGGGAACGCGATCAAGAACGCGAATCTTGAAAAAATGGGAAATCTTTTGCTCGATGTGCCAGGATTGGTCGTTCTTGATGAAGGACACACGCCTCGGAATCAAAGTAGCAACATTTGGAACATGCTTTTGAAGCTCAAAACCAAAAACCGCGTGATTCTATCAGGAACCCCATTTCAAAACAACTTTCGCGAGTTGTTTAACACTTTGCGGCTAGTAAGGCCTGCAACCGCGATTGGAATTGAGAACGAAAAGATATTTGCGGATATGATTCAACAGAAAAACAAAAAGAAATCTAGAGGCCGTAGATCGGGTTCTGAAGATATAGAGAAGCTTAAAACGATCATTTCGCCTTTTGTTCATGTCCACAAAGGTTATATTCTTGAAAGCAAGCTTCCGGGGTTGAAACAAAGTGTTATTCTGCTGAATCCATCTCAGTTTCAAAAGCATTTTATCGAAAAGTTGGGAAATTTATCAAACACTTTCGAGAACGAACATAAAGTCGCGTTGGTTTCTGTTCATCCGTCTCTTCTCCTCCATTGTTCGTTATCCGAAAAAGAAGAAAACTCAACAAAAAAACAAGAACTCGAAAAAGTAAGACTTCATCCTGATCGTGGAGTGAAAACAAGGTTCGTTATGGAGCTTATTCGGCTCAGCATTTCGTTAAACGAAAAAGTCTTGATCTTTAGCCAGTATATCCTGCCGTTAGAGCTGTTAAAAGAACAAATTACCCTCGCGTTCGATTGGGACGATGGGAGAGAGATCATGATCATTAAAGGAAAGATACATCAGAAAGTCAGACAAACGATCATCAACGGTTTCAACGATCCAAACAGCAACATAAAAGTGTTGTTGGCATCCACAAAATGTTGTTCCGAAGGGATTCATCTTATTGGTGCTTCACGAGTCGTTCTTTTGGATGTGGTTTGGAACCCATCGGTGGAAAGACAAGCGATCAGTCGAGCTTATCGGCTTGGGCAAAAGAAGGTGGTGTATACGTATCATTTGATGGCGGCTGGAACCACCGAGGAGGAGAAGTACGATAGACAGGTGGCGAAAGGGCGGTTAGCGGAGCTGGTTTTTTCGTCTTCTGCCATGGCTGGTGAGAGTGGTGGTGGTGGTGGTGGTGGGGGGGGTGGTGTGGAGGTGAATGATGAGATCTTGCAAGAAATGGTGGATCATCAAGAACTGAAAGATATGTTCAAAAAGATCAGGTACCCTCAAAAAGAAATGTGAAAATTTGATGGAAAGTTTTGATTTTTGAGGCACTCATTTGAGTTCTTGAATCAAGATCGCTCTAACTATATATTTTTGTTTGTAAGAAATACATAGAATTATAGACCCAAGATTCAGTTCTTGAATAGTTCATATATGATTTTTTGGCAGTGTTTTACTTTGATTATTGGCAGTTTGGCTCAAAAAATATTACCAAGTTCGAGCTCTAATAACTGTTTCACAGTAATATTCGAGCTCGACCTCGAGTGTTTTTTCAATGTTCGGGTTTGGGCTTGAGATAGAATAGCTCGCTTATTGGCTCGATCTAAATAGTTATTATACTTTGGTTATATGATTTATAGACATATAGACATGTTTGCTCGAAAAAGTGTATGCTCAGATGGGATGGCCTAGCTCAACTCGAAAAATTTAATTGGGTTTTAAAACGATTAGAGTCGAACATTGGTTTTAAAACCAATGTTAATTAAACGAGTTTTAGTATGTGGTTTATGGAGTTCGGTTCCTTAAGTTAATTAAACGAGTTTTAGTATGTGTTCGAGATCGACCTGAGGTTGACAATTATTAAGCTCGAGGTTGAGATAAACGAGGTTGAGTAGCTCGTTAAAAGCTCGAGTCTTTAACATCCCTAGTCATAAGTCATGCATTGAAAAACGTCGTGGTCTTTACCATCACTCCTAAGATTTGAGGCTTGAGTTCGCCATCACATATTCACGTCTCGTATCATTTAGAATCTTGATTAAAAAATAAGAGTATATTACAACAATTGTCCATGTGGTTTGTCAAAATTATAGTTTTCACACATCAACTTTGTTTATTACAAATATACCCTTGTGGTTTGAATTTTGTTTTGGTTTTTATTTTTCATCCCTCTCCTAATGATGGTTATCATAAACCACCATTGATAGAAACATTCAAGCAAAAGAAGTCTGAATACCTTACTTCAGTTCATGTTGAATAAGTAAAATCTATTGAAACTCTCCATCTTCTTCAGTTATAAAACAACTATACAAAGCTGAATAAAATCCAAATCCATCATGAAGGAAAATCTACTTCGGTTACAATAGTTACTAAGAAACAGACGACAAGTCGTTCAAGAAATCAATAATCAGTTAGAAACTAAAAACAAAATACGTTAGAGCATCTCCAACAGATTCCCTATAATTTCTCCAAAATGGATAACCAAAAGCCAAAGTAAATTTGGTGTAAACATCTGAAAGATATCTTAGCTCTTCAGATCTGAAAGAGAACCTTCTTTCTTCTCTCTTTCAGTGTCAATAAATATGTCACTCCTCAGATAGTTTAGGATCAAGGTCTTGCTTCCTAGCTTCCACAATATATTTGTAATTCTATATTTGAATAAAAGATAAAATTAAAAAGTGAAAATTTACTGTGTTTGTATTCCACCCTCCTTCTGCAAACACCTTTTGTATGAGTTATTGTGGTCTCGGACCAACACTTGGATTCTTGCTTATATTTGTTTAATGTCATATTATCACTACTGATTGTATTGATTTAGGAATTTGAGACTTCCTATTCTATATTTGGCTAGACATTAGACAACGTAGTTAGTTGATTTGGGCTTTGTTCAATATTTTTGGGTTCATGATTTTTTTTCCTTTATTTTTGACAACATTGTTTGTAGGTTGTAATTTTGATTTCTTGTTGTATGTTTTAAATTTCTATAATGCTACGCTTTGATATAAATTTTAGAATTTTAATATAGGAATTTGGATGAAGTTGGTTTTGGACATTTGATTTTGCTAAATTTCTATAATGAACTTATTAAGCTTTTCATAGAACATCAAAAAACAAATGCTGAGGAAAAGATTGATTTGAATCAAAGTTTTGATAATTTGCACTTTTCCTTTGATTCTTTCATTGGATTGGAATCTGATTTACCAGAAGTAGGACAAGGTCAGGGGGTTCAGTTGGGGCAGGGGTTGATTTAAACCAAACACTTGACTTAAACAATGAAGTTGCCTTGAACAATGTAGTTGACAGGAACAATGGCCTTGATATCAACCATGTAGTTGACTTGAACAATGATATGAACCAGGGAAGTGGGAACCATGGGGATATTGAGAGTCATGATAGCAATTGCTATGATTCATTTGATGAGTTTGATGCATTAGTAGATGATTATGTGGATACACAGGGAGAGTGGATGGGAGTAGGTGGTGAAGAAAGTGATAGCCAGAATGTACATGGTGATGTAGATCCTTTTGACCTTGACAACTTTGATTCTGAAGATGAAATTGATGTAGCTAGTCAATGCAAAAGAGATGGTCATAGAGAGAATAATGGGCAGGGTGTTGACTTTTACTTAGGACATTCCTTTGGTAACAAAGACACAATCAAGGCTTTAATCAAACAACATGCAATTGAGACTAGGAGAGATATAGTTGTGGTGAAAAATGATGGATCAAGACTCAGGGCAGTTTGCAGGGGTACATTGCCTCACTTAAAGGATGAATATGGGCCTAGTGGGCCTGGAAAAGGTAGAAAGTCCAATGGGCCCACTTGTCCATGGGTTTTATACCTCTCAACTTCTAAAAGGGAAGTAACTTGGAAAGTTAAAACCTACTTATCCACTCACAAATGTTTCCAAACAAGAGAGGTAGGTATGGCAATTGCAAGTTATCTGTCCAAGCATATCACAAAGCAGTTGAAGCTAGATCCAAATATGCCTTTGAGATCAATTCAATCCCATTTGTCAGGGAAGTTTGAAATTCTGGTATCACCTTTCAAAGCAATGAGGGTAAAATAGTTAGCCAACAAGAGGATTTGGGGGGACTATGAACTACAGTATAGTCAGTTGAGGGATTACCTGTCTGAGGTGAAAAGGTGCAACCCAGATACCACTGTTAAGTTGGAAGTTAAGGCAGAAGGTAACCCTGGGAGTGATAGGAGAAAATTCAAAAGGGTTTACATTTGTTTAGGACCTTTGAAAAGGGGGTTTAGAGCTCGTAACAGGGAGTTGTTGGGATTAGATGGGACATTTATGAAGGGGTCTTTTCCTGGATAAGTATTAACAGCAGTAGGTATTGACCCCAACCATGGCATCTACCCAGTGGCTTATGCAGTGGTAGAGTCTGAGTCAACAAGTTTATGGCAGTGATTCTTAGAGTACCTTGGAGATGGCCTTGGTCTTGAAGTCAATTCCAACTTCACATTCATCAGTGATAGGCGAAAGGTATGATTTGTCTTAACTACTTAATTTCTGTCTTAATTACTTAATTTATGTCTTAATTGCCACAGGGACTTAATTTGCATATTTTGTCTTTATTTGCATAGAGGGACTTAATTTGCATACAGTGACTTAATTTGCATATTTAGCATAGACTGTCTTAATTTCTGTCTTAATTGGAAATATTGTGCTTAATTTCTGTCTTAATTTGCATATAGGGCATTCTTCCAGCAATTCAAAGGTTGTTTCCTTCTGCTGAACATAGATACTGTCTTAGGCACATACATTAGAATATGAAGCTTCATTGGAAAGGTAAGGCATACAAGGATCATTTGTGGCAGTGTGCAACAGCTCCTATTGTCCCCCAATTTAGAACAACAATGGAGAACTTAAAAACATTCAATAAGGATTGTTATGCATGGTTGAATAAGACCCCCCCCCAACATTGGAGCATATCACACTTCACATATATATAACCTTCATAAATGCATCTGTGTATACATCATACATGTTTTTTTTAAGTCAAACCAATCGTGATGTGTTGGTGATGTATACAGGTAGATGTCACTCTGATGTGCTTCTAAATAATATGTGTGAGGTATTAAATAGGCAAATCATTGATGCTAGGGACAAACCAATTCATTCTTGCTTGGAGTACATTAGAATGTATCTTATGAAGACAATTGTAAATGTTTTAAAAGTGATTGATGGTTGTGATGGACCACTGAACCCAACTGCAAACAAGATAATGGATAATGTGAAGAAGGAAGCAAACAAATACCAGGTGGTGTATAATGGAGGAGATAGGTACCAGGTATGTTACAAACACATGCCCCTATACTTGTCTCATGTATGTAGCATGCACATGAACCTGCTTTTGATATTGTTGTTATGACATGTATCTGGACCTTGGAATGACCAGTGCATAGGTGATGTTAGAGCAAGGACATGCTCTTGTAGAAGGTGGGAATTAACAGGAATTCCTTGCAAGCATGCAATGGCTACTAACTGGAATATGGCAGTGAATGGATACAATGAGAACCCTGAATCATGGGTGCACCAATCATACAAGCTTAGCACATGGAGGGACATGTACAGCTTTAAGATTGAGCCAATCAATGGAAGCATGCTTTGGGACAAATCAAAATGCATGACAACTTTGGTTCCACCAGATCATTATACACAAGTGGGCAGGCCAAAGAAAAGGAGGAAGAAGACAGCTGAAGAGATGTCTCAAAATCAGAGCCAGATGAGGACTGGCAAGCTATCAAGGAAAGGGATCACATTCACTTGTGATAAGTGTAAACAATTGGAGCACAATTCAAGGACATGTAAAGGGAAGGAAGGAGCTTCACAACCTCCTGTATGAACAATGCATAGGTGGTTGTTTGGTGGTTGGTGGTTGATGGTTGATAAACAATGTGTTTGGTGGTTGATGGCACTGACTTTTTGGACAAGTTGTTTTTGGTATTTGTTGGTGGTTGTTTTTGATGGTTGATAAACAATATATATGTATGTATGGTATGCAAGGCTGTTAGCATGTTTAATGTATTTTGATAGTTATGTTTAGCCTCTTTAATGTCTTTTGGTAGTTATGTGTTGGCATTGTCAATATGTTGGTATTGTTTATGTGTTGGTATTGTAACTGTGTTGGTAAGGATGGTTGTAATGTGACTAATGTCAACACAGATTATGTCAATATACCATTTTGTGCACTTGTTAAACATAAACCATTTCAATATATTGTGTAATGTCAACACAGTTTTCAACCAAAACAAGGGTTATTGTGTCAAACAAAAACCATTTCATTAATTCTAATACATCCATTACATCATAAACAAAGCAGCGACTACTATAAGTTCAACCAAAATCCCAAAACTAACTTAACATCTATTCACTGCTTTACATTAATCTTAAACCAAAATCCCAACACTAACTTCACTGCAATTTACTTCATACAAGTATACATGCAAATCCCAAAAAAACCCAACTAAGAACCAAAAGCAGCTGCAATTTCCAAATCTCACTTTCTCTTGATTTGATAGTTTCTTTAAGTTTGTGCTTTGACCTCAGTAACCCAGGGACAACATCTACAGCCCTAGCACAAATTGGTGGATCAAACCATTCAAAAAAAAGGAACACCTTTTACCTTATAGAAGTGAAAATAGGGAGAATTTTGGAGTTTGGTGGTTAATACCAAAAAATCCATGAAATGTTAACAAATTGGAGAAACATGGGGCTTACCATACTTCTACAAGAATAGAACTTGCGTCCAGGGTTTGCATGTGTCCAAGATGTTTTTAAACTTGCTTCCCAACCACAGTAGCATAACACAATTTTTGGAAATTTTGAAGAAAGCAGAGTGTGAGAGGTGGGAGAAGGAAGAAAGCAGGTGTATTTGTTCTTAAAGTTGAGAGCGCGTAGAAGAGTTTGGTTAAAAAGAGAGGGAAAATATTGATGGACGAAAATACCCCTGACACTAACGGGCCATATAGACGGGGTTAGTGACCAGGTCTTTCATTTGGAGCAAATTTGAAAACTAAGAGACCATTCTTTGAGATATTGAAGTTTAGGTATCTCTTTCAAAGAAATCATATAACCACATGGACCAAAAATGCAATTCACTCATGATTTAATTTATTTTAGGTTTAATAATGTAATGTTTTCTTTATAAAATAACAATTAAGCATTTTGTTAGAATTCATTATTATCCTAATTAAATTTTAGATTTTTATATATACAATGAAATGTTTATCCTATATTTAATTATGTTTATCAGTTATAAATTTAAACATCCAACTTTAAAAAGTTATACTCATACAACATCACTTGTAATATTGAATTTTAAGTAATATACGTAATAGATGGTACTTTAACACATGAAAATTTATATTTAAAAGTTTTTCTACTTGCTCCTTATAAAATAAGTATTTACGATTTTATCCCATAGAGAGTGTAAAAGAGGTCTCACACACAACACAGGAAACGAAGGGTTCTTCGATGCACCACCGACCCATTCGGAGGATTTTCTTCGATCTCCTAAAAAACCCATCTATCTTTTCACAATCTATTCTAACCACCTCTGTCTCTTCTCTTACTTACCATTACCATTACCATTACCATTACCATCACCATCACGATCATCACTCTCCTTCCGATGTCATCCTTATCGCTGCTAAACCCTAATTCATTCTTACTTGTGCTAACTGATTGATTAAACAACCACCACACGCTTCCTACCTTTGATTTCTATAATGTTGGATTTGGTTCATCATTGAATTACTCTAAATTAGTCTTTACATGATTTGATCGGAGAGATCTGAGGGATATTTATTGATTAGGGAAAGAAAAAAAATATTGTGTTTTTTCGTGAGGAATTGGATATATGTCCGTCAATCAATCAAGGGGTGATAAAAACGAGCCGTCACAGAACAGAAGATCGGGTCGATCTGGTAACCCCGCTTCGCAAAGGAACTTTCAGGGCGGTGGTGGTGGTGGCGGGAAGGGTGGCGGCGGCACCAACGCCCCTCCATCCTCTTCGTTTTATGCCGGTAAAAGGTAAAAACAAAATTAGGGTTTGTTACTCATTCAGTACATCTCTGATTGTGTGAATTTAGGGCTTGTTTTAATGTTTTCGAAATTGGGATTCTTTCATAGCTTCAAGAAGGTGGACAGTAATGCACAAGGAGCACAGACTAGGGTAACGGGCCCGAATCCGAATGTGAATTTGGGTACTTCAAATTCATCTACTATTAGCAGAGCTGTACAGAATGGTGCACATATTCAACCGCCATCAAGGGGTATGTTTGCAAGTTGCAATTTAGCTATTTTTCTAGTGTGGAATCTCAATCTTTTGTTGTATTAAGTGTAAATTTGTGAGCTTTATTGGTTTATTTAGGGACGCCTAAGTGTTAAGCGCACCCAAATTGCAACTACTTGTTGATTTAATTGCTGCAAGAACTAAGCTGGAGTAATTAGGTTTTTCTTTTCAATTAAGTTAAGGATAGTTAACCAAGTCCAATTCAAAAAGTACTCTTCTCAAACTAAAATAAATTGGAATTTTTGTAGCCGAAGTGCTTTGATCCAATTTGATCTATTAGACATGGTTATATGCTTAAGTGGCTTTCGTTATTGCTTAGTTTGGTTGGAAGTTAAAAATTAAGCATTGGGAATGGAAAGTTTTAGCCTTTTTTCTGAGTCTATTAACATGTGTAATTGGAAGAATTAAAAAAAGGCTATTTTTTTTTCTCAAAAAGGACTGAAATTCATCATTTAACCTTACTCAAATTGGATTTATGTTTGCTATTTTGGTCTATTAGACATGGTTGTATGCTTGAATATAAGTTAGGTGGCTTTCATTATTGCCAAGTTGGGGTCGAATTAAAATTTTGAAGTATTGGGTATGGAAATTTTTAGCCTTTTTCTGTTTAATACGTGTAATTGGAAGAATTTTCAAAAAAAAAAAACAAGCAAATGCATGTAATTGTGGAAGAATCTTCGGTGAATATTTTTTTTTTCCAAAATGGACTGAAATTCATCATTTAAGATTACTCAATTTGGATTTAAGTTTGCTATCGTTCCCATAAGTACATCAAGAACAATCTAACTTGTTAATTAGAAAGATATATAAATTTAAGTAATATACCATAAGTCCATTGGATTTTAAGTTGTATTTATGTGCATTTTTTAACGACTTCATATTTTTATTTTATTATCGTAGGAACACCTGATGCTTCATTTGCGGGTGCTACTGTAAAGCCAACTGATGCATCAATCCAGAAAAGCCCAGGCTTGCCAAAGGCTCCACAGAGTAATGCAACTCCTCCCAGTTATGGCACTATTGGTGCCACAGGTCCCGTGACTCCTGTTAAGGGTGCGATTTCAACAATGGTGTTGTTTGATACACATTTTTACTTTGTTTGCATGAATTTGTTGTTTTCCGAGTTTAACACTTTAACATATTTTAATCTTGACATAAACCTAAGTTGCCTTAAGAGTATTTACATGTTGTCCATTTATACATTTTGTGTGTGTTAGGCTCCACAGATGCTTCTAGGGGGTTTCCTCTTCAATTTGGCTCCATCAGTCCAGGTGTCATGAATGTAATGCAGGTATTATGCTGTTTGTGCAAAGAAAATTTCTCTGAATTGTGTTAACGGGACTCCTATATGGTCTCGTGACCTGTTTAAAATCATTATGTTGTGGTTTTTGTAGGTGCCTGCTCGAACCAACTCTGCCCCACCAAATATGGATGAGCAAAAACGGGCCCAGGTATGTTTTTGTTGTTCTTGGTCCCACATGCGAGTGTTAACGAGGTACTGACTTATCAATTTGGATTAAAAAAAGCCCATTTCACAAAGCCAATATTCTGTCCTGTCCTCAGACGATATTTGTTTTTGTAATTGTACCTTAACTATAGTCAAGTGATTATTAGTAAAATATATAAAATACGCTTGATTATGTGAATATTGTCTTGCAGGCTCGTCTTGATTCCTTAAAAACTGCTTCATTTCCAAATCCAGCTGTTCCGAGACAGCACTTACCCAGGAAAGATGTTGGGGTCCTTGACCAGTCTAATGCGAGCGAGGCCCATCCTACCCCAAAAGAAAAGAGGGATGTGGCGGTTTCAACCGCCCCCATGTCTTCACACATTCAGAAGCCTTCTGGTCCTCCTATGCCTTCTGTATCCGGGGTTTCCATGCAAATGCCGTTTCACCAACATCAACTTCATCTTCCGTTTGGTGGACCAAATCCACCAATCCAATCCCAAGGAATGGCAAATACGGTCCCACTCCCCATGCATTTACCAGTCGCAAATCCACCGCAAGTGCCGCCACAGGTTTTTGTTCCGGGCATTCCACACCATCCAATGTCGTCTCAGGGGATCATCCATCAAAATCAAGGCATGAATTTCTCGTCTCAGATGGGCCCACAGCTCGGAAATATGGGGATGGGGTTAGGACCGCAATACCCACAACAGCAGATCGGAAATTATGGTGGTACTGCACGCAGAACCGTAAAGATCACTCACCCAGACACTCGTGAGGAGCTGCGGCTGGATAAAAGGACCGACGGGTATGTGAACGGTGGGTCCTCTGGTCCAAGGACACTCCCGTCATTTCCCTCTGCTCATTTGGTGAACTATTATTCAAATGCTTACAACGCCAACCCTATTTTTTACCCGACACCTGGTTCTAACCCTTTGACTAGTGCGCAGACCACTCCTGGTTCTCAGGCACCGAGGTTTTATAATCAGGTTAGCCTTTTGTTTTAATATTAGGTCACGTCACACTAAATTTTGTGGAAAAATATGCGTTTGAGGGGTCTTTGATGTAATCTTGTTACCAGAACGCGTCTAAACAGGTGACAGTAAAACCAGCGATTAGTGCACATGGGGAAAAGGTTGGTGACTCTTCATTGGCTGGTAGCTCACCGGCCTTGGACAAAACTGAGATATCTAAAATTCAAAAGACGGGTGGGGAAGGTACCTCCACTCATGTTCATAAAAATTCTGAGCCGATTGCTATTAAGATAGCCACGTCAAGCAAACCATCTGTTGCGGCATTCGGGTCTTTGCAATCTGAGAATTTGACCGATAAATCTATCACTTCTGGTTCTCCCGCTGCCGTTGAGAATTCCACGGCACTTGCGGATAATACATCTGACTCGTTCAAAGAGGAACAGACGCATCCCATTAAAAAGGCCCCATCTATTCCCATAGATAAGGTATTTACTTATTCTGGGGTAGGTTTAAATGAGAAACATAAATATTTTGAGAGCCTGGGAACAATTTTTATGCTTTATTTATCATGAATAATATATGAAATAGTTGCTTCTCGGGTTGTCAAAGTATTTATGGTTCTTTTTTGAACTTTCCCTACTTATTCTTAGGTTTTTTTGGATTGTTTATCTTTTAAGATCGTTGGATACAAGGTTACAATTTTTGACATAAATCACGCACTATTATTCACAGCTTGGTGGGAAATCGTCTTCTGTTATAAGCTCTTCGGTAGGACATAATGGTTCCCTGGACAGTGGAGTTCAAGAAACATCAAAGTCCTCGATTTCTGTCTCGGGAACCAACAAAGATGTGTTAGAAAGTAGCAAAAAAGTAGTGCCCTCAACCAATGAAGAAGGCCTCAACTCTACCGAAATTGTTGGTTCTGGAAATAATTCCGATACCGCCCCTAAGGTTGAAGGGTCAGTGGCCGAGATTGTGGGGTCAAAACAACCAGAAAAAGATTCTGTCGATCAAAATCAAGACACCACTGTCTCGGATCTAACAGCTGTAGGCACCGAGACTGGATTGGATACCGAACATTGTGAGCCTGGCTCCTTGGTGACTCCCGATACGCAACAAAAAGAATCTGTAAATGATGTTGATGGAAAATCATCGGCATCAATTGCCACTTCCGAGCTTGATGTTCTTAGTGCAGAAACTTCCACATTGAACTTGGGTTCTTCTCATGATGATAAGATCCTGAGTTTGGATAATTTGGATGATCACCATGCCGATAGTATAGAATCTGTTCCGTTAGATGAGGGATCACACACTGTTTCGGTTTCTGTTCCGTTGACTCCACCTTTGACTTTAGAAGTAGAGGGTACCACGAGCAATACTACTGGTTTGAATTCTCCCTCGTCTCCGGGTTTGCATGAAACCGGCAAGGGGAAGGGTAATACGGTCAAAGGGAAGAAGGCTTTAAAAGAAATCTTGAAAAATGCCGATGCTCGAGGGACAACTTCCGATCTTTATATGGCTTATAAACGTCCCGAAGAGAAGAAAGAAACTTCGTCTTCTGAAATTCCGACATCGGTTGATTCTGACAAAGATGTTGTGTCTGATGAAAAACGTGGTCACGGAAAATTTGAGCCCGATGATTGGGAAGATGCAGCCGATATTTCTACTCCCAAACTGGAAACAGATGGGAAACGGGTTCGCTCAGATTTGAAACATCGCAGTGAGGAGGACAATGATGGAATGACAAAAAAGTATTCCAGAGACTTCTTACTGAAATTCTCGGACCATTGTACGGAACTTCCGGAAGGTTTTGAGATTACAACCGATATAGCTGAAGCTTTGATAGCATCAACTGTCAATTCTCATCGTGAACCGTACCCAAGCCCTGGTAGAGGTGGGCCCGTGGTGGGCCCACGGGTAGACCGTCGTTCAAGTAATGTAGGTGATGATGACAAATGGAATAAAGTACCCGGGTCTTTTGGCGCAGGCCGAGACATGAGACCCGAGATGCTCTATCCCGGAAATGCAGCCAATATTCGACCTCATGGAGGTAACTTTGGCGTCTTAAAAACCCCTCGAGGTCAGATACCTAATCAGTACGCTGGCGGCATTCTGGCTGGGCCAAATCAGTTCCCTGGTGGTCAAGGGGCTATGCAACGTAATAATGTCGATTCTGACAGGTGGCAACGTGGGACTGGTTATCAGAAGGGCTTAATACCCTCTCCTCAGACTCCAATGCAGGTGATGCATAAAGCCGAGCGGAAGTACGAAATTGGTAAGGTAACAGATGAAGAACAGGCAAAGCAAAGACGATTGAAGGGTATTTTGAACAAATTGACTCCTCAAAACTTCGAAAAACTCTTCGAGCAAGTTAAAGAAGTGAATATCGACAATGCTGGTACTTTATCCGGCGTGATCGGTCAAATATTCGATAAGGCTTTGATGGAACCAACGTTTGTCGAAATGTACGCCAACTTTTGCGCTGGTCTTGCCGTGGAATTGCCGGATTTTAGCGAAGATAACGAGAAGATTACTTTTAAGCGATTACTATTGAACAAATGCCAAGAGGAGTTTGAGAGGGGAGAGAGAGAAGAAGAAGAAGCTAATCGAACGGAGGAAGAAGGTGAAGTTAAGCAAACCGAAGGGCAAAGGGAGGAGAAGAGAGTTAAGGCTCGGAGACGTATGTTGGGTAATATTCGACTTATTGGTGAGCTGTACAAGAAGAAAATGCTGACTGAAAGAATTATGCACGAATGCATAAAGAAGTTGCTGGGTCAGTATCAGAATCCGGATGAGGAAGATATTGAGGCGTTGTGCAAACTGATGAGCACGATTGGGGAAATGATAGATCACTCAAAAGCCAAGGAGCACATGGATGCATATTTCGACATGATGTTTAAGTTATCAAATAATATGAATCTTTCTTCACGAGTGCGGTTCATGTTGAAGGATGCGATTGATCTGAGAAAGAACAAATGGCAGCAAAGACGGAAAGTGGAAGGGCCGAAAAAGATTGAAGAAGTGCATCGGGATGCGGCTCAAGAACGGCAGGCACAATCTAACCGACTGGCCCGTGGGCCAAATCCTAACCAGTCACTTAGAAGGGGTCAGCAAATAGACTTCAGTCCAAAGGGGTCTAGCGGGCCTTCAAATCCCCAAACTGGTGGTTTCCGTGGAATACCCCAACAGGCCCGTGGCTATGGCAACCAAGACTCGAGATTTGAGGAGCGGCATAGTTTTGAGAATCGGACTTTATCGGTTCCATCGAGGCCCGTTGGTGATGACTCGATAAACCTCATGCCTCAAGGCGGTCTTGCCAGCAGGATGTCGATTAGGGGACAGATGTCGTTACATGAGATGCCTAATTCCACAGATTCTAGAAGAATAGTAGCCAGTCCAAATGGTTATGGCTCACGAGATGAGTTAGGGTCAAGATATGCTCCTGAAAGATTAGCCCCTCGACCCACTTTTGACCAGTCAAATAATATACACGAACACGATGTGAACTATGTGAACCGGGATACGAGAAGTGCCGGACGGGTTTTTGATCGAGTTCCGCCATCTTCACCTCCAACACGAGGTGGAGGTGGAGGTGGAGGTGGAGGTGGAGGTCGGGTGTCTACGCCACCACAACTTGGTTCAGATAAGGTTTTGTCTGAAGACCGTTTACACGATATGTCCATTAAGGCAATTAAAGAATTTTACAGGTATTATTTAGTTTCTCTCTTGATAATTACCATTCTTTTAGTATTTGATTGAAATATTGACTATATATTTTGGTATCAGTGCGAATGATGAAAAGGAAGTTGGTTTGTGCATCAAAGATCTCAACGCGCCAAGTTTTTATCCAACTATGATATCTATTTGGATCACTGATTCTTTCGAGAGGAAAGACATGGAGCGGGATTCACTCGTTAAACTCCTTGTCAACCTTACAAGATCTCAAGACGGAATCATAAGTCAAGACTCACTTATCAAAGGGTAACTGATGCTTGCATCTCCCTCCCTCTTTCTCTCTCTCACACGTAAAAAAAAGTTTCACATTGTGAAACAAATATATGTTAATCAATACCTTAAATTGTAGCCTTAGATAACAAAATCATATCAAATAACACATGATGCACTGGTTCTCCCGGTTTATAACCTTTTTTTGTGGTTCTTCCTTCTATATATATCAGGTTGGGTTCATAGGGAAAACCACTAAAAAATGGAAAAGTGAGGAACACTCTAATAACCATTTATTTGTCTAGTATGCACATGTGCATAGATACCATCAAACATTTTCAATTACTTTTATGCACATGTGCATACATCTGCATACCGGACAAATGAATGGTTTATTAGGGTGTTCATCACTTCCATTATTTTTTTGTGGTTTCCTGAACCCGAGTCACACACCACGTTATTCGATCATATTCTATTTCAAAACAGGATTCAACTGTGTGTATGTATATATGTAAGCTGATTTAGTTAAAATTGTGTTTTTTGTTGGGTTATTCAGATTTGAATCCGTTTTATCGACATTAGAGGACGCAGTGAACGATGCTCCAAAAGCACCAGAGTTTCTCGGTCGTATTTTCGCAAGAATGTTGTTGGAAAACATGATCCCATATAAAGAAGCGTGGCGTTTGATACACGAAGGCGGGGAAGAGCACGGACAACTCGTCGAAGTAGGTCTTGCAGCCGAGGTTCTTGGAGTCATTCTGGAGATAATAAAATCGGAAAAAGGCGATGTTTTCTTGAACAAACTGCGGACGGACTCTAATCTTGACGTAGAAAGCTTTCGTTCACCGGCTACTAAACGAACAACGAGGTTGGACAAGTTTATTTAGGATCATAAGTAAAAGATGCTCATTTTATGGGTTAGATTTACAGCAGTGGTATTGGTATATATATATATATATCTAAGGAGGGTTTTTGGATCCTTCATTGTTCTAAATTTATCAAACTCAAAAAGGAAGATTTAACTGCAATCCTTAAAAGGTGGTTCAAATGAGCATCTAGATTTACTTGCTGATCTCATGCTTCAACATGTATTTGCTTCAACTTATTTTTTTGTTTGTGTGCAATATTATATATTTGAACATTTCCTCTTTAACAGTTTGGTTCCCAATTTTGTCTTGTATGTAGTCTTTTATATGTCTTTGCTTTGAAGTATATACTATATATAGGATAGGGTGTGAACTTACACATTGTCTCTCATCTTCTTCGGTGAGGTTTGAGCATTTGATCTTCTAGGAGACTGGGGTTTATTAGTAACTCAGATACCGGTATGGGTATCTTTCGTATTTTATCATTATATGAGAAACACGTACAAAACGAAAAAAAAATCTTTAATCAATGGTTAATCGAAATAAACGGGAGATTAAATTTTATAGTGCTCACCAAATATATAGAATTTATAGTATAATTCACATTGATGAGCCTAAAATATTCTTTCCCCAAAATCACTAGTTTTATAAACACTTCACTTTTAATGACTTTGACATGTTTTTTTTTTAAATACATAACATTTATATTTGGCAAATAAACTCGCATGTCATTTAAATCGTCCCTAACCTTTACTAAAACTCTACTAACTGTTATTATTATTCTGATTTGATATCAGAAACTCTACTAACAGTTATTATTATTATTCTTTCGTCACAAATCCCTACCCCAAAAGTTCGTTAAACTCTTCCATTAAATGGCATTTTTGTCATATTTACACCAATTTTAAAAACTAAATTAAATGTACAAGTCTTTATAGCTTAAATACAGGTTATAAAACTAAATCAAAAAACAAAAACGAATCATGAAGTAGAAGTAGAAGTAGAAGTAGAAGTAGAAGTAGAAGTAGAGAACACTAGCAATACAACCCTCAACATCCCTCACCCTCACCTAAGCTACCATCGTCCCTCGTCTTCTCCCATAAACCGACAACTATCCAAATTTGATAAGAAGTACCCAAATTTGAAAATGTGTTCCTGTATAAACCAACATTTCAGAAAAATAACCACAAGGGTTGTGGCGTACTGGCTAAGGCCTTGGGGGATGTGGTGGAATATCACATCTGCCCAGACTTCTAATCTAGGCGTACACAAAAATTGTGATCACTGAGTTTTAATCAGAGTTGGTGTCTTATAGTCATAATTTACCAAATGATTAGTCTAGACATAACTTAGGACACCCTTCTAAAAAAACATTTCAGAAAAGTATTTGACGTTTTCAAGACTCATAACTGTTAAACCCTAAAGATCAATCAAGATAGAGAAGATATGAATTCGTCATCCATTTCACTCAAGAACACATTACAAGATTAGGAGTTTTGTACAAGTGTTTCTCTCTCTAGAATATAAGAATGTGAGTTAAGTATGTCTAGAGTCCTACCAACTAAAACACAATAAAACCTATTTATACTAAACACATTACAAGGTGTAAACAACACAATACAACTCAATACATTGACTTTGACTTTGACCTTTCTATATTTAAACCTTGAAGACATATTGCACTAACAATCTCCCCCTTGGATTCAAGGTTTAAACAAATGCGATCAGCAGGCTTTAGCTTTCTTGAATCTTCAGTCTTCATCAAAGCTTGTCAAAGTCAAAACGTCATCCAATATTCAAACAGCAAATAACGAACTTCTATCTTCGAACAGGAGAATAAGAATCTTCACACAAAGCTTTTTAATACAAATAAGCACAAGTTCAAGAAAAAGAGATCACTGAAAGGATCAATCGATTTTCCTCAAACTCTTGAAGAATTCTCCCCATTTCCATTGACTTGAGAATTTCATTCTTCAGTGTCGGTCTTCATAAACGCGCGAGTTCAAAAGAAAGAGATCACTGAAATGATCAATCGATTTCTTAAAAACTCTTGAAGAATAAAACCCCCCCTATCATTTCTTGAAACGACGTCTTCTTTCTACAAATCTCCCCGTTGACATTAAAACGAATCTTTGATTTTAAACTTTCTTTGACATGAAATTGATGTAGACATTCTCCCCCTTTTTTCGATGAAAGTGAGCATCACGAGCATCGAAAATCTTTTCAATTTCAGTCACGAACAATCTCCCCCGACTCAAACAATTCTCCCTCTTGAAAATCACAAACAATCTTCCCATAAACGAATGATCTTGCTCCCCCTAAAAATAAGAATTATAGAGCAAATTCATTTTCTCCCCCTGAAAATTTGCATAAAATTTCATCAGCGCACAAATTACCAAACTTATATAAGGAAAATTGAATTCATTGAACGACATTTTATAACTAACAACATTTAATCATTTGAACACCAAACAAAAGAAATTCAACTTAATGAAATGTAATAGATATTTCCATCAAGTGAAATCAAATGCATGCGTTTGGATTCAAAAACAAGACATCATCGCATATCGAGTTACAAAAGTTCAATTTCAACCCCTTTATAAAATCTATTTGGTGGACTAGCATGCGAGATATGATTAGCGACAATCAAGTGCACTTCTAAAACCTATAAGAATACTTTGCTCTTACTCACACTATTTGTCCAAAAACAGAATTTTCACAAATTTACAGGTTTATCGCGACTTTGTATTTTCCCCAAGTTTCAAGATGTGTGCTCTTAGGCATCTTTTCATATTGTGCACATTGGCAACTTTTATTATGTGCTAATTGGCATCTTTTATAATCAAACAGTTTATTAAGACTAAGATACACCGTAAACGTAACTTTCTAACTGGTCCTATAGCAGGATTTGGGTCAGCCGAACCCAGACCAGTTGGCCTTAGGGGCTAGGTGACAAGCACCCCTTGGAACTTACTCTCCCGAACCAGAAAGGCTACATCGATATACCTTAATCCCATCTGTACCAGTAGAACATGGCTTTCTACCTGGTTCTATAACAGGATTTGGGTCAGCCAATCCCAGATCAGTTGATCTTAGGGGCTAGGTAACGAGTACCCCTTGGGACTTAATCTCCCAAACCAGATAGGCCACAGGCACAAACTATCAAACTGAATGATTTTATTATATATATATATATATAATTTTTTTTTAATTATTATAGCATCTCAATCACTTGGTTCAAAAACGTAGTGCTTCTCCCATATTTTCGTTTCCATTCATGATTAAGACGAATAGGCTTTGTGAGCATTGTATTCTAAATAAGTCTAGATTTACACAATTTTGCAGTTGTATCAAAATCTCAAACATGTTTCGCTGACCTTTCGACTTATTTTAGAAACGAAAGTAGAAACAAATATAACTCCGACGATACAAAAATGCTCGTAAAATCATCCTTAACACACATTTTATTCATTGAATGAAAAATTGAAGAATTTCACTTCATTGAATTAAATTTGTGAAGGTTCAAACTTTCAACGTTAGTAGAAATAAAATATAACACAATGTTACCTTTTTATTACTTGATTTGAGAAACAAAAAGATATGGCAGTTAAAGTTCAAAAAGATATCACCTGATAAGTACGAGTTCTAAACTGATTTGTTTAGAAGTCATAGCCTTTGAAGTACGGGTCCTGAACTGAATTGTTCAGAAGCCATTACCGTTGAAGTGCGGGTTTTGAACTGATGTGTTCAAAAGCCATAGTCTTTTATCTTTCTCCCCCTACAAAATACCAAAAGATTTGTCATTAATCACATGTATATAAAAAAATAATAAACTCCCTGAAAATATGTGATGTTCAATATCTTCTTGAATGCACAAGTACTTCATCTTCCGAGAGTTCAACACTTGTCTCTAAATCTGCAAAACAGATTAAGTAGATTTTGGTACCCAACGAGTCGTGGGTCCTGACACGTTAAGCGGAGCTCTATAAGAAGGAAAATGGTAAGTACCATACCAATATTGAACATAATTATTATTAACAAAATCATTATTTCCGCAATAAGAATTAACAAAAGAATTAACTTTCGTTGTAAAATTCTTATTTGGAAATGATGATTTTGGTACATCTTTTCCAGGAAATTTACCTTTTACATTCCATTGCATGTTGACTCTTTTGTAGGAAGGAAGATCAACATAGTATTTGGAAGACATATCCACAGAATGCTCGTAGAAAATGTTAGAAGGACGCATCGGACATTCTGAAAAACACTCGGAGTTGTTGAACGACCTCACTTTGTCTTTTAAGGCATTTCGTTTCTTTGTCATCAACTCGAGCTTCTTCCGAATATCACAATTCACCCTCTTTTCCTTCATGATATCTGTAGATAAACCCGCCAAGTTCTTCGTGAGTTTCTGAATTTCTTGCTGAAAAATCTTCCGTTCTACAGAAAAATCATCCGTTACGCTCCTTGCTTGAAACTCAGCTTTCTTTCTCTTTTCTAACTCACTTCTTTCCAAATCCAATTCGTCTTGTAGTTTAGAAATTTTCTCTGAAAGTTTCCCATTCTTCACTTCAAACTCTTTCCTTTTAACCTCAAACTCGGCTCTTTCCTTCTCCATCTTTTGCTTCTCTAAAAATAATACTTTCTGAAAATCTGAGTTCTGCTTGGAAAGTCTTTGGAATTGGAGTTCAAAAGCTTTGTTATCTTCACAAGCTTTAGTCTTTGTCTTCAAAGCCATTTCAAGTTTCGAAATCCTTTGAATTAGATCCACTCTTTCTTTCTTGTGATCTTCTCTTTCCATAATAAACAGATCTTTCACTTCTTGTAATCTCCTTGTAAGCTCGGAAATTTTCTCTTTCTCATCTTCTCTTTCAACTTCTTTTTCTTCTATTTTCTGAAAATCAACTTTCTTTTCTTCCGCTTTTGACGATTCCTCTTTGTGAATTTCTGATGTTGTCTGATTTGTATCCTCCTTATCAGCATTCTTCACTTTCTTTACCCTGAAATCAACATACGATCCATGCATTAGCTTCGTTAATTCCTTCCAAAACAACATAGGATTATTTTTGAAAGCATTTAATCGAGCACAAGTATATTGTGGAAGTTTGGAAATAACAAGGATCAAATATAATGTTGCATCTTTATCAGCTCTCTTCCGATATATCTCTTCTTCAGTAAAATCTTCTTCCCGTTTATAAAGGATCAACGGGCCTTCGGTGAAAGATTTTATCATTAAATCTCCATTTTCTCTTCTCGAAATGAAATCCATGAAGTCGACCGTCCATTTCACAAAATCCGAATCCTTGTTAAGCATCGGAAGACGATTACCTGAAGCTTGATAAGCCATCGTGATCTAAACAAAAATGCTTAAACAGAACAGATCAGAAAAACTTATATAAAACTTTTTCTTGAAAAACTCTTAAAATGTATGAAATACACTATAGAAAAAATTTCATTATAAATTTTTTTCTCAAAATACTCTTTTATTTTTTTAAATTGTCAGAAAAATACTAAGTCAGATGAACAGAAAAAAATCGAATAAGTATCAGTTTTCGCAAGCAACAGTTGCGAAAACTACCAGTATTCGTAAGCTGAAGAAATGAAAACCCAAAGTTTTCGCAAGCAACAGTTGCGAAAAGTAGACTTGGAAAATCTTGAAAAGATCTGAGGTATGCGTGACAGAGGGATACGCAAAGTTACTGTTTGCGTGTCTTTGGCTTGCGAAAAGTTACTGTTTTCGTGTCTTTGAGTTGCGAAAAGTTACTGTTTGCGCGTCTTTGGGTTGCGAAAAGTAACACTTAGATTCTGATGAACTTCAAAAAAAGATGAACTTGCGAAAACCACGATGAATCTTGCGAAAAGCTCGATGAATCTTGCGAAAAGTCCAGATCTTGCGAAAAGTTCACAAAAAACTCAAAAACGTCTGAAATCTGAAAAATCTCTGCAAGAAACTTCACAGATAAGCTCGAAATCGATGTCTGAACACTTTATCTTTGAACAAAAACCTCTGAAAAACACTGAATTTGAGTCTGAACAGATCGAGCAGAGAACAAAAACACACAGACCAAAATTCTTGAAAACCTCAAAATTGATCTTGAAATCCTTTGAATTAGCTCTCGATTCTTGAATAAGAATTATTCTCCACACAAAAACGAATCCAAAGAACCAATTCACGAACGAATTCGATCAAAAATCACCAAAATTTGATAAAATCTCAAGAAAACGAGATTTTCTTGAAAAAATCAAGAAAATCAATCAAATCTTCTTGAAAAATCCTCAAATTCTACTGATTGATCAACAAAATTCTTCCCTGAATCTTGATCCTGCTCTGATACCAATTGTTAAACCCTAAAGATCAATCAAGATAGAGAAGATATGAATTCGTCATCCATTTCACTCAAGAACACATTACAAGATTAGGAGTTCTGTACAAGTGTTTCTCTCTCTAGAATATAAGAATGTGAGTTAAGTATGTCTAGAGTCCTACCAACTAAAACACAACAAAACCTATTTATACTAAACACATTACAAGGTGTAAACAACACAATACAACTCAATACATTGACTTTGACTTTGACCTTTCTATATTTAAACCTTGAAGACATATTGCACTAACAATAACCAACATTTCAAGTTGAACCTCAAATAAGAAAAACCAAAATCATGTTATGCAGTTAGCTTACTGCCATTAACAATTTTCAAACATCGAACTACACGGATGCGATTTTTGTATGTATTTTACTTTTTAACATTAGTAAACGAAGTAAGGTTAACTCTTATTCACACACATCTTTTCTTTAATGTTAAATTGAAGACATATGAACAAAAATTATATTTGGGACAGATTTGTAACTTTTGAAAAATACAGGGGGTTGACTAAAAACCTATAGCTACAAAACATGATTTTTTTTGGAAAGGTGTGTCTTAGGCATTGTTCGTCAAAAAAAAACTAGTTTTTTTTAAAGTACATGTTTGGATGATCATAAGTTAGCTTAAACTAGCTTTTTAAAACGCTACTTGGAATAGCGTTTTGTTAGCTTTTTGTAAATATTCCAATATTACCCCTTATTATTATTTACTAATTATTATTATTAATAAATATTAATTTTTTAAATTTAATTATGATTAATTAATATTAACTGAAAGGTATTAAATTAAATTTTATATATACATTGATATTAAATTTTAATTATTTAGAGTTATTGTTAATCATATAAATTATTTTTATTTATTTTTTAATATTAATGAATATATTTTAACTATCACTTAATATTATTTTTTAATTATTATTTGATTATTTTTTCATATTGTATGTAACGGTTATTTAAAATCACAAACTAATATTTTTTTCTTTCTAAAACTTGTTTTAATAAATTCAAAATTTATAGTATATATGTAATAATAAATTTTAAATTTCTTTTAATTAACATGTTATATTATTTAATTTTTCTTTATTACATTGATTGTATTAATTAACATATTATATTGTTATAAGTTTGTTTTAATTACATAATTAAATATTGTAATTGATAATTATTTGAAGATGTCCTTTTTGGTCATTTTACACGCTTATAAGCTAGTTTTGTCAAACTTGATTTTTTCATCAGCTAGCTTATCAGTCAACAGCTAGCTTATCAGTTAGTTTGCCAAACATAGCCTTAGGCTATGTTGGCAAGACATCAACCTTGATTAAACTGAGTGACCACAGTTGTGTTGGGTTTTTTATGGGTTTTTTTGGTCCATGAGGAAGGCCCATGTGTTTTGGCCCTCATATATATATATTTCTTATTCGACACTATTTTATTAGGGTGTGTAATTTTTCAAATTAGCAGCTACATATAGAGAGAGAGAGAGAGAGAGAAACAAGAAAAAGGAGAGAGAGCTCCATTTTCGTCTTTCTTAACCCAGCTGCAGAAAACTTCTGTTTCCCGGAGATTGAACGGTCGGATCGTCGTGATTTTTGGTCAGCAGCTTCACGACATCTTCATCCACATTCTGGACGGTGGGATCGTGTTTTTGAGGTCCGGAGTTCAGGTTTTCTCGGGGTTCTGCACAACAGCAATTTGTGGTGATCTTTTCTCCATCCTTGCTCTATTTTGGTTCCATACATCTTGATGTGCTTATTTCCAAGTGTATGATGGTTTTGTATGCCTCTAGTATAATCTAGAGAAGACTTTGTATTGCTCTAATATTGGTGGTAGTGGATTTGAAGCGGCTCAAGTAGTCCCGTGGTTTTTACTCTCGATTTCGAGGGATTTTCCACGCTAAAATTTTGGTGTCTCATTGTGGTTGCTGATTTTATGTTTTGGGGCTGTTTTTACTTGCATTAGGATACTCTATTTGTTTGCATCCTCAAAGGTTCATTCGGGTCGGGAAAGTTAAGCCTAACGAAGATTAATTCCGCATTTGTTGTTACCGTTAGTGGCCGTTTTTCCCATCAGAGTGGTATCAGAGCTTTTGGTTATCGTTTTGAGTTTGACTTGTTTGAACGATGGAAGCTAATACAAGTTGGATGATAAGTTTAAATGGTTCTAATTATCATGTTTGGAAAGGGAAGATGGAAGACCTTCTTTATGTGAAGGATTTTTACTTGCCTGTTTTTTCGACCGACAAACCTGAGAATAAAACAAATGCAGAATGGAATATTTTGCATAGACAAGTTTGTGGGTATATTCGGCAATGGGTTGATGATAATGTTTTGAACCATATCAGTGGGGAGACTCATGCTCGTACTCTATGGAACAAGCTCGAGCAGTTATATGCTAGAAAGACTGGAAATAATAAGTTGTTCTTGATTAAAAAGTTGATCCAACTTAAGTACCATGATGGAACTCCTATCACTGATCATTTGAATGCATTTCAGGGAATTATTAATCAGCTTGCAGGAATGGGTATCAAGTTTAAAGATGAAATCCAAGGCTTATGGATCCTTGGTACTCTACCGAATTCATGGGAGACTTTTAGGACATCATTGTCCAACTCCGAACCCGATGGTGTTATTTCCATGGAATTGGCTAAAGACAATATTTAAATGAAAGATGAGAAGAAAGTCACAGGGTTCCTCTTCACAATCATATGTCTTGGTCACAGAAAGGCGGGGGAGAAGTGAGAGTAGAGGTCCAGGTAACAGAGGAAATCATCAGGCAAATTCGAAAGGAAAGTCTGTTGATTTTGAGTGCTACCACTGTGGTAGGAAAGGGCACACGGTACGATTCTGCAGACAGTTGAAGAAAGCGAACAAAAAGGCCAACCACAACAATCAAAAGAACAATCATAATAAATATGATGGTGGTAATGACAATGCTGAAATCAATACCACTGTTGAGGAGTTCTTTCTTTGTTGTGATGATGATATGGTGAACCTTGCACATGATGATTCGAGTTGGGTTATTGACACTGGTGCTACGTGTCATGTTACATCACGAAGAGACTTCTTTACATCTTACACTACAGGTGATTATGGCACTGTTAAGATGGGTAATAGTGGTCTATCAAAGGTTGTTGGAATTGGCAATGTCTGTTTGAAATTTGACACTGGGATGGAATTGGTTTTACGGAATGTAAAACATGTCCCAGATATGAGACTTAATGTGATTTCTACAGGCTTACTTGATGATGATGGCTACAACAACAACTTTGGTAATGGTATATGGAAACTCACTCGTGGTTCTTTAATCGTGGCAAGAGGTAAGAAATGCCCATTGTTATATGTGACACATCCGAAGATCTCCAACAACATTGTCAACGCTGTGGAGAATAATGATATGACTGATTTGTGCCATAAGAGACTTGGCCACATGAGTGAGAAGGGGATGTCTCTCCTGTCAAAGAGAAATGTGTTACCAGGTGTGCATGATGTTCATCTGAAGAAGTGTTCTCATTGTCTGACAGGTAAGCAGAATAGAGTTTCGTTTAAGAGTCATCCTCCTTCTAGGAAGGAGAACATACTTGATTTGGTACATTCCGATGTTTGTGGTCCTATGAAGACTAGGACACTTGGTGGTTGCTCTTATTTTGTCACATTCATCGATGATCATTCGAGAAAGGTATGGGTATATACCTTAAAATCTAAAGATAAAGTATTTGATGTGTTTAAACAATTTCATGCCTCGGTTGAGAGACAGACTGGGAGGAAGCTTAAGTGTATTCGGACAGATAATGGAGGTGAATACATTGGGCCATTTGATGCTTATTGTAGAGAACATGGTATTAGGCATCAAAAGAGTCCTCCCAAGACACCGCAATTGAATGGATTAGCAGAGCGAATGAACAGAACATTGGCCGAGCGTGTCAGATGTTTGCTGTCACATGCAGGGTTGCCGAAATCCTTTTAGGGAGAAGCTTTGAATACGGCGGTACATGTTATTAATCTAACTCCTTGTGTTCCTTTGTCTTTTGATGTTCCTGACAGGGTTTGGAGCGGCAAAGTTGTTTCGTACCGTCACTTACGGGTATTTGGATGCAAGGCTTTTGTGCATATTCCCAAAGATGAAAGATCAAAGCTTGATGTGAAGACTAAGCCATGTGTGTTCCTTGGTTATGGCCAAGATGAGTTCGGTTACAGATTATATGACCCGGTTCAAAAGAAACTTGTTCGAAGCCGAGATGTTATTTTCATGGAAGATCAGACTTTGAAAGATGTTGAGAAGGAAGACACTATTCCTCAACATAATGACAATCTTACTGATTTGGATCTAGCTCCTCCTAAGCATGTTGAGACACGTGATGGAGATGGTGTTCTAAATGACGAACAAGATGGCACTGATGATGTTGATGTTCCAGAGGAAATTGAGATGGATGCAGAAGTTCATCCAGAGTTTATCAGTTCCAGGTATGCCATCATTTATCCCACTTAGGCGGTCTATGAGAGATCGTCATCCTTCTACACGATACTCTGCTGATGAGTATGTCTTACTCACTGATGGGGGAGAGCCGGAGTGTTATGAAGAGGCCATGGAAGATGAGCACAAGAAAGAGTGGGTTGAAGCCATGCAAGACGAGATGACTTCCTTGCATGAGAACAATACTTTTGAGTTGGTGAAGTTGCCTAAAGGAAAAAGAGCTTTGAAGAACAAGTGGGTCTACAAAGTGAAGACAGAAGAACATACTTCACGGCCCAGGTACAAAGCTAGATTGGTGGTTAAAGGCTTCAGTCAAAGAAAAGGTATTGACTTTGATGAGATTTTCTCACCGGTCGTGAAGATGGGATCTATCCGAGTGGTTCTTGGTTTAGCTGCTAGCCTTGATCTTGAGGTTGAGCAGATGGATGTGAAGACAGCTTTCCTTCACGGTGACTTAGACAAGGAAATCTACATGGAGCAACCTGAAGGTTTTCAGGTTAAGGGCAAAGAAGACTATGTGTGTAGACTTTAGAAAAGTCTTTATGGTTTGAAGCAAGCACCAAGACAGTGGTACAAGAAATTTGAGTCAGCCATGGGTAAGCAAGGCTATCGGAAGACTACTTCAGATCACCGTGTTTTCTTCTAGAGGTTTGGTAATGATGATTTCATTATCTTATTACTATATGTTGATGACATGTTGATTGTTGGCAAGAATGTAGAAAGAATTACCCAGCTGAAGTTAGAATTAAGCAAGTCTTTTGCTATGAAAGACTTGGGGCCAGCAAAACAGATTCTTGGCATTCGGATTACACGAGATAGAGCTTCCAAGAAGTTGCACATGTCACAAGAGCAATACATTGAGAAGGTGCTTCACAGATTCAACATGGATAAAGCTAAAGTGGTTAGTTCACCTCTAACTACCAACTTTAAGCTAACTGATAAAGATTGTCCCTCTTCAAAGAAGGAGATTGAAGAGATGGATCGAATTCCGTATGCATCGGCTGTTGGGAGTCTGATGTATGCGATGGTATGCACACGACCTGATATTGCCTATGCAGTAGGTGTTGTTAGTCATTTTCTGTCGAACCCAGGTAAGAAGCATTGGGAAGCAGTTAAGTGGATTCTCAGATATCTACGTGGTACTTCCAAATTGGGTATAACTTTTGGAAATGGGGAGCCAATGCTTGTTGGGTACACTGATTCTGATATGGCAGGAAATAAGGACAACATGAAATCCACTTCTGGATATTTGATGACCTTTGCAGGGGGAGCTGTGTCATGGCAATCAAGGTTGCAAAAGTGTGTTGCTTTGTCTACCACTGAGGCTGAGTATATGGCGGCAACAGAAGCGTGCAAAGAACTATTGTGGCTGAAACGATTCATGCAAGAGCTCGACTTTATGCAACAACGCTACATGGTTCTTTGTGATAATCAAAGTGCGATTCACCTTGCTAAGAATTCTATGTTTCGTAAAAGAACAAAGCATATCGATGTGAGGTATCATTGGATTAGAGATGCTCTTGAAGACAAGATGTTTGAACTTGATAAAGTGCATACTGATGATAATGGTTCCGATATGTTGACAAAGGCTTTGGCAAGTGAAAAGCTGAAGATATGTTGCTTGATCGCCGGAATGGCGAACTCTTCCTCATAGGCAAAAAAGGGGAGTTTTGTTGGGTTTTCTTATGGGTTTTTTTGGTCTATGAGGAAGGCCCATGTGTTTTGGCCCTCATATATATATATTTCTTATTCAACACTATTTTATTAGGGTGTGTAATTTTTCAAATTAGCAGCTACAGAGAGAGAGAGAGAGAGAGAGAGAGAAACAAGAAAAAGGAGAGAGAGCTCCATTTTCGTCTTTCTTAACCCAGCTGTAGAAAACTTCTGTTTCCCGGAGATTGAACGGTCGGATCGTCGTGATTTTTGGTCAGAAGCTTCACGACATCTTCATCCACATTCTGGACGGTGGGATCGTGTTTTTGAGGTCCGGAGGTCAGGTTTTCTCGGGGTTCTGCACAGCAGCAATTTGTGGTGATATTTTCTCCATCCTTGCTCTATTTTGGTTCCATACATCTTGATGTGCTTATTTTCAAGTGTATGATGGTTTTGTATGCCTCTAGTATAATCTAGAGAAGACTTTGTATTGCTCTAATATTGGTGGTAGTGGATTTAAAGCGGCTCAAGTAGTCCGGTGGTTTTTACTCTCAATTTCGAGGGGTTTTCCACGCTAAAATTTTGGTGTCTCATTGTGGTTGCTGATTTTATATTTTGGAGCTGTTTTTACTTGCATTTAGAATACTATATTTGTTTGCATCCTCAAAGGTTCATTCGGGTCGGGAAAGTTAAGCCTAACGAAGATTAATTCCGCATTTGTTGTTACCGTTAGTGGCCGTTTTTCCCATCAAGTTGTTATGTAGGAATTCAATTTTGGACAGATGAGATATTCTATCGCAACCCAGGGCCTTAACTACTGCACCACAGAATTATGTCGGAATCGGCATCAACATCCCCTGCGTCACTAATCACAGACTTTACTTAACGCGCTTGATCTAAAAAGCCAGGCATAATAAATTAATCCAACCTTATTCTACAAAATCAAAATCCCCAATTCCTTCACCATCGAAACCCTGAAATTTCAACAATGTCTATGCTGGTAGACTGCTCCAATTGCCACACGCCGTTGAATCTACCGTCGGGAGCTAGGTCAATAAGGTGTGCTCTATGCCAAGCCGTTACTTCAATCGCCGATCACTCCAGTGAATCCTCTTTTCCGACGTCTCCTTCCGGTGCTCATCCGTTTCCTGGTTTGACGACGCATATGCCTTCATCGTCGCCTTACAACCATGCTCCGATGTCTCTTTCCGGTGTGTCTTCGTTTCCTGGACTAGCGACGGATATGCCTTCACCGTCGCCTTACAGCCATGCTCCGCCGGGTCCTCCGCTGTCCGTACATGGGAGGAATAAGGCGGTGATAGTCGGCGTATCTTATAAGTTCACCAGGCACGAACTTAAAGGGTGCATCAATGATGCTAAATACATGAGACATCTTCTGATTAGTAGGTTTCAGTTTCCTGAAGCTTCGATTATCATGCTCACCGGTAAGAATCCTAAGTTATCTTAAAAGATTTTTGGGTAAAGGTTATAAACAATTTTTAAAAGTTCGACAGTGTATTTATTAAGTAAAAAGTTTTTAAAAACTTAATAAAGTATTTTATTTTAATAATTAAGTTCTTGGACTATTTATTATAAATGAAAAAAACATTATATTTTTTTATTTGGAATGCTAAGTCTTCAAAAGAAAATATTTTGTATTAATAAATAAATCATTAAACTTTCTGAAAATTCTTTACATAAGTCCTCTTTTTAATCTAGATGTGTAATTGACTAGAATTATTTTAAAGTAAAAACAAAATTAAATTAGTTTTACCGTTGTCAAACCCAACGAAATTAAAACCGATCGCAAACAACAAACAACGGTATCACTCTCTTCGTCTCTCCATGTTGTCCGATCATTGTCCGTTCTCCATATCATGTAACACGTCGTTAGTCTCTGCCAATCAAAAAGAGACAATCAAAAGATAACCCTATATAAGTAGATTTTTTTGGGGTAAAAGGACATAGATAACCAGTTTTGAAAAAAATGTTCAAGTACTTGACTATTCAAAACTAAAAAATTTAATGGTTTTTCATTTAAAAAACTTAATTCAAAAAATTAACCATTTAAAAAAAATCTGTTGAGTTTTTTTATGAAATTTAAGAACTTAATTATTTAAAATAAAAAAGTTCAGATAAATTTTCTATTTAGAAAAATATTTTACTGACTAAATATTCTAAGCGAAAAAGTTAGGTAATTCCTTTTGTACCTTTCCCTACAATAAATAATAATATAAATTTTTAAGGGAAATTAATTAAAATACCCCAAGTTTGACTTTGCTTTACCAAAATACCCTAAATCTCCCCCGGCTTACCAAAATGCTACAACTGTCCGCGATAAAGCCCGCGATCGCGGGCTAGGGCGAACGTGGCACCCCATTTTGGCCAAAGTCCGCGGTGACACCTTTGGTCCCTCCCCGCGGTGGAAGCCCGCGATGGGCCCGCGATAGGCACAAAATTTACACTTCCAGCCCCTGTACTTGAACGAATCTTGCATGCTTTTACTGTTTTTTCCACAATTATTGAACTTTGAAGACCAATTTGTGGTTAAAATTCACTGGTTTGTTTGAGATTTCATCCATAAATATGAGTGATATGCAATCCATAATTCACACTCATTTCTTGCTCTTTCTTGATTTCTCTCTTGCTTTCTTTCTTTAAGTTGCTTTCTCTCTTGATTTCTCTCATTTCATCCACAAATGGCATCATCATCAAACCCTAAGTCTACTCCTGAAAAAATGCCTCCTAAAATCGAGATCGCTATAGCAAAAAAGCAAAAGGAGATAGAGGAACTGACACAAGAGTGGAATCAAATGATGGACAGGAAGGCAGTCCACTTGAGAAGGATCGAAGAGGAAGATAAGGAGATCAAAAGGATGAAAGGGGATATAAAAGCTAGGGAGGCTCGTATTCGTATAGAACAAGAAGCAATTCACCATATTCTGCAAGACTTCGCAATTCTTCAAGCGAAGGTAAACGATAAGCAAGCTTGGATTGATGAAACTAAAACAATTTTTGAGTAGGTGGTGGTTGTTCTAGTTGTTTTGTATTTGTTTTTTGTTGTTTTGTATTTTTTTTACTAGGTGGTTGTTGTTTTGTATTTTTTTACTGTGTTGTTGTTTTGTATTTTTTTGTTGTTGTTTTGTACTTTGTTGCTAATGAATAAAGGTTTTTAATTTGTCTGAAAAGTAGTTTTTAAGTAGTCTGAAATTTGTCTGAAAAGTGGTTCATGTGAAAAATACAACTCATAAATGTTGTACAAGATTATTTCATAGCAAACACATACTAGTAAATACAGTACAAATTTATCCAAATTTGAGGCTACGGCTAGACGATGGTTTGGTTTTTGACAACCCGGGTCTACTTCTTACATACTCTGGCGAGACGAGTCTCAAAGTGTTAAGCTCCACTTTCTCGATGTACACTTCAATCACAGTATGGCCGTCAACATACTGGCGTATGTTGGCTACATCTTCGTCGGTACTCAATTCTACCAGTCCAGTCAAGAAGTCTGCATTCGGCCTCTTAAAATACAACCTATTATATTTTGGTTCTTCATATTCCAGCTCTTTCATGATCTGTTGAAGCAGTTGCATAGAAAGATCCTCTACATCTAACATGTCAACATAAATTTCTAGACCACGAAAATAATGTCTTTTAGGTGGTTCCGTAAAGTAACCACCATGGTGGACTTTCATGGTGAACAACTGTGGATATTTATCTGTTGATGAAATTAATTAATATAGTTAGTTCGTAGAAACAAGCAAAAAACTCAATGAAACATGAACACTAACCATATAACTCTTTGCCAGTGTCTGAAAGCGATTCAGATAAACGCCTATCAACGCTATCATATGATATAGTTCTATATAACCATTACTATTCTCTCCATTTAGACTACTACCATTATGATCATCGTCCCAATCAAGGGAAATCAAGTATAAAGCTGTACAATATATATGATATTCCTTTGGTTGTGCTTAAAGGGTAAGATATTCCTTTTGCTTATATATAATAATATATATGATAATATCATTTACATACAATACTTATCGTCCCAATCAAGGGAAATCAACGTTTAGATCAACAGTATCATATGATATAGTTCCATGTGGTTCAAGCTCTGACGGACCCGCGGTGTTACTTAGTTGACTGCTTGTGCGTCTACTCCTTGGCACGGTTGAAGGGGCGGGATTTGTACACTCTCCACAAGTATGTCCTACGCATTGGCACCGAGTACATCTTCGCTGTATCGAACCTTCACCACGTGATGGACGTCGGTCGTTCTTTCTCGGTCTCCCGACTCTGTTCTTATTGATTAAAGGTGGATAGCATGGCGGAAGCGGTTCGGGTGGAGACACCCATGCTTCAGGGGGTCCAACTGGGTTTATTACCTCCACGTATATTCTCCGGTAATATTCGGACCTGAAGAAAGGTACAGCCAAGTCGCTGCAATCTCTACGACCCATATATCTTGCCGCAACGATGGCATGGCCGCACGATAACCCAGATTTTTCCTATTCGCGACACGAACAAGTGTCCTGTTCTGAACTATCTCCTCCGCCGTTGGTGTGAGTGCATTTTGCATCTCAGCTCCTTTTCGGCGTCGAAGTTGGTACATCTCTTGTTGAAAGGCCCAAAAGTAGTCCATAAGATTAACAATCGGACATCTACGCGCAAAACGGGAGAGTGCATTCACCGACTCTGCACTATTGGAGGTCAGAATGTCATACCGTTGTCCAGAAAAATGGGTCGTGGACCACCTCTCCGGTCCAGCTTCGTCCATGACTTTGGCTGCTTCCTTGGCACTAAATCGTAGCAGATTCATGTACCGGTTAAACTCATGATCCATATATGCTCTGCATGCCGCCCAGTAGACATCCTTGTGGGTGGTAATACGTTTGTCCCTGGTTTTGGTGTTCATCTCCAAATGTCGACAGCATATGGCGTGAGGGGCGTTTGGGTACATGGCAGAGATTGCGGCGCTTATGGAAGGAGCCCTGTCGGACATAAACACCAACCCTTGCGGGTCTCCGATAGCTTGTCTCAACATGGACAGAAACCAAGTCCACTCGTCCTCGGTTTCGGACTTGCCTACGTCGAAAGCTACTAGAACGATGGAGTTATCCCCGTACATGGCAACCGCCAGGAACATCATACCCAAGTAACGGCCCTTTAAATGAGTTGCGTCTATTACCAGGACACGACGTAGATTTGCCAGAAATGTGCGGATCTGAAAAAACATAGGTTGTTTTCCTTTGTAAATGTTATAGTTTATAATGTGTAAACATATGACGTGTTAAAATACGTACAGCGGGTCCAAGGGCCACGAAGCACATCTCAAACCGTCCATGTGAATCGGTTCGTAGCTGCGTGACAGTACCAGGGTTCTGCAGCTGCAAATTATATAAATATGTTGGGAGTCGTTCATACGACTCCTCGAACGTGCCTCTCACCATAAGCAATGCATGGCATCGCGCACGCCAAGCTTGGTGGTAACCACTCGTGACGCCGAACTGCTGGTGAACATCGTGGACGATGTCCTTTGGACGCAATGACCTGCTAACATCAAGAAATTTGTTTTTCAGTATCGCACCCAAAGTCTTTTTGGTGGCTTATTTGTGGTGGGGATTCAGTTGCGTCCTCGTACAAGTGTGTACGTCGTGCAACGTTCTAATAACTAACGCCCCTTCTTTGGGACCCGTGTGAATCGCGTACATCCTCCACTCACAATTTTCTCTGGCACATTCAACTATGTATCTGCTTTTGTCAGATTTCGGCGTGTGACTTTCGAAACCCTCTTCCAAGAACTTAAGTCCGACCCGACTTGCCAAGTGATCCTTCGAATCAAATATCTTACCTACGCTTAACCTTTCACTGCGATTATAAGGTGTAGGTTCGTAGGTTTGTGTCTGGGTATTCTGGTCTGGAAGAATATGGGGCATATCAAAAAAGTCATTTATCTGACTACATGATTTTCTACTAGGGGTATATTCTTCGTGATCATCACTATCGGTATCTGATCTGTCTATATCAGCATTACCTGTTTTGAAAACGTAGGTTTCGTCATCAGCAACTCCAGCACAATGTCCTTCTTGTGGTTGTGGTTGTTGTTGTTGTTGCGTCTCCAGAACATAATCAAGAATACAGTCGTTAAGACCATATGCATGATCTAAATGAACAGTTGGGTCGTGGGACGCCTGAGAATCAGGCTGCTCTATTTAGAGGTCTTCGTCATCAGCGTCGTCGTCACCGTCGTCGTCACCTTCGTCATCGTCTTCGTCGGATTCGACGACATACATAAAAAGTAATGGCGACCTTTGTGAATCTGTTGCAAAGTGCAGAAAACCAGAGATATCCCCATCGTTGGATAAATCCACAAATGACCCATCAGCATTTTTAAACGCTAACTTGCAAACAACAGAAGGGTCGATTCCACATTTTTGCATGGCGTATGCAACAAACTTCTGATAAGTATAGTTTATTGAGACTTTTACACCATGCTTAGATTTATAAGCAAAATTCCACTCATTGTTATCTTGCACCCATTCACCATCGAAACAGAAATATAGCTTAGCTTTTGCAACAGATGAACTCATTTTTTCAGTAGTATCTCAAAAACAAAATATTGAAAAAAGAAAGCAAGAAATAAGTATGGAATCGGTGTGTGGATTATGGATTGCATTTTGCATCTATTTATGGATGAAACAACCAACATTGATGACAACCAATCTCTCATTTCATCCACAAATTGGTATTCCAAAAACACTGATTCAACATTGATGAAAACATGCCAGTGAATTTTAACCACAAATTGGTCTTCAAAGTACAATAATTGTGGAAAAAAACAGTAAAAGGATGCAAGATTCGTTCAAGTACAGGGGCTGAAAGTGTAAATTTTGTGCCTATCGCGGGCCCATCGCGGGCTTCCACCGTGGGGAGGGACCAAAGGTGTCACCGCGGCCATAGTTGAGGGGCTCCGCGGGACACTTTGGCCAAAATGGGTGCCACGTACGCCCTAGCCCGCGATCGCGGGCTCCATCGCGGACAGTTGTGGCATTTTGGTAAACCGGGGGAGATTTAGGGTATTTTGGTAAAACAAAGTCAAACTTGGGGTATTTTAATTAATTTCCCTTATTTATATTTATGGATATTGTGTCATAATTATTATAAATAATTAGATATCACGTTTAACAATAATATAGTTTTTACTATTTCTACCAATAATAATATTTTAGTTCCAAAAAAAAGGAAAAAAAACAGTTGAAATTAAAATGTAATATTTTTGTGACAAATTTGATTACTTAAATTTTATACTTTAAAGAATTTGTCGAAGATGTTTGAACAATGGTTTGTGAAAATCGCAGAAGAAGAAACCGAGGACAGTAGGATTCCAACCATACGCAACATAAGGAATGCACTCTCTTGGCTAATCCAAGGATGTCAACCAGGAGACTCGCTTCTCTTCCACTATTCCGGCCACGGTTCACGGCAGAGGAACGGCAATGGCGATGAGGTCGACGGTTATGATGAAACCTTATGCCCTTTGGATTTCGAAACCCAAGGTATGATAATCGACAATGAAATCAACGCAACCATCGTCAAACCTCTTCCCGTAGGAGTCAAACTTCATGCAATCATTGATGCTTGCCACAGTGGGACTGTTCTAGATCTCCCATTCCTTTGCAGAATGAACAGGTCACTTCTTCTAATTACTCCAATGCTACCAAATCTCCCCCATCCACATTCAACTTTTTAACCACATTTTCAAACCATTCTTTAGACAGATTTGTTGTATGCATTTTTTGATAAATAATAGAAGAAAAAATAGGCATTTGTATTAAAAAAAAGTACACGGTTACGTAAGAATGGCTAGTTTAGGAATTGATTTGAAAATAGAAAACTAAGGAACACTTTAATAACCATTCAATTGTATGGTATAGACATGTGCATAAAAGTAATATTTTATGCAAATTTGCATACAGAACAAAGTAGATAAATCACATATTGTTAAGTTTGGTAGAAGTTGTTTATGCATTCATGAAATTGTTGTGGTTACATTGTAGCTCAAATGATGGTATTTATAAACATTCATGTTGACAACTTAGCCACAATTGTTGACAATGTGCAGCCATAGTTGTTGACAATGTGCATCCATAGTTGTTGACAATGTGCAGCCATAGTTGTTGACAATGGGCAGCCACAATTGTTGATAATGTGCAGCCATAGTTGTTGACAATGTGCAACCACAATTGTCTCTAACATCCCCCCTCAAGTTGGAGCATGTGGATTCATGATGCCCAACTTGCTAAGAAGGTGATCGAATTGCTTCTTGCCTAATGACTTTGTGAAAATATCCGCCAGTTGGGTCGTTGTATGAACATACGAGGGGTCGATCAAACCGTCCGTTATGGCATCACGAACGAAATGACAGTCGACCTCGATATGCTTTGTACGCTCGTGGTAGACAGGATTTTGAGCAATATGTATGGCCGACTCGCTATCACAAAATAATGGGACGGCTTGAGGATGATTCACTCCTAAACTCAGCAGTAATCCTTTGAGCCACTTAAGCTCACAAGTGATGGCTGCCATTGAGCGATATTCCGCCTCGGCCGATGATCTAGAAACCGTGTGTTGTTTCTTTGTCTTCCAAGAAATCGGAGACTTTCCCAAGAAAACCAACCAGCCCGTTAATGAACAACGTGTGATGGGACATGAGGCCCAATCAGAGTCGCACCACCCTTGTAGAGATAAGTCGTTATTAGCTCGTAGCATGATACCTTGACCCGGGGTTCCTTTTAAATACCGGACAACACGTAAAGCTGCCTCCCAATGTTCTTGTCTAGGTTCTTGCATGAATTATGACAAGACGTGGTCAGAATAGGCCAAGTCAGGCCTAGTAACCGATAGATACACAAGACGGCCGACCAGACGTCGGTAAGGTTCCGGATTAGTAAGTGTCTTACTTGTGGCGAGACTTAACTGTGGTTTTGCTCAATCGGAAATGTCGTCGGTTTGGCCCCTAGAAGGCCTGTTTCCGTAATCACATCGAGAGCATACTTACGTTGGCATAGAAATAGCCCGGAAGAATTTCGAGCTACCTCGATACCGAGAAAGTATTTGAGCGGACCCAAATCTTTCATCCGAAAACAGTCACTTAAGTAGGCTTTAAAAGATCGTAAAGCTCCCGAATTATTGTCGGAGATGATAAGATCGTCTACGTACACCAAGACATTGAGTTGCACTCCGCCTTTGGTGTAGGTAAATAGAGAGTATTCAGAGTAAGATTGAAGAAAACCATACTTCTTCAATGCCGTAACTAGTTTTGCAAACCAGCAGCGAGGAGCTTGTTTCAGTCCGTATAGCGATTTCCTAAGGCGACAGACCATGTTAGGATTTGATGACTCGAACCCGGGTGGTAACTTCATGTAAACTTCCTCGGTAAGATCGCCATGAAGGAAAGCATTGTGAACATCCATCTGGTGGAGTTCCCAATTTTTTGATGCGGCAACGGCAAGAAAGGTACGAATCGTCGTCATCTTTGCAACCGGAGCGAACGTCTCGTTATAATCCAAGCCTTCAATCTGGTGATTTCCAAATACAACTAAACGGGCTTTTAATCTTTCAAGAGTACCGTTAGAGTTGTATTTTCTGCGATATACCCACTGATTTCCCAAAGCGCGCTTTCCAGGAGGTAGAGTTTCGAGAGTCCATGTACTATTGGCTTCCAATGCTTTTATCTCCTCTCGCATTGCCTGTTGCAATCCAATTTCCTTCATGGCCGCTTTAAAGGATTTTGGTTCATCTCCGGTTATAACAGCTGCAAGAAATGCTTGATACGACTTTGAAAAATTGTCACAATGTATAAAGTGTGCTATAGGATAATAAGTACCTGAGGTATGCTGTGGAGGGGAAGTAGTAGCCGAAGATGGACTTTTGTTGACCACTGTATGAGCTACGTAGTCTTTGAGAAGAACTGAAGGGGTTTTGACCCTAATACTCGACCCAGAGGTTCCTTCGGGCTAGTTTCCCCATTTGGGTTGTTATTTTCATGGAACTCGGATGGTTCGACCGTAACCGGAATTGATGAGATAAACGGGGAATCCGGAACAGAAGTGACAGTGTCGGGTTCCTCGACAGCCGGGATTGAGGATTCTGCATGAGGTGTTGCAGTGAGGGGCGGTTCTTTATCGTGAGATGTGTAAGGAGTCGTTGGGAAACTCAGCAAAGTCTACGTCAACTTCCGTATCTAACCCAAACTTGGTAGTATTTTCGGGCTTAGTGTCATGGAACTTAAAGGTGTCTTCAAAGAATTTTACGTCTCTTGATACAAAAAATTCATTTTGAACAACGTCGTAAAGTTTTCAACCCTTTTTGCCGAAAGGATATCCGAGAAAGATACACTTGCGGCTACGACTATCAAATTTATCTCCTTTGGACTTTTGGTTGTGTGCAAAACATAAGGAACCAAACACACGAATTGCATCATAAGATGGAGAGTGGGAAAACAATTTTTCGAACGGTGTGTGATAATCAAGAGTGCTAGAAGGGGTTAGATTTATTAGATGTGTTGCGGCTAGAACGCTTTCTCCCCAAAAGTAAATAGGTAAGTTTGCTTGAAATCGTAAAGCACGGGCAACATTGAGGAGGTGTTTGTGCTTTCTCTCAACTCTCCCATTTTGTTGAGGTGATCCGACACAAGAGGTTTGGAATAAAATACCAGAAGTAGAAAAATACTCAAGCAAGCAATTGAACTCCGTTCCGTTATCACTTCGGACGATTTTTATGGTTTGAGAAAATTGGCGTTCAACCATGGCAACAAAATTCATGAAGACACGAAAGACTTATGTTTTGTCAACCATTAAATAAACCCACACAGCACGAGAAAAATCGTCCACTATGGTTAGAAAACATCTAGCACCACAAGACGATTTATGTTTGTAAGGACCCCACAAATCAACGTGAATTAACCAAAATACCCCAAAAAATAAAAAGTTTTCCAAAATGCCATAAATTCCCGCGGTGAGAGCCCTCTATAGCGGGCAGGGACTGAAAGTGAAAATTTTTGCAAGATTATTTACACTTCCAGTACCCACCGCGGGCCATTGCGGGCCCGCGATCGCGGGCCGTCAGGGACTGAAAGTGTAAATATATCTTGCAAAAAAATTCACAATTGGTCCCTGACCGCGATCACGGGCTCCATAATGCGAGAATTTATGGCATTTTTGTAAACTTTTTATTTTTTTGAGTATTTTGGTAAGTTTGACTTGGACTTAGGGTATTTTAGTTAATTTCCCTTTTTTTACTTCCAATCTTTTTTCCTTTGCATGTATAATCGTGCCATGTAAGTAGAAACAATTTTTAATTACAAATCAAAAATAAAAATTTAATACAATTATTTATTAATAATAAAATTTGAACAAAATATTACATTAGAATTCTGAAGCAATCTATTGAGGACGTGATTTCTTCAAAGAAGATAATATGGGTCCGAAACCCTTTAGCCATATGGCTTGAAGTTTGGATTCATCAAGTTTGTTTTTGCAGAATAACAAGAGAAGATTTATTGAAGGCTATTAATTGGTTTCGGGATATGCAGCCATAGTTGTTGACAATGTGCAGCCATAGTTGTTGCCATAGTTGTTGACAATGTGCAACCACAATTGTACATATACCTACCATGGGTCTTCTTCTTTTGTTAACTTTTTCATGATGTGCATATATGCACATCGGGCATTGCATATATGCACATATTACAATTGCATGATGTGCATATATGCACTGGTTAACAAAAGAAGGAGCCCCTACCTACCATATAGATAAATATTAGTTATTACAGAGTTCTTTGGTTTTCTATTTTTATGGTTTTCCCTTAACGTCAACCCGGTAAACTAACGAAAATTGTGACACAAATGTTTAAATAAATTGAAATCTCTAAGAAAACAATAAATAATATATAACATATAATATATCATCCTGATAAATGAATAATTAACATTTTAATGAATTTATATATATGTATCGTTCAAATGAAAATTCTTGAATATACGAGAAAGGAAGAAACAATCTCAACCACGAATTTAAAATTTCTATTTTCAAGTCTTTTTTGCTAATTAAGATAACTATGAAAAAAAAATTCCTAATTTATCTCCTCTTTTTCAATAACACGTTTGGATATTGATAATTAGCGATTTTTTAAATCAATTTTTTACCATGAAATCATTGGTGATTTTACAATTTACAAATCGAATTAAATCGCATTTGCCTAAATCTCACATGTGAAGAATATTGATTTTTTTTCCTTGGTTCATATGTGAACATGTGAATCCTAACATAGGTTCACATGTGAATCAGTTTAAGATTTATAATCGAGATTCTGAATCAGTTTAATATTCATATGTGAAGCCTAACATAGGATTAAATGTCAATCTTAATCATAACTTGTATGTGAATCAATTAAAAGTTTATAATCAATATTATGAGTCAGTTTAAGATTTATATGTGAATCATAACATAGATTCACCTGTGAATCTTGATTATGACTTGTGCGTGAGTCAATTTACAATTTATAAGCGAAATTCTGAATCAATATATGTCATATAGGTATTAAATTAAAGATAATGAAATTCTCATTTTTCAGTTATAATTTATTGAAATAAATATTAATTATATTTTAGATAATTTAAATAAAAAAAATGAGTAATCTAATTGTTATTTAAAAAAAAAGTTTGGTAAGTTTGTGAATAATGGATAGATTGAATTACTGATTAAAACAAATGTTTTAAAATGCTTCCGTCAATTTTCCTAGGATCTCTACATGAATCATAAATTTTCCTATATTTTTTCCCATTAATGACTGAGATCACTTCTCATTATCGAGACTCATTTGAATTTTTTCATATATATATGAACAAACATAAATTAAACATCCCAAAAATCAAAATAATCTTAAACTACAAACGATCATGATCGTCAAAAGAATTATTTAGAAAAAATTAAAATCTTAGATCACTAAAAAATATAGCAATGTAACACCAAAGTTTTCTTAATACAAAATATTGAACTAAAAGTCTCACAACAGTATCCTGAACTATAGCTACAAATAATCTCGAATCTCGAAGCTTTTCCTTACCCTAAACTAGGCCTGTAAGTTTAACCCTTTTTATGGAAATAATGCAATTGAAGGAAGGAAAAAGCTTTGAGATCTGAAATTGTTTGGAGGTGCAGTTCAGGATTAGATTGCGGTTGTGGGATGACGTTTTGTTCAATATTTTGTATTTCATGCACGTTGACACATCGACAGTAATGATTCACTATTCAAAACAATGTGAGTGTGACATTTTGATCAAAAGCTTGCATACTCGTTAAAAATGCTAGAGAGTAAATTACGCCTTTTCGTTCATGTGGTTTCAAATTATGGTTTCTGTCTATATGGTTTGCAATTCATTGTAATTTCGTCCCTAAGGCTGACTTCTCTTTTTAAGTATCAGGGACGAAAACAACAATAAATTATATAAAAATCATAATTTCAAAATCACAGGGATGAAAAACATAATTTACTACAAAACTGCTCGGGTAAGATACGCACAATGGTTGCAAGCAAATCATTATTGTCCCACATGGTACCTTAGCGTCAATAAGAAACAACTTTTTACGCATAAAAAATTCTCGATATGGACATCACACATTCACTCCCCAGTGTGATGAGTTAACCCGACCAAGATATAAAGCAGTGACTACCAAAACATGTCATATTGCCATGCAATTCAAAACAAAAGGCACAGTAATTGCATATTTTCATACATTTTAACAATGTCCTTTAATTAAAATAGCATGATAACGTCTTTTCACAAGACATTGCATTGCATACAATCTAGATAAATGAACACATCACCTAAGTTACAATGTCCTAGAATCATGCTCGAAAGAGCAACTAGCCTCGGTAACGACATGCCAACACATGGATAATTCAATATACATAAAATCAATCCAACAATACATAAGTATTGTTGACCTTACAACTTTTCTGGTTCACAATGATTTCGCAAGCCAAAGTCGAAGCCCCTTTTTTTTTATCAATATCACAAATGTCAAAACCGATGCCTAAATTCCAATTTTAACGAATTACGCTCCATGAATTAAGTAGTCTGAATAAAGGTTGTATGAAATTTGTCTGAAAAGTAGTTTTTAAGTAGTCTGAATAAAGGTTGTATTTTCATAGCAAACACATACTAGTAAATACAGTACAAATTTATCCAAATTTGAGGCTACGGCTAGACGATGGTTTGGTTTTTGACAACCCGGGTCTACTTCTTACATACTCTGGCGAGACGAGTCTCAAAGTGTTAAGCTCCACTTTCTCGATGTACACTTCAATCACAGTATGGCCGTCAACATACTCGCGTATGTTGGCTACATCTTCGTCGGTACTCAATTCTACCAGTCCAGTCAAGAAGTCTGCATTCGGCCTCTTAAAATACAACCTATTATATTTTGGTTCTTCATATTCCAGCTCTTTCATGATCTGTTGAAGTAGTTGCATAGAAAGATCCTCTACATCTAACATGTCAACATAAATTTCTAGACCACGAAAATAATGTCTTTTAGGTGGTTCCGTAAAGTAACCACCATGGTGGACTTTCATGGTGAACAACTGTGGATATTTATCTGTTGATGAAATTAATTAATATAGTTAGTTCGTAGAAACAAGCAAAAAACTCAATGAAACATGAACATTAACCATATAACTCTTTGCCAGTGTCTGAAAGCGATTCAGATAAACGCCTATCAACGCTATCATATGATATAGTTCTATATAACCATTACTATTCTCTCCATTTAGACTACTACCATTATGATCATCGTCCCAATCAAGGGAAATCAAGTATAAAGCTGTACAATATATATGATATTCCTTTGGTTGTGCTTAAAGGGTAAGATATTCCTTTTGCTTATATATAATAATATATATATGATAATATAATTTACATACAATACTTATCGTCCCAATCAAGGGAAATCAACGTTTAGATCAACAGTATCATATGATATAGTTCCATGTGGTTCAAGCTCTGACGGACCCGCGGTGTTACTTAGTTGACTGCTTGTGCGTCTACTCCTTGGCACGGTTGAAGGGGCGGGATTTGTACACTCTCCACAAGTATGTCCTACGCATTGGCACCGAGTACATCTTCGCTGTATCGAACCTTCACCACGTGATGGACGCCGGTCGTTCTTTCTCGGTCTCCCGACTTTGTTCTTATTGATTAAAGGTGGATAGCATGGCGGAAGCGGTTCGGGTGGAGACACCCATGCTTCAGGGGGTCCAACTGGGTTTATTACCTCCACGTATATTCTCCGGTAATATTCGGACCTGAAGAAAGGTACAGCCAAGTCGCTGCAATCTCTACGACCCATATATCTTGCCGCAACGATGGCATGGCCGCACGATAACCCAGATTTTTCCTATTCGCGACACGAACAAGTGTCCTGTTCTGAACTATCTCCTCCGTCGTTGGTGTGAGTGCATTTTGCATCTCAGCTCCTTTTCGGCGTCGAAGTTGGTACCACTCTTGTTGAAAGGCCCAAAAGTAGTCCATAAGATTAACAATCGGACATCTACGCGCAAAACGGGAGAGTGCATTCACCGACTCTGCACTATTGGAGGTCAGAATGTCATACCGTTGTCCAGAAAAATGGGCCGCGGACCACCTCTCCGATCCAGCTTCGTCCAAGACTTTGGCTGCTTCCTTGGCACTAAATCGTAGCAGATTCATGTACCGGTTAAACTCATGATCCGTATATGCTCTGCATGCCGCCCAGTAGACATCCTTGTGGGTGGTAATACGTTTGTCCCTGGTTTTGGTGTTCATCTCCAAATGTCGACAGCATATGGCGTGAGGGGCGTTTGGGTACATGGCAGAGATTGCGGCGCTTATGGAAGGAGCCCTGTCGGACATAAACACCAACCCTTGCGGGTCTCCGATAGCTTGTCTCAACATGGATAGAAACCAAGTCCACTCGTCCCCGGTTTCGGACTTGCCTACGTCGAAAGCTACTGGAACGATGGAGTTATCCCCGTACATGGCAACCGCCAGGAACATCATACCCAAGTAACGGCCCTTTAAATGGGTTGCGTCTATTACCAGGACACGACGTAGATTTGCCAGAAATGTGCGGATCTGAAAAAACATAGGTTGTTTTCCTTTGTAAATGTTATAGTTTATAATGTGTAAACATATGACGTGTTAAAATACGTACAGCGGGTCCAAGGGCCACGAAGCACATCTCAAACCGTCCATGTGAATCGGTTCGTAGCTGCGTGACAGTACCAGGGTTCTGCAGCTGCAAATTATATAAATATGTTGGGAGTCGTTCATACGACTCCTCGAACGTGCCTCTCACCATAAGCAGTGCCTGGCATCGCGCACGCCAAGCTTGGTGGTAACCACTCGTGACGCCGAACTGCTGGTGAACATCGTGGACGATGTCCTTTGGACGCAATGACCTGCTAACATCAAGAAATTTGTTTTTCAGTATCGCACCCAAAGTCTTTTTGGTGGCTTATTTGTGGTGGGGATTCAGTTGCGTCCTCGTACAAGTGTGTACGTCGTGCAACGTTCTAATAACTAACGCCCCTTCTTTGGGACCCGTGTGAATCGCGTACATCCTCCACTCACAATTTTCTCTGGCACATTCAACTATGTATCTGCTTTTGTCAGATTTCGGCGTGTGACTTTCGAAACCCTCTTCCAAGAACTTAAGTCCGACCCGACTTGCCAAGTGATCCTTCGAATCAAATATCTTACCTACGCTTAACCTTTCACTGCGATTATAAGGTGTAGGTTCGTAGGTTTGTGTCTGGGTATTCTGGTCTGGAAGAATATGGGGCATATCAAAAAAGTCATTTATCTGACTACATGATTTTCTACTAGGGGTATATTCTTCGTGATCATCACTATCGGTATCTGATCTGTCTATATCAGCATTACCTGTTTTGAAAACGTAGGTTTCGTCATCAGCAACTCTAGCACAATGTCCTTCTTGTGGTTGTGGTTGTTGTTGTTGCGTCTCCAGAACATAATCAAGAATACAGTCGTTAAGACCATATGCATGATTTAAATGAACAGTTGGGCCGTGGGACGCCTGAGAATCAGGCTGCTCTATTTAGAGGTCTTCGTCATCAGCGTCGTCGTCACCATCGTCGTCACCGTCGTCGTCACCTTCGTCATCGTCTTCGTCGGATTCGGCGACATACATAAAAAGTAATGGCGACCTTTGTGAATCTGTTGCAAAGTGCAGAAAACCAGAGATATCCCCATCGTTGGATAAATCCACAAATGACCCATCAGCATTTTTAAAGCTAACTTGCAAACAGCAGAAGGGTCGATTCCACATTTTTGCATGGCGTATGCAACAAACTTCTGATAAGTATAGTTTATTGAGACTTTTACACCATGCTTAGATTTATAAGCAAAATTCCACTCATTGTTATCTTGCACCCATTCACCATCGAAACAGAAATATAGCTTAGCTTTTGCAACAGATGAACTCATTTTTTCAGTAGTATCTCAAAAACAAAATATTGAAAAAAGAAAGCAAGAAATAAGTATGGAATCGGTGTGTGGATTATGGATTGCATTTTGCATCTATTTATGGATGAAACAACCAACATTGATGACAACCAATCTCCCATTTCATCCACAAATTGGTATTCCAAAAACACTGATTCAACATTGATGAAAACATGCCAGTGAATTTTAACCACAAATTGGTCTTCAAAGTACAATAATTGTGGAAAAAAACAGTAAAAGCATGCAAGATTCGTTCAAGTACAGGGGCTGAAAGTGTAAATTTTGTGCCTATCGCGGGCCCATCGCGGGCTTCCACCGTGGGGAGGGACCAAAGGTGTCACCGCGGCCATAGTTGAGGGGCTCCGCGGGACACTTTGGCCAAAATGGGGTGCCACGTACGCCCTAGCCCGCGATCGCGGGCTCCATCGCGGACAGTTGTGGCATTTTGGTAAACCGGGGGAGATTTAGGGTATTTTGGTAAAGCAAAGTCAAACTTGGGGTATTTTAATTAATTTCCCTTATTTATATTTATGGATATTGTGTCATAATTATTATAAATAATTAGATATCACGTTTAACAATAATATAGTTTTTACTATTTCTACCAATAATAATATTTTAGTTCCAAAAAAGGAAAAAAAACAGTTGAAATTAAAATGTAATATTTTTGTGACAAATTTGATTACTTAAATTTTATACTTTAAAGAATTTGTCGAAGATGTTTGAACAATGGTTTGTGAAAATCGCAGAAGAAGAAACCGAGGACAGTAGGATTCCAACCATACGCAACATAAGGAATGCACTCTCTTGGCTAATCCAAGGATGTCAACCAGGAGACTCGCTTCTCTTCCACTATTCCGGCCACGGTTCACGGCAGAGGAACGGCAATGGCGATGAGGTCGACGGTTATGGTGAAACCTTATGCCCTTTGGATTTCGAAACCCAAGGTATGATAATCGACAATGAAATCAACGCAACCATCGTCAAACCTCTTCCCGTAGGAGTCAAACTTCATGCAATCATTGATGCTTGCCACAGTGGGACTGTTCTAGATCTCCCATTCCTTTGCAGAATGAACAGGTCACTTCTTCTAATTACTCCAATGCTACCAAATCTCCCCCATCCACATTCAACTTTTTAACCACATTTTCAAACCATTCTTTAGACAGATTTGTTGTATGCATTTTTTGATAAATAATAGAAGAAAAAATAGGCATTTGTATTAAAAAAAGTACACGGTTACGTAAGAATGACTAGTTTAGGAATTGATTTGAAAATAGAAAACTAAGGAACACTTTAATAACCATTCAATTGTATGGTATAGACATGTGCATAAAAGTAATATTTTATGCAAATTTGCATACAGAACAAAGTAGATAAATCACATATTGTTAAGTTTGGTAGAAGTTGTTTATGCATTCATGAAATTGTTGTGGTTACATTGTAGCTCAAATGATGGTATTTATAAACATTCATGTTGACAACTTAGCCACAATTGTTGACAATGTGCAGCCATAGTTGTTGACAATGTGCATCCATAGTTGTTGACAATGTGCAGCCATAGTTGTTGACAATGGGCAGCCACAATTGTTGATAATGTGCAGCCATAGTTGTTGACAATGTGCAACCACAATTGTCTCTAACATCCCCCCTCAAGTTGGAGCATGTGGATTCATGATGCCCAACTTGCTAAGAAGGTGATCGAATTGCTTCTTGCCTAATGACTTTGTGAAAATATCCGCCAGTTGGGTCGTTGTATGAACATACGAGGGGTCGATCAAACCGTCCGTTATGGCATCACGAACGAAATGACAGTCGACCTCGATATGCTTTGTACGCTCGTGGTAGACAGGATTTTGAGCAATATGTATGGCCGACTCGCTATCACAAAATAATGGGACGGCTTGAGGATGATTCACTCCTAAACTCAGCAGTAATCCTTTGAGCCACTTAAGCTCACAAGTGATGGCTGCCATTGAGCGATATTCCGCCTCGGCCGATGATCTAGAAACCGTGTGTTGTTTCTTTGTCTTCCAAGAAATCGGAGACTTTCCCAAGAAAACCAACCAGCCCGTTAATGAACAACGTGTGATGGGACATGAGGCCCAATCAGAGTCGCACCACCCTTGTAGAGATAAGTCGTTATTAGCTCGTAGCATGATACCTTGACTCGGGGTTCCTTTTAAATACCGGACAACACGTAAAGCTGCCTCCCAATGTTCTTGTCTAGGTTCTTGCATGAATTGTGACAAGACGTGGTCAGAATAGGCCAAGTCAGGCCTAGTAACCGATAGATACACAAGACGGCCGACCAGACGTCGGTAAGGTTCCGGATTAGTAAGTGTCTTACTTGTGGCGAGACTTAACTGTGGTTTTGCTCAATCGGAAATGTCGCCGGTTTGGCCCCTAGAAGGCCTGTTTCCGTAATCACATCGAGAGCATACTTACGTTGGCATAGAAATAGCCCGGAAGAATTTCGAGCTACCTCGATACCGAGAAAGTATTTGAGCGGACCCAAATCTTTCATCCGAAAACAGTCACTTAAGTAGGCTTTAAAAGATCGTAAAGCTCTCGAATTATTGTCGGAGATGATAAGATCGTCTACGTACACCAAGACATTGAGTTGCACTCCGCCTTTGGTGTAGGTAAATAGAGAGTATTCGGAGTAAGATTGAAGAAAACCATACTTCTTCAATGCCGTAACTAGTTTTGCAAACCAGCAGCGAGGAGCTTGTTTCAGTCTGTATAGCGATTTCCTAAGGCGACAGACCATGTTAGGATTTGATGACTCGAACCCGGGTGGTAACTTCATGTAAACTTCCTCGGTAAGATCGCCATGAAGGAAAGCATTGTGAACATCCATCTGGTGGAGTTCCCAATTTTTTGATGCGGCAACGGCAAGAAAGGTACGAATCGTCGTCATCTTTGCAACCGGAGCGAACGTCTCGTTATAATCCAAGCCTTCAATCTGGTGATTTCCAAATACAACTAAACGGGCTTTTAATCTTTCAAGAGTACCGTTCGAGTTGTATTTTCTGCGATATACCCACTGATTTCCCAAAGCGCGCTTTCCAGGAGGTAGAGTTTCGAGAGTCCATGTACTATTGGCTTCCAATGCTTTTATCTCCTCTCGTATTGCCTGTTGCAATCCAATTTCCTTCATGGCCGCTTTAAAGGATTTTGGTTCATCTCCGGTTATAACAGCTGCAAGAAATGCTTGATACGATTTTGAAAAATTGTCACAATGTATAAAGTGTGCTATAGGATAATAAGTACCTGAGGTATGCTGTGGAGGGGAAGTAGTAGCCGAAGATGGACTTTTGTTGACCACTGTATGAGCTACGTAGTCTTTGAGAAGAACTGAAGGGGTTTTGACCCTAATACTCGACCCAGAGGTTCCTTCGGGCTAGTTTCCCCATTTGGGTTGTTATTTTCATGGAACTCGGATGGTTCGACCGTAACCGGAATTGATGAGATAAACGGGGAATCCGGAACTGAAGTGACAGTGTCGGGTTCCTCGACAGTCGGGATTGAGGATTCTGCATGAGGTGTTGCAGTGAGGGGCGGTTCTTTATCGTGAGATGTGTAAGGAGTCGTAGGGTCGTTGGGAAACTCAGCAAAGTCTACGTCAACTTCCGTATCTAACCCAAACTTGGTAGTATTTTCGGGCTTAGTGTCATGGAACTTAAAGGTGTCTTCAAAGAATTTTACGTCTCTTGATACAAAAAATTCATTTTGAACAACGTCGTAAAGTTTCCAACCCTTTTTGCCGAAAGGATATCCGAGAAAGATACACTTGCGGCTACGACTATCAAATTTATCTCCTTTGGACTTTTGGTTGTGTGCAAAACATAAGGAACCAAACACACGAATTGCATCATAAGATGGAGAGTGGGAAAACAATTTTTCGAACGGTGTGTGATAATCAAGAGTGCTAGAAGGGGTTAGATTTATTAGATGTGTTGCGGCTAGAACGCTTTCTCCCCAAAAGTAAATAGGTAAGTTTGCTTGAAATCGTAAAGCACGGGCAACATTGAGGAGGTGTTTGTGCTTTCTCTCAACTCTCCCATTTTGTTGAGGTGATCCGACACTTGGTTTGGAATAAAATACCAGAAGTAGAAAAATACTCAAGCAAGCAATTGAACTCCGTTCCGTTATCACTTCGGACGATTTTTATGGTTTGAGAAAATTGGCGTTCAACCATGGCAACAAAATTCATGAAGACACGAAAGACTTATGTTTTGTCAACCATTAAATAAACCCACACAGCACGAGAAAAATCGTCCACTATGGTTAGAAAACATCTAGCACCACAAGACGATTTATGTTTGTAAGGACCCCACAAATCAACGTGAATTAACCAAAATACCCCAAAAAATAAAAAGTTTTCCAAAATGCCATAAATTCTCGCGGTGAGAGCCCTCTATAGCGGGCAGGGACTGAAAGTGAAAATTTTTGCAAGATTATTTACACTTCCAGTACCCACCGCGGGCCATTGCGGGCCCGCGATCGCGGGCCGTCAGGGACTGAAAGTGTAAATATATCTTGCAAAAAAATTCACAATTGGTCCCTGACCGCAATCACGGGCTCCATAATGCGAGAATTTATGGCATTTTTGTAAACTTTTTATTTTTTTGAGTATTTTGGTAAGTTTGACTTGGACTTAGGGTATTTTGGTTAATTTCCCTTTTTTTACTTCCAATCTTTTTTCCTTTGCATGTATAATCGTGCCATGTAAGTAGAAACAATTTTTAATTACAAATCAAAAATAAAAATTTAATACAATTATTTATTAATAATAAAATTTGAACAAAATATTACATTAGAATTCTGAAGCAATCTATTGAGGACGTGATTTCTTCAAAGAAGATAATATGGGTCCGAAACCCTTTAGCCATATGGCTTGAAGTTTGGATTCATCAAGTTTGTTTTTGCAGAATAACAAGAGAAGATTTATTGAAGGCTATTAATTGGTTTCGGGATATGCAGCCATAGTTGTTGACAATGTGCAGCCATAGTTGTTGCCATAGTTGTTGACAATGTGCAACCACAATTGTACATATACCTACCATGGGTCTTCTTCTTTTGTTAACTTTTTCATGATGTGCATATATGCACATCGGGCATTGCATATATGCACATATTACAATTGCATGATGTGCATATATGCACTGGTTAACAAAAGAAGGAGCCCCTACCTACCATATAGATAAATATTAGTTATTACAGAGTTCTTTGGTTTTCTATTTTTATGGTTTTCCCTTAACGTCAACCCGGTAAACTAACGAAAATTGTGACACAAATGTTTAAATAAATTGAAATCTCTAAGAAAACAATAAATAATATATAACATGTTGGTGCAAGTGTACCACATCTCTATATATTTATATATATTTTGATGATTACAAACACACCGCATTATTGTTTATCTAACAATTTAATCCAAGTGTGCAGTTGTTGAAGAACACGAAGATTTAATCTGAAGGGTTCAAGACGGAAGTGTTTACGTCGTCATTATTGTTTATAACTAATAATGATAAACACCCTAAAATAATATACCACTTGGATATTTCTAAAAACCCAACAATTATTTTTAATAAGGTTTTGAGAAGATTCAGCAAGATTTGGTTGCAGTCCTGGAAGCTGTCTTTTCTGACGGCGGTATACCGCGGCGTTACAGCCGGTATACCGCGGGTACACTTTTGCCGGTATACCGCGGGTGTTCAGCCGGTATACCGCGGCAGTCCGTGTGCAATTCTGATTGGTTGAAGTTACTGTTTCGTACGGCCGGTATACCGCGAGACCCAGCCGGTATACCGCGGGTACGTATTCCTGCCAACTTTGCATGTAGCCGTTGGTGTGTCAGTCACCTTTTCTGACGGCGGTATACCGCATGCATTTGGCGGTATACCGCGGATGCACAATGCCGTTGGAGATGCTGATATATAAAGAAGCTGTTGGTGATGAAGAATAGAAGACCTCAGAACACAACAACAGTAACAACAATCAGCAACCACACTCTCAGCTCTCTCATTTATATATATATATTTTATAAAACATTTTTTATAAAATATCCAAGTGTGAGATATTATACAAGAGTGATTACCCATTGTGAGTTATACTCCTCTTGTAAGTATTTGAATAACGGGTGTGTGATCCTGTACATCTCATAGCAGAAGCTTGAGAATCAATTACGTTACCTTTGTACTTGGTTTGTATTTCTACCATAAAGAATACATTTATTGGATCGTGTCGGGAAGTGTCTCGGCTGCTGGTTTATCACAGTTGGTGGTAAATCAGTAAATCTCCGTGTCAAGTATCTCTATCCTTTATCTCTTTATTTATTCCGCTGTGCTTTATTATATCTGTTTATATAAACTGCTTTGCATTTATATTTATTTATATAATCTCTGTGTATTTGTTTATATTTACACTCTTCTTTATTATTTGTATACTCTGATTTATTTATACTGTTTCAGTACTGTATTTATTTGTAAAAGAATTTTTGAAAGTAAAAGATTTTAAATACAACCTTACCCCCCCTAGGTTGTCCAACATTTGGTATCAGAGCAGGGCTTTCAAAAATCGTCTATTTAATTTTTTAAAATCCGTTTTTGTTATGGCTCAACAAAATGCTTGGTTTTCTAAATCTCTTCTTATTGATTTGGAAAATTTTGATCTTTGGGCAAATTCTTTTGAACGTTGTGTTCGTGGGATAAATCAAAAAATTTGGGATATTATTATTAAAGGAAATTTCAAACCCACAAAATTTCAAAACAACAAAGTTGTTGAAAAACCTAGCTCGGAATGGTCCGACGAAGATGAGGCTAATTATTGTTTAAATTATGAAGCCAAAAATTTTCTCTTTTCGGTTCTTACTAACGATGATATTGAGCGTGTTTATCTCTTTGAAACTGCTCGTGATATTTGGGAGAACTTGAACATCACCTATGGTGGAAACTCAAAAGAAAAGAGAGACGAAACCCGAGATCAAAGAAATGAAGAAACGTGTCTCATCGTCGACTGCGAGAAAGAGGTATGTACTTCATACTCAAGTTATTCTAGTTGTAGTGATAACGATGATGATATTGATATGTCAAATGTCTCTTTTCAAAAATTGATTGTTCTCGTAAATAGTTATAAAAATGAGAATGCTAAATTAAAAGAAGAATTATTATTATGTCAAAATGAGTTGAATAATAGTAAACAAACCATTGCATGTGATAATAAAATCAAAAATGAGTTAAATGATAAAGTTATCACTTTAGAAAAGAAAGCATGCGAAAATATTGTTTGCAAATCTTGCATTGTCTTAAATGATAAAATTGCATGTTTAGAGAAAAGAACATGTGAAAATATTTTATGTACAAAATGCGATATACTTGAAAATGATAATGCATGTTTAAAAGCTAAATGCGATTTATATGAAAAAGATAATCTGTTAGCTAATGCATTTCAAAATAGCAATGATAAAGTGCTTAAAATGCTAAATATGCCTAATCGTATAAATTGTCGTAAAGGCATTGGTTCCGATACATGTGTTGATAAATGTTCGTGTAAACCCATTAAAAGATTTTTTGCATCTCCTAAAGTTGATACGAGAAAACCTCCGTATGTATCCAAAATGAATAATGTGAATTATATGCCGAGGAAACCGTATGCTTGCATGTATAATAGCAAATTTTCTAGACCAAAGAAAAATGTTAATCCGCATACTTCCTTTTACGTCTATGATGAATACGATCGTAAAATAAAAATGGTTAGAAAATGGATTCCGAAAGGAATGTTTAATGTTGATAATCCCGGTGGGATGCGTTTGTGGTTTTAAACCATTTTTATGGTTTTTGTCGTGTTTGTTTTATGTCAACAACATATTTTTTTTGCAGTTTATGTTTTATACTAACTGTTAAAAGGACCCATAAGAAAAGGGTACCACAAAATATTTTCTTTGCCTTTTGTAGGTGTTTCCTGACGAGGATACAATACGTGTTTCCTGGCGAGGATATAATACGTGCTTCCTGGCGAGGATATAATACGTGTTTCCTGGCGAGGATATAATACGTGTTACCTGCCGAGGTTATAATACGTGGTTACCTGCCGAGGTTATAATACGTGGTTACCTGCCGAGGTTATAATACGTGGTTACCTGCCGAGGTTATAATACGTGATTTCCTGGCGAGGTTATAATACGTGGTTACCTGACGAGGTCATAATACGTGGTGATTTTTTTTAATCACATAAATTAACCGAATATTGAAGCCTTAAGATCCGTTTTGGTGCAAGTGTTTCGTATTGGTTTGTATATCTTTGTCTCTATTGCTTTTTGCATTTTATTTTATCCCTCAAATTTTATAAAATCAAATTGATATCGTTATTAATTTGAGGGGGAGCGTTTTAGCTCTTTTACCCATGAGATTATGCTCTCTCAAATATATGCATATTTTGAGGGGGAGCATCTCTCGAGGGGAAGCATACCGTCTTTCTTGACCCTTTTTGTTTCGACAAACGGGGGAGAGAAACCGCATATGCTCTTGCTTAGCGGTTGTGTTTGTCATCATCAAAAAGGGGGAGATTGTTGGTGCAAGTGTACCACATCTCTATATATTTATATATATTTTGATGATTACAAACACACCGCATTATTGTTTATCTAACAATTTAATCCAAGTGTGCAGTTGTTGAAGAACACGAAGATTTAATCTGAAGGGTTCAAGACGGAAGTGTTTACGTCGTCATTATTGTTTATAACTAATAATGATAAACACCCTAAAATAATATACCACTTGGATATTTCTAAAAACCCAACAATTATTTTTAATAAGGTTTTGAGAAGATTCAGCAAGATTTGGTTGCAGTCCTGGAAGCTGTCTTTTCTGACGGCGGTATACCGCGGCGTTACAGCCGGTATACCGCGGGTACACTTTTGCCGGTATACCGCGGGTGTTCAGCCGGTATACCGCGGCAGTCCGTGTGCAATTCTGATTGGTTGAAGTTACTGTTTCGTACGGCCGGTATACCGCGAGACCCAGCCGGTATACCGCGGGTACGTATTCCTGCCAACTTTGCATGTAGCCGTTGGTGTGTCAGTCACCTTTTCTGACGGCGGTATACCGCATGCATTTGGCGGTATACCGCGGATGCACAATGCCGTTGGAGATGCTGATATATAAAGAAGCTGTTGGTGATGAAGAATAGAAGACCTCAGAACACAACAACAGTAACAACAATCAGCAACCACACTCTCAGCTCTCTCATTTATATATATATATTTTATAAAACATTTTTTATAAAATATCCAAGTGTGAGATATTATACAAGAGTGATTACCCATTGTGAGTTATACTCCTCTTGTAAGTATTTGAATAACGGGTGTGTGATCCTGTACATCTCATAGCAGAAGCTTGAGAATCAATTACGTTACCTTTGTACTTGGTTTGTATTTCTACCATAAAGAATACATTTATTGGATCGTGTCGGGAAGTGTCTCGGCTGCTGGTTTATCACAGTTGGTGGTAAATCAGTAAATCTCCGTGTCAAGTATCTCTATCCTTTATCTCTTTATTTATTCCGCTGTGCTTTATTATATCTGTTTATATAAACTGCTTTGCATTTATATTTATTTATATAATCTCTGTGTATTTGTTTATATTTACACTCTTCTTTATTATTTGTATACTCTGATTTATTTATACTGTTTCAGTACTGTATTTATTTGTAAAAGAATTTTTGAAAGTAAAAGATTTTAAATACAACCTTACCCCCCCTAGGTTGTCCAACATAACATATAATATATCATCCTGATAAATGAATAATTAACATTTTAATGAATTTATATATATGTATCGTTCAAATGAAAATTCTTGAATATACGAGAAAGGAAGAAACAATCTCAACCACGAATTTAAAATTTCTATTTTCAAGTCTTTTTTGCTAATTAAGATAACTATGAAAAAAAAATTCCTAATTTATCTCCTCTTTTTCAATAACACGTTTGGATATTGATAATTAGCGATTTTTTAAATCATTTTTTTACCATGAAATCATTGGTGATTTTACAATTTACAAATCGAATTAAATCGCATTTGCCTAAATCTCACATGTGAAGAATATTGATTTTTTTTCCTTGGTTCATATGTGAACATGTGAATCCTAACATAGGTTCACATGTGAATCAGTTTAAGATTTATAATCGAGATTCTGAATCAGTTTAATATTCATATGTGAAGCCTAACATAGGATTAAATGTCAATCTTAATCATAACTTGTATGTGAATCAATTAAAAGTTTATAATCAATATTATGAGTCAGTTTAAGATTTATATGTGAATCATAACATAGATTCACCTGTGAATCTTGATTATGACTTGTGCGTGAGTCAATTTACAATTTATAAGCGAAATTCTGAATCAATATATGTCATATAGGTATTAAATTAAAGATAATGAAATTCTCATTTTTCAGTTATAATTTATTGAAATAAATATTAATTATATTTTAGATAATTTAAATAAAAAAAATGAGTAATCTAATTGTTATTTAAAAAAAAAGTTTGGTAAGTTTGTGAATAATGGATAGATTGAATTACTGATTAAAACAAATGTTTTAAAATGCTTCCGTCAATTTTCCTAGGATCTCTACATGAATCATAAATTTTCCTATATTTTTTCCCATTAATGACTGAGATCACTTCTCATTATCGAGACTCATTTGAATTTTTTCATATATATATGAACAAACATAAATTAAACATCCCAAAAATCAAAATAATCTTAAACTACAAACGATCATGATCGTCAAAAGAATTATTTAGAAAAAATTAAAATCTTAGATCACTAAAAAATATAGCAATGTAACACCAAAGTTTTCTTAATACAAAATATTGAACTAAAAGTCTCACAACAGTATCCTGAACTATAGCTACAAATAATCTCGAATCTCGAAGCTTTTCCTTACCCTAAACTAGGCCTGTAAGTTTAACCCTTTTTATGGAAATAATGCAATTGAAGGAAGGAAAAAGCTTTGAGATCTGAAATTGTTTGGAGGTGCAGTTCAGGATTAGATTGCGGTTGTGGGATGACGTTTTGTTCAATATTTCGTATTTCATGCACGTTGACACATCGACAGTAATGATTCACTATTCAAAACAATGTGAGTGTGACATTTTGATCAAAAGCTTGCATACTCGTTAAAAATGCTAGAGAGTAAATTACGCCTTTTCGTTCATGTGGTTTCAAATTATGGTTTCTGTCTATATGGTTTGCAATTCATTGTAATTTCGTCCCTAAGGCTGACTTCTCTTTTTAAGTATCAGGGACGAAAACAACAATAAATTATATAAAAATCATAATTTCAAAATCACAGGGATGAAAAACATAATTTACTACAAAACTGCTCGGGTAAGATACGCACAATGGTTGCAAGCAAATCATTATTGTCCCACATGGTACCTTAGCGTCAATAAGAAACAACTTTTTACGCATAAAAAATTCTCGATATGGACATCACACATTCACTCCCCAATGTGATGAGTTAACCCGACCAAGATATAAAGCAGTGACTACCAAAACATGTCATATTGCCATGCAATTCAAAACAAAAGGCACAGTAATTGCATATTTTCATACATTTTAACAATGTCCTTTAATTAAAATAGCATGATAACGTCTTTTCACAAGACATTGCATTGCATACAATCTAGATAAATGAACACATCACCTAAGTTACAATGTCCTAGAATCATGCTCGAAAGAGCAACTAGCCTCGGTAACGACATGCCAACACATGGATAATTCAATATACATAAAATCAATCCAACAATACATAAGTATTGTTGACCTTACAACTTTTCTGGTTCACAATGATTTCGCAAGCCAAAGTCGAAGCCCCTTTTTTTTATCAATATCACAAATGTCAAAACCGATGCCTAAATTCCAATTTTAACGAATTACGCTCCATGAATTAATCAACTTCTTAATATCACTGAATTTGTACCTTAAACCTTATTTGACTTAATATATTTAACTATATTCCAAATGGTTCACATCCCACTTTGTTTCCAATAACAACTTTTAAAGGTTAATTGTAATTAAAATTGTTCCCCAAATAGAATAACTAAGAGTCTAGGGGGCTGATTTGAAACTAAACTTGTGACTAAAATAAAATAACGTAAAGTTTTAGGGATTGGAATTGCCAACTCTGAAACCTCACTTTAAAATACGCGGATCCTTTATCGGATCTGGATCCGACCCGCTTGTCATTACACAAGTATAAATACCCCTTCGACTATTCGATTTTTCTCATTTGAGTCATTTTTTTCCCTTTCTCTCGATTAGAAACCATAGCGGCGTCTCTCTCTCTCTCTCAAACCCAGAAATCGTCGAACACGGCGACATCAAACCCAACCTGGCTGAACCCTAAACCGATCTCTCACCTCTATTAAGAATACGACGAACACGAAGATCAAACACGATTACAAGATTCTCGAAACCAGATTGAAACCCTAGCCCCCTTTTCTCTCGAACCTAGAAATTGTCGACCACCGCTTAACAGTTAACACGATGGCCTCAAACACAAACCCGGCTGAACCCTAAACCGTTCTTTCAGCCTTACGACGAACACACCGATCAAAACGGAACCCTTGTTTTCCTTTTCTATAACCCGATTAGAACCCTAGCCCCCTCTGTCTTTTTCCTTAGGCCTGAAACCTGGAAATGGGTTACCTATGGCGACTGACGATTTCGATGAACCCGATTAGAACTTGAACCCGAATGAACCCGAGATCATTCTTCTATAACCCGACTTTTGTATAACCCGATTAGAAGCCTAACCCGACCTTTTCTATAACTCGATTAAAACCCTAACCCGAATAACCCTAGTTCATTCTCTGACCCGACGTTTTCTATAAGTCTATAACCCGATTTCAATGCTAACCCGAATGAACCCTAGATAAATATCTGACCCGACTGTTTCTATAACCCGATTAGAGCCGACGGTTTGTATAACCCGATTTGAACGCTAACCCGACTGAACCCTAGATAATTTTCTGACCCGATAACCCGATTAGAACCCTAACCTAACACAAATGAATCCTAGATCATTCTCTCTGCTATACGATGAACACGCCGATCGGACACACGAACATGTCTAATCAACAGGATCTTCGCTCCCCCTGGTTTAGTCCACGACATAACCTAAATCAATGATTAGGGTTGATAACATACTAGTTCGATCACAGAATGTGTTGACTGCATTGTTCTGGTTCGATTGCTGAAAATATTGAGATGAATAATTGATTTTCTATTTGATTTTTTCCTCATTGCATTAAGATAACCGAGTTCAACGACAGGGTACGATTTGATCTGTAATAACCTTCCGGTCACAGATTATGTCATCATCCCCACGAATTTGACTTTAATTCGCTATAACCATAAACAACATGAAATTTGAAATTATGAATTGAGTTCTTTTACGAGCCCTTTATGTGATGAGTATTTTAGACATTTTTAATAATCCTTATATATACTTTAATGCAATTTGTACAAATATGTAAATGACTTGATAATAGATAACAAAAAAGATTAGTAAACCAACCACCTATGTATATAAATATGACTAAAATGCCACTTACATGAGGGGTTGAGTGGCAACATATTTAACAAAGAAAACTATAAACAACTTGAACGATCCAATCCATAATTTCCATATAACCAAAGCAATTTTAATTTAATGGTTAAGCACCAATCATAAATATTTTATTTTTAGGATTTGGTATTTAAAATAGTAATTTTTTTGGGTTAGTTTACTATTTTCTAAATCGAACTAGTTGGATTCATCATGCCATTGAAAGACTTTACTGAAACAAAGACATTTTTAATACACTTTTTTAAAATTATATAAAATAATAATTCAATCTTATTTGTGAAAAATAAAACACATCATTTCTCTTTCCTTGAGTTAATTTGTTGAAAATGATGTATATATTCATGTTAAGTTACTGAAATGGGTCTGTTTTGAGTCGTAGTTGTGGACAATATGTGTGGGAGGATCATCGTCCTAAATCAGGGTTGTGGAAGGGTAGCAATGGAGGAGAAGTCATTTCGATTAGCGGATGTGATGACGATCAAACATCTGCGGATACATCGGTCAGTTTCAAACAAGCAAATCAACTTTCAGAGATACAAGTTTATGATGACTTAGTTTGTGTATGCAGGCATTATCGAAAATCACATCAACGGGAGCCATGACCTTTTGTTTTATACAAGCTATAGAACATGGAAACGCTTCTACTTATGGAACATTGTTAACTTCAATGCGTAACGCTATACGCAATGCTACAAGAGGGGTTGGCGGTGGTGCCGCCATGAATTCTGTCTCTGGTCTGTTATTGACAAGAAGTCGTGGTTTCATCTCGACCTTCAACCTTCTTACAGTTCTCATTTGATTGACATCTAATGGAGAAATTTTGAATTTGTCGACAGGAACCACAATTAACTGCTTGTGAGCCTTTCGATATGTATACAAAGCCATTTTTCTTATGATACCGATTCACACAGGATCCCCCCATCTAGTCTTTGATTTATTCGTTTTTCAATCCATTTTCACATAAATTAATACCAGTTTATGTCTATATGATGTTAACGATTAGAATTAGCCCTAAATCATGAGCATCAAATCGTGATCGATGATGGTTTTTCGATTCAACGCCCCCTTTTCTCCCAAATTCCCTCACGGAATTAGCTATTCAAATTCTCTTAACGACTACACTTTTTCATCAAGAAACCCTTACTCTATAAATTGGAGCTCCCCTTCGTTTAATCCTTTTTACTGTATCCTGTTTTTTCTACTTCATTACTAGTGTCCCACTTTAGTCGCTCATTCTTCGCCTATCCTTGTCCTCCCTTCAATCCGATTGCTTCTTGCCAACTCTTTCACAGCTAAGCTGCCATCACCAGACAAGGTTTCCGGATCATCATTGCAGCTGCTCTCGTAAATTGGGTCCAGACCAAAAACCGATAAGAGGTTGAATTCACGGTTTCTAGATGCAGGCATACAACAATGGAGATGTGTATGAGGATGAATTTCACAATGGTAAGTTGTTCCACTTGTGGGGTTTACTACCATACACGAGCACAAGGTTGTTGGTAATTATGACAGCTTTGCGGTCAAGTATGCGCAACAGCATCAGCCAGGGTTTGGGAAATGGCTTTGAAATGGATTCTATACCCCAGATGTATATGCACATCAGCACATGTGAATGGTCAAATGGGCAGAGCCATGGATTTGGTGCACCGTTTTGGAGTCTACAGTTTTGCAAACAAATATATACAAAGGACCAAGATACGGGCTTGCTATGTATACTTTCAGAAACAAAGAAACCTAATCTAGAAACGAAGAAACCTAATCTGGTTACCGGCAAGATGGCATCATTGGTATTGCGAGTTCAAAAAGCTTGACACACCCATTGCCATCTACACTCTGTAGTTCTCAATGTGGTCCAGGTAACTGTAATTACTGTTTTTTATGCTTGCTTGTAAAATAATGGATGCTATGAAAGCACAAAGACCAGCAGAGAAAGCATATGATGTAAGCCAAAGTGGGCTTAGGATTAATAGGGAGGTGGCATCCACCGATAGATCGGCCAGTGCTGTTAGAGTTGCAGGGGTGAAGGCAGTGCAGAAATAACGGGCCATCAAAAAGTAAATTGGGTTTATAGGACACCAACATTTTCTAAGTGTCCTAATAGACCACTTTATAAGACTCGATTTTATAGGACCAAATAATAACGTGTCGTATCTAAAGACGTTGTAATAAGTTTATAAGACTCTTTTAGGCGATGTAACACATGTTTTAGGACATTTTTGTTGTAATAAGTTTATAAGACTCTTTTAGGAAATGTAACACATGTTTTAGGGCATTTTTATAATTAAAAAAAACATATTAGCTATTTTATAAGCTACTACTTGAAACAGCTTTTTGTAAAAATTTGTATTATAAAAAGATAGGTTTACAGGACACTTTCTCAAAAGTGACTTATAAAATAGCTAATATACAACGCTCTGTAGTAAAACTGTCCTTAAAAATTGTTAGAACGCCCAAAAACATCCTATAAAGTTATTACAACACCTTTAGCTAGGACGCTTTATTTTTTGGTCCTATAGATTAAGTATTATAAAGCAGTCCATTGGGACGCTTAACAATTGGTGGCATCCTATAAACCCAATTTTGTTGTGGTGCATATATGATCTGTCGCACTAACTGGTTCCAAGAGCCTAATCTTCACACATATTTCTAACTGTGCTAGTGCATTTTGATTGTTTTTGCTTTTAATTTCGTCGATCGTTGCTAGAGCAAAGGGAATGTTCGAAACCTAGCTGGTCTTGTATGTGTATTAACAACTATATTGAATTGGAAACAGGATCAAATATATGTTTTTGTTTTGCATAGAAGTAGACATTTCTAAGTTACTGTTTTTATAAAGCACGCAAATGTGATCAATTTCAGGCACATGCATAGTGTTCAAACTTAAGCTTAAAATCCCATTTGCAATGTATTTTAACCGGTAATCAAAATTGTTAAAAAAAACTTCTGAAAGGTGCCAAGTAGATCAAGAAATAACCAAATCTAACTCTCTGTTTGCTCCCTCAGCCTACGGATGGTACTCCTGACAGTAACGGCACTAGCAGTACTGCAAAAGTAAAACATATATTAGTCTTGTAAATGTTGACAGTGAATTAAAAAATGCAATCACCACAAATGTATATAATTCAAATATATACTTACTTCAACGTATATGCTCCGCCTGCTTTCACTTTGCCACAATCTTTGCAACCCCAGATTCCAACAGCCTTCCTTTTCACTGCATACTGCAAGTGTATGCCCCAAAATGTGTTTTAGAAATAATCACCATTTGTTGCACAATTTTTACATGCTCACACACACACTCACAAACACAATAATGTACCTTTCCACAAAATTCACAGAAATATTTGCTGTGCTGACTGACTTCCATCTTCTTGATCTGCTTCCTCAAACTGGCACCATAACGTGTGCCTAAAGTCCAATAATGAAAGTATTAGAAACGACAGAAGAACCCAACCTAAAGTCCAATAATGAAAGGGTGTTTGACTTTGGCTTAATGAACTTGTAGCTTAACTCATTAAGTTAATACAGATCTTTTCACCCTTTTTTTTGGTTCTTCCATTTATGTAAATCATTTTCCCTTTTCTAGTTTCTTTGGCCAAATATTTTATTTTTTACATTTATCAACTTTGATCTATGTTGTTGAGCTATTAAATATTGTTTGAAAAAAATAAAATTAGATGTGTTTTGAGAGGTAAAATCATAATTTATATAACTCGTACGATTTACTCAACACAAAAAAAACAACAATAATTTGTTTTAAGACAGCTTAATCACTATAGTGGCCGAATACATATCTGATAAAATGAAAAAAAACAGCCTCTAACAATGACCCCTAACCTAAGAGCAACTCCAACCCACAATAACCATCTAAAACTCTAAACTGTGAGTCCTCTCGCACTAAAAAAATTAGTGGAAAAACACACCTCTAAATATCCTATTAGTTTGTAATTTAACAACACCATCCCATCTTAAATCACCAAATGCAATAAATCTCATAGCAAAACAAAGTGTTCCTATCAAATTCATATAGTGGAATGGATAATGATGCATATCTTTTAATGCTTGAGCCTTGCCTTTACTTAATTCTAATGTGGCACTTGCCCCTAATTGTTTATTGACCATGAAATGAAAAACACAAATGAAAAAAAAGGCTCGAAAATATTCTTACCATACTTCCCAACAATTCCAGCCTTCTTCGTTCTCTTAGTCTGTATAAGAGTAACAAACATATCAATACATGATTCTTACAAACACCAAAAAGCATACAACCTTATCATAAACTGAAGATAATAGTAACAAAACATTACATTACTCGTTTAAATATCTGATCTTATATTCAAATATTCAATAACTTCCATCACCACTATTACTGATGTTAACCAGCTGAATAACCCAAAATGTCAACAAAAAACCCCTAATACAAGCTATTAAAGAACCATAAAAGCATGGATTCAACCAATCAATCGAGAAACATGTACAACAACAGAAAAATTATACATAAACGCTATCGTATAGAGATATCAAGTGTCTAAGAGCGTACCATTTCTGGAAGCTAGGTGAAAATTCGACTGTGACGGGATTCTTGAGATCAGAAGCGCAAAACAGAAACCCTAGATTTAGCATGAGCCTATGTAACTTTATATTGGACCACAACCACATAGTTTTGGGCCGACTTTGTTACAAGATTTGGGCTTAAAACAAGCTAAACACTATTCCTAAGTTTGAGCCCATAACAAGACCTAGTTTTATTAGACTCACTCCTCACGGCTCACACTGTCACACAGACACACGGCTTGTGAGAGCTTCACAAATTTTTTCCTAGGGTAGCTTAAATCCTCGTAAAATTGTCCGATGTATTTGTAGCTTAAATTCAACGTTTTGAGGGGTTATTAAAGTTTTTTTTTGTTGATTTAAAGAGATTTTTAAGTTTTTTTGTCGATTTCAAGGGATTTTTTAGTCGATTTCGAGAGTAAAATTTGGTTTCTTGGTTGATTTTGAACACTTTTTTTGATTGATGGGGTCCAGGACGAAAATTTACTGTAAAAACTAAAAAATCCAAATTTTTACCCTAAAATTTTCTTTTTCATGGGGGCCCCTCCCCCCAACTAACCTTCATGTACATCCGCCGCTGGGTTAATATATATTTGTTTTACAATATACTTGTTTTATATGTATTCAGTTTAGAATGTGAAACTTTTTTATTATATTTTTTGTTTCACAAACACATAAAAAAATATTCATATTGTGAAACAAATATATGTTAATCAATACATTAAATCCAAGTTGTAGATGGAAAAACATGTGAAATAACACATGATGTAACATTTCTTAAGATTATTACTATTTTATGGATTCTCAAATGATATTGTAATATTTCAAATTATACCAAAATAAACTGAGTTTTAATTTTCTTTGAAACCAATTTAAAAGAAGTTCTCATTTTAAAAAACCAAAATAAAGCTAACTATGATTTTGTTTTAATAGGTGTTTTAAAATAACACCTACTAGGTTGAATGTGTTATAATTTTTAATAAAGTTTCTTTTAAATGTATTGAGATGATATAATTAAACAAAAAAATCTCTAAATGTTGGAATTAAAAAAGTTAGCAACATCAGTTGGAAATGCTCTTAATTACTAGTTAAAATACATTGCAAATAGGATTTTAAGAAGAGTTTGAATGCCATACATGTGCTTGAATCATTTGTTCTTAATTACTAGTTTAAATACATTGCAAATGGGATTTCAAGAAGAGTTTGAATGCCATACATGTGCTTGAATCATTTGTTTTGATTTGCTTTTCCCAACTTTACACATTTTAATAGATGTTGTTGTATACACAATTATTTACATTAGATCATATATTAAAAATGAGAAATAAGTTCTGATGTTAATGTGCAAACAAAAACACATATTTGATCTTTGATTTCATATGATATCAGTATAGTTGTTAATACACACATACAAGGCCAGCTAGGTTTCCAACATTCCCTTGGCACTAGCACTCATCTACCAAACTAAACAACAAAAAACTATGTATCAATAGCAGCCTGCTATCTCTCTCTCTATGTGCAGTGTATGTAAAAATGCAAGCAAAATATGTGTCAATTGGGCTCCTCCTAGTTTCACAGATGATAGATGTTAGAAAGATTATTACAGTTGCTCCTGTTGGGCAGTTGTTTCTGCACTGCCTTCACCGCCGCAACTCTAGCAGCATTGGCGGATCTGTTGGCGGCTGCCACCGCCCTGTTCACCCTTTCGTCCACTTTAGCTACATCATATGCTTTCTCTGCTGCTCTTCGTGCTTCCTGAAACGTTTTTTACAACAATCGTTAGCTTTTCATTACTTTACATCAAACGGAAACAGTAGTTTTAGTTTTAATAATCACCTGGACCACGTTAAGAACTCTGGAATGGTAGACTGCAACAACGGGTGATACCGGATGTGTTGCACTATGCGAGCTCGTGATATCAAGAATGCCGTTTTGCCAGTGGCCGGATTGGGTTTCACCGTTTCTGAAAGTATACATACCAAGCCCTTGCCTTCTTCCTTCATGCCATGATCCTTCGTATCTATGCCCGTTTGCAAAACTGTAAACTCCAAAACCATGCATCTTGTCTGCAAAATACTCTCCAGCATATGTGTCCCCATTCCTGTAATCAATTTCCCAGAGGTTTTACAATCTTTTAAACTTTACATTCATAGAGGGACGTACTTTACATTCATAGAGGGAGGTCCAGGGGAAAACCTCAAAAAATTGAAAAACTGAGGAACACCCTGGTAGCCCTTCATCTTGACGGTATGCACAATTGCATACAAGTAAAATTAAGTTGTTTTTTGGTTTTTATGCACGTGTGCATTATGCACTTGTGCATATGCACGTGTGAATGTTACAAATTACTTGAATGCACAAGTGCATACTGTCTAGACGAAGGGCTACCGGATGTTCCTCAGTTTTCCTTTTTTTTTAGCCTACATTCATATTCCACGTTTATCTTGAACAAGAATCAATAAGCAAGAAGCAAATCGATAATATCCATTAAAGAAATCTTGATTGCTAGTCTAGAACTTATGGAAATGAACACAAACACAAGATCAAGAAATCACATGATCAGATTGTTACCTGAAACGGTAGTGGCCAAGACCATGTTTAACACCCCATTTGAATTCTCCAACATATCGACTGCCATCTTCGCAAGTATGAACTCCACAACCATGGCTCTGCCCATTTGACCATTCACCAGCATATACATCACCAGTGTAGAATCTATACACACCAAATTCATGTCTCAACCCTTGCCGATACTGCCCACGATACCGGCTTCCCCTTGCCCATGTTTCCACCCCAAAACCATCATACTTTCCATCAACCCAATCCCCTTCGTATCTCCCACTCATGTAATAGTAGTAAACCCCACAACCAGAACACTTACCTTTGTGAAATTCACCCTCATACACGTCCCCATTGTTGTATGCCTGAACCCAACACCCTGAATTCCACCCGTGATCCTTTTTTGGTCGGGAACCAATGGACCAGAACACCGGCAATGGTGGTCTGGAGACCTTGTCTGACAATGGCAGCTTGATTGGGAAAGATCTGGCGAGAAACAGTCGGATTGAAGGGAGGCGAGGGAGTGCAAGATTGAGGGAGAATAATAAGGCAGCTGAGAAGGCAAACGCCGAAAGGAAATCGAGGAAGAATGAATGACTAGGGTTTGATACTAAGAAGTAAAAAAACGGGAGAGATAGTAAAAGGATTAACCTAAGGTGAGTCCGGAGGCGGCGGAGGTGGCGGAGACGGTTGAGGAGGTGGATGGCGGTGGTCTTCGTGTTCCAAAACCGCTTAGCGTAAGGATTCTTGGACGAAAAAGAGTAATCCTGAAGAGAATTCGAGAGAGTAGGTGATTTCGTGAGCGAATTCGTTTGGGAGAAAACTGAGCGTTTATGAGGCGTTGATCTAGGCGTCGGAACGGAAACTGAATCAAAATTACAATCATCGATCACAATTTGATGCTCGTGATTAGGGCTACTACTTGTCGTCGTAACATCATTGTTGTAGTTATGGTTATGGTTATGGTTACCATCAATCGACAACAGAGAATTGGATGAAGAGAGCGATGTCGATGAAGAAGCGGATGAATGTAATTTGAAAATGGAGAGTTTAGGAGGTGATTGATTGGAAATGGTGGGAGTAGGATTGAAATCGGAAGAGACACCGCTGCTATCTTTTCCGATCTGAACTTCGGATTTCTTCTGATGCATTACATTCAGATAGACATGGATTAGGGTTAGGGTTTGATTGTTGGATTGAATTATTGTTGAATTGGATGAAAATGAGGGAAATTTGAACACAGAAATTATGGGGTTGAGTTTTTCTCTCTGGAGATGAGAAGCAGAGCGGAGTCTTCGTTGAGTTTATGGCCATGCCTATTGAAATTTTTTCTTTCTATTTATAGATATTTTTTTTCTTCTAGAGTACTTATTTCTATTTCTATTTTAATTTATTCTAAAATAAATATCTGATTTTAAAAATTATGTATTTTCTGTGTGTTAAGTCACTAAATTATTTTTTTAAATCAATAAACTATTAGATTTTTACATTTTAAATGATTAAATTATCCAATCAAACTTTTTCTTTTTGGTACCTATACAAGATCTATTACTAAAGCAACCATCGGATATGTTGTAAGCAAATAAGCAACTATATGTTGTAACCATTGGATATGTTGATATATATTGGTGCAAGGCTCGTTATTAACATTCTATAAGGCTCATATAAAGTTTTGTCGCAATCCAACACAGTTGGACTGGAGGTGAAAATGCCTAAGGACCCGTCTGGTGTAGCTTAAACGCATTGGACGAACGGATAAAATTTAGTCTCCCTAAAGTTTGATAATTTATTTATCAAAAAATAATGTTGGATAATTTAATCATTTAAAATGAAAAAATCTAATCAAACTTTTGAAATCTGGTTGTTAACATATTTTTTTTACCTAAATAACTAACTATAAAAGAGTTTAAGAAGATTTTGAAGTAAAAAAAAAAAAACTAAAATTAGTTTTAACGTTTCGGAACCCTATGACATTTAAACTCTTGCGCCTAACAAAATCGTCCCCCATCGCCGCCTCTCACTGTCCCATCGTCGCTCGTTCTCCATACCGCCCATCGTTGTTATTGGCGCCTACTATTGGTCTCCCTCTTTTTGATTTTTTTGTCTTTCAATTCTCCATTTACAACAACTTAATGGATTATGTATGGATCGATTATAAAAAGAGGGAGAAATGGAAAATAAAGAAAAACGATAAACAAAGGGATATTGATAGCAGGGGCAATGACCGTGATGGGTTGGCTAGTGATAGAGAACCGACGACGATGGGGTGGCAGGGGGAGCAATGGCATTAAGTGTGAGGAGTTTAAATAACGAAGAGTTTTGAAACGGTAAAATTGGTTTAAGTTTTTTCTAGTTTAAAACTTTTCTAGCCAGTTATAGGTAATTTCTTGGAGTTAAAACAATGTAATAAACCAATTTATAAAAGTTCAATAGCTTACTTATTCAAAAATATGTTTATGGACTTAATCATTAAAAAATATAAAGTTTAATGGTTTATTCATTCAAAAAAAATAGTTTACGGACTTCTCCATTTGTAACGATAAAATTTGTTGGGTTTTTTTAAAACTTTTCCCGTACTTCTATTAGTAAATATATAATTGCTAGTCATCCGAAAAAGAACCACGATGTCAAGCAACCATTTTATTGTAACAAATGTTTAATTCATTTTACTATTTTAAACTATTTTTACATGATAAACATGTTGTCAATCTAAGTTGTAGTCTTTTTTTCACATGTAAATCACTAAAGTGTAATAATAAAACATTATATATAACCTCCTAAAAAATAAAAAACTTGAGAAAATAATTTATAATCATACGATATAAGTAATTGAATATGTTTACTGGTTTCTATCATATATGCATGTTATACACATATGTATACCAGATGAATCACTTATATACACATGTTATATATATATATATATACATACCTTACAGATGAACGTTAACAAAGATGTTACTCAATTGTTAATGTTTTTATGATTTTATTCTAATTTAATTTAATATTCGTGTGATAGAGATATGTCATATGTAGATACCTTATAGATGAAAGGTAACAAAGATGTTACTCACGTATTCATGTTTTTATAATTTTATTCTAATTTAATTTAAGTATAAAAATGATTATCAAAATTGATGTTTTCCAATAGAGTTATTATGAGTAAACTTGACCATGATATTTTTTTCTTTACAATTTAATTTTAAAGCACGATAATTTAAGTAAACATAGAGTACATTACAAATTAGGTCTCTAATGTTGAGACTTTCTACAAATTTGGTCCTTTCTTTTTATTTAGTACATATTAAGCTTGTATCTATATTATGTCCCTCCCTTCAACGGTTCTAGACGGTTTTTAATTTATTAGGTTCAACTCCATATGACACTGGAAACTCCCTAGTACTAAGTTGCATACTCGATTAGTAGGGAAATAGGTCTGGATTTTGATAAGGGAGTGGGGTGAAATGTAGGTTGGAGTGGCGCGTCAGAGCCAAAGGGAGGTGATCGATGGTGGTTCTAGCATCATCATTCCGGGTTGGATGTATATATATAGGGTCAAGTTTAGGAGAGAACCGTACAAAATGAGAAATTAAAGAACATCCTACTAAACGTTCATACGACGGCATGCATATACGCATACAATTAATTTGTAAGTAATTTTTCAAGTATGCACATGAGCATAGAAACTAGAAAACAACTCCAATAACAGGTATGCACATGTACATAATAACGTGCAAATGAAAGGTTACTAAAGTGTTTCTCAAAATTTTGTTTTGTTGAAGGTTTCCTCCTGAACCTCACTCACCTCACTCTATATTAGAGGTGGCCAAAAGTCGGGTTCGGGTCGGGCCGGGTCGGGGGACAACCCGGTTCTGCACAGTAACCGTGCGAACCGGGTCAGGTGAGAACCGGGTCGGGTCGGGCCGGGTTTAAACCGAAATCCCCTGACCCGTTTACTTGTATGTAGAACCGGTTTCGGGAAAACCGGGCCGGGCCGGGCCAAGAACCGGGTCGGAGTAGGGCCGGGGATTTTTTTGTTTTTTAACTGCTTTCTTTGTATAATAATTAATTACTAAACTTTAACAAAGAAAAATTGGATTGGAATCAATGGATAAGTAAAATACACTTTAAAAATACGTTTTATTTATAATATATATCACTAAAATACACTTTTACGTTTTATAATTTATATATAATTTTAAGTTACAAACTTACAAGTTACAATACATAAATTCTAAACATTCGAAGGTCCCGCTCCCGAACTTCCACTCCCATCACCCGGTCCCGGATAGTAATTGAATGGATTATAGTTGAATGGATTGTATGGAGCGTAGTATGGATTCTGATCTGGATTGTAGTCTTCAAGAGTATTGTACTGCATCAGTCGTGTAATAGCCGTTTGATCGTCAAGGCGGTCGGTGTCTACATCTTCGTCATCTACGAGACTACCAACATCAGAAGTATCGGTTACGGACGACGTACTTAGTAGTTCATCCGTGTCGTTTTCGAATAAGTTTTCTTCCACGCCTTCTATATCATCCTCCAGGTTCGTTCGATTTTGAATGCGGTCTTCTCCATCCAAGTAATCCTTCAGACATACGCAGCACTCCACCGATTTTGGGGTTAATTTTGTCCGACGCTCCGATATGATCCTGCCACTAAGAGAAAAGGCCGACTCCGAAGCTACAGTACTAGCTTGGATTGTTAGTATATCAAGTGCAATAGTGGCCATAATTGGGAAACTTGATTGTTTACTTTTCCACCATTCTAATAAATCTAGGGATTCAACATCTACGACGTTTGTGAAGGATGCCGTTATAAAATTAGTACGTACGTATTGATTGAATTCACCCAAATTATCCCCATCATATCTAGCTTTTTTAGAAGATTCCATGACAACCGATTGCATTAAAGTTTGCATTACGTCTTCTCGGTTTCGGCCACGACTGCTACTAGAACCCGGTGAAAACATTTGAGGTGTAGGGGTTTGTTGGCTTCCTCCCCCATAATTAACTCAATAAATCTCATATAATTGATGAAAATCAGTATTAAATTGTTGTATGCGTTTCCTTGAAAAGCTAGAATTTGTAAGAGAATCCAAACCAAACGATACACATATTGCTTGTATTAAAACTTCGACACCCGTAACATTTAAAAATGGGTTTAATGCCGCGACACAAAGAAAAGTGAAGGGGATCTTTTTAAAATATTTTACCAATTTTTCTTTCATTGGTTTCACCACGTCGTGAAAGTGCAAATCATGTTCGTATTGAGCAATTTTACTTGCCAAAATATAAAGTTGATTTAAAAGTAAAGGGCTCGTTGGATAATAAACACCGGATAACAAAGTTGTTGCAGTTTTGAAATCGCCCAAAATATCGTGAAAGCGATGAATCATTGTCCAATCATCCTGAGTTATCGTGTTATCCGGGTAATGAATGTTATAAAATGCTTGAATATATTGTTGTTGTCTTAATAAATTATCCATCATTTTCCAAGTTGAATTCCATCGAACCGGCATATCGTGCGCTGGTCCCAAAGCTTTAAAACCGACTTGTTTGCAATAATCTCTATATAAGTTTTGCGTTTTTTTATTTCTTGTGAAAATTCGGCGTAACATAAGCCTAAACTTAGTTAAAGGCTCATTAAGTTTACTTAAGCCGTCTTGAACGGCTAAGTTTATTATGTGTGCGCAACAACGTGTATGAAATAATTTTCCCTCTAAAATAGGGGATAAAGCCAAACGTAATCGGTCTACGCATGCCGTATTATTACTAGCATTATCAAACGAAATACTAATAACTTTATTTTTTAAATTATAATATTGAAGACATCTCATAATTATAGAAAACTGACGCTCACCCGAATGTGGCGAACCAAAGAGCTCAAACGTGATTACACGTTTGCATAATTGCCACGATCCCGGCACAATCCAATGTGCCGTTATGCATATATAAGAATCTGGCAATCCGCATGGTGCGCTCCATACATCACAAGTTAAAGAAACTTTGTTGGGTAAATTTAAAAACATTTCTCGCATAATTTTTTGAACCTTATTCCAATATTTTAAAGCATCACGTTTAAGAGTTTGACGATTTACCGAACCATTGTAGCGTGGTTGGAACCCATTTTTGATCATGTTTGTAATGTGAGGATTGTCGAAATGTCCGAACGGCAACGCCATTTGAATGACACATTTCATTTGCATTTCTCGGGCGAGATCATTATCATACGACCATACTTGACCGGAATTGTCAAGTATGGGTTGAGTTGGATCGTCACCCGATTTCAACCTCTTGCATCTTTCCTCGAAGTGGCGCTTTAACGTGCTATTTGATTCGGGTTTTAGGAAATCTCCACACCGTTTGCATTGCGCTTTTTTTGTACCGTCGGGAAATTTTACCAAGTTGAAATTCTCCCAAACCGCTGCTTTTCGTGAATGATCGGCAACAACGGTGTAATTTTGTTCGGTCATTTTTTTGATAGTAGAGACTAGAGAAATGTATGCGTTTTTTTTTGCGAGAAACGAATATAGCGAGAGCCGAGAAATGAGAATTGTATGCGTTTTTTGCGAGAAACGAATATAACGAGAGCCGAGAAATGAGAATTGTAAGCGTTTTTTGCGTTTTGTAAGCAATTGTAAGGTGGTGATCACTCCATAACACCCCTAGTATTTATATGGGGTTGGAGGGGAGTTTTTTGGGGTGAAAAACGGTCAAAAGATGCTTCCCAACGGTCACATAACGACTATATTTTTTTGAAAAAATCGGGTCGGGCCGGGCCGGGTCACGAACCGGTCACGGGTCGGGTCGGGTTGGGCCGAGGAAAATCCTATATACGCGAACCGGTCCCGGCTCTCGGGCTTGAAACCGGTTCTTGACCGGGTCGGGCCAGAACCGGTTCTTGGCCGGTTTCGGTTCGGGTCAGCCCGTTGGGTCGGGTCAGCCTGTTGGGTCGGGTCGGGTCGATTGGCCACCTCTACTCTATATATATATTAACTTGTATATAATATAATTAAAATCTTAAAATATAGGAAACTATTAAAATGACCCTTTGCCATCGTAGTTAGAAACGGGAAGGGGGCGGATAATGGATAAGGAATGCACCCTCCACCCCACCTAACGCACAACTGGTTCAAGGGTAAAAATCCTAAACGGGTATGGGGAACCCAACCGAGTACCCCTTTAGGAAAAAAAAATATGTATTTAATGTGAAAAGAAAGTGAGTTTTTATTTTTTTTAAACAAACAAATAAACCTGAAGTTTTAAAAACACATAATGACAACACAAACAACATGTAATATTACATGTGGTTGGTTATGTCATTATGGGTTTTTGAAACTTCAAGATTATTTGTTTGTTTTAAAAATTAAAAACTCAATTTTCTCTTTTCATGTTAAAGTGCATAATTAATTTTTTTTTCCTTAAATGGGTTACCAACAGGTGCCCCATACCCGTCGGGATCCCGGCCGAAACTTGTCGATGATTAGGCGGGTCGGGTGCAATACTCGTCCCATTTCCATCTTTGAAAGTACTATTCGGCCTCGTCTCATTACCCAATAAGCCCCCTGTCGATGATTAGGCGGGTCGGTGCAATACTCGTCCCATTTCCATCTTTGAAAGTACTACTCGGCCTCGTCTCATTACCCAATAAGCCCCCCCCCCCCCCCCACGTGCGCGTGCGGACGAGTATGCCTCATAATGGGTAAGGCTAATGCGTGCTAGTTAAAGGCAGGAAAATGCTCTAGTTATTCGGGGACATCTTCCATATTTTGGCGACCTAAATCTAGACTTTATGTAAGCATTAGTTTATCATTTTGTTTATGTTAAATCTATATTTAAGGTAATTCAATGATTGATTTATAGAAAGGATTTTATTTTTTACTTGATATGATTGGTTCTGCCGGTTCCGAAACCGATGTGATTGGTTCTGGTTCCTAAAAACGGAATCGATCGAGACTGCTTCCAGTTCTGGTTCTCATTTTTTTGAAATCGTTACCCGTTGGGTACCTGCCGGGACTGGGTATTTGGTTCCGCTGGGTACCTAGAACCGGAACCGACGGATACCCGCTATTTTTAAAAAGTATATATACTTTATATATTTAAAAGACTTAATAAACTACCTTTTAGGATTTGGTTAGTGTTAGATCAGCTCGTTCTACCGAATGTCGTCTAGAGGTTTCCTTAAAAGGCGCACTATATAATTTGCTACCATTAACGAATTGTCCGGGAGTTGATGATTTTGATGATACTAAATCTGAAGTTTCAGCCTTATCATGATGATTACTTCTATCTAATATCTAGGCATATATTGTTAATGGTCAGTGGCCTAATTGCTTTGGTTTTTGGTCATTTGTTTGCTGTCAAATTCTCTGGTTTGCCTCTTAGCTATTTGCAATAGACTTTTTTTATTGTATGAAATGGTTAAAAAAATGACATCGGGTACTCGGAACCGGTTCTCAGCGGTTTCTGGATCGGTTCCAAAATAAAGAGAACCGATCTAAGAGGTTCCGGTTTCTTCATTCTAGGAACCGCCGGTTACGGTTCTAGTTCCGGTTCTATGAAATTTGGTCGGGTACCCGGTTATGCTCACCCCTACTATTAAAGTTGAAAAAACACATGAAACCCACAAAAATTATGTTCTTATAAAAATTATAACTGTAGACTTTTATGTAATTTCTTATATCTTATTTTGATGGTTGAAAATAAGGTGGCAACAAAAAGTGCAAAAAATAGGTTTTTATAAGAACCTCCATTGAAAATGTTCTTAGGTCCACCATTAGAGGAAGAATCAAATCCAAGACAAATTGCAAGTTCTTTTATAATAAATAGAGATAAAGGAAAGGTCCTAAAAAATAATAAACCTTAAGGACCAAATCCGTAATTTAGTCTATGATAAATGACCAAATTGATAACATCACAAACTTCAAAAGATCAAATTCATAATTTACTCTTAAAAAGTAAAATAGAAAAATGCATGCTTAAAGTCTAATAAAGTACATTTAAGTGGTTCTACTTTTTGCCGTTAAAAAAAAGGGTGGTTCTACTTTTGCTATTTGGAATCTTTAGATCCAAATTATGCTTTTGCATATGACGACCAACTTTTTACAAAATAGATATAAAAAAAACGTTATTACATTTTATAAGTTATATATTTAAAAAATAATTATTAAGGGACCGTTTACCTAATCACTTATCCCGGTAAGTGTTTACCGGTAAAATTCAACATTATCACTTACTTCTCGGGTAAGATTTTAGTCCACCAAATAAGCATCGTATGCAACAACTTAATCGGTAAACGCTAACCGTGGTAAGAGTCGTCGCACTCACTTACCGGGTAAGAGTCTCGGTCCTTGCTTTCAACTCTCGGTCCTTACTTCCGCTCTTACGGGGTAAGATTCTTGGTCCTTACCATATTTATCCGGTAAGTAATGTGACTTGATAAGCACTTACCAGATAAGTATTTTGTAAAGTGTCATTTTAAAATTTATTGTTGGTTATGTGTAGCTACAATTGATAATTTGCTTTCTTGTAGCTTTAAAAGTATACTTTGTGTATTTTAAATTATTTTAACAAGTTGTTTTATTCTTGACAAATATTTTATTAAGAAATATTGAGTGAAAAAAGTGAGTAAACAATTTAGGGGTTAAATGATGTAAACATTACCAAGGGCAAATACTTAGTAAGCGCTTACCAAGTCACATTATCTATCAGATTGATATGACAAGGACCAAAAATCTTATCTGGTAAGAGCGAATGAATGGACCGAGACTCTTACCTCAGTAAGTGATGACGACGATTCTTACCACGGTTAGCGCTTACCGGGTGAATTGTTGCATACAAAACCGATTTGGCGGACTAAAATCTTACCCGCTAAGTAAAAGTGATAGTGTTAAATTTGACTGCTAAGCACTTACCCGGGTAAGCATTTGGTAAACGACTCCTTAGTATCAAATTAACATTTTTTAAACTAATGACCAGTTAAAGACTAATCAAAAATCAATTTCTAAAGAACTAAATATTGAACCTTACTTCAATTAAAGCAACATGGATTTTGTTAGTAACAAAAAACTAGCTTGATCCTAACCGGTTAGGACTGTTGGGACCATATCAATCTTAACTTTTAAGCTAATTGGTAAATGATCAAGAATATATGTTTTTGGTTGATTATGTCGGATTTAAGGGAGTCAGACATCCAGACCAAATAATTTGCATTTATACCAATGATTGTGCATATGGTAGACGTGATTAGGGCTCTAAGGGTGCGTTTGGTACATGGACAGGACAGAACATGACATGACATGACAGAACATAACAAGACATGACAGAACAGTTGTTCAGCGTTTGGTAAGACATAAACATACTGGACAGGACAGAACAAGACTGATTAAATGACCAATTTACCCCTTGTTTTTTTTCAAATAAACAATCTAAATTGAAATTAACCACATCCTTCCACTAAAAACTGAACTAGTTTGCAATTTTGAACAAAATACTGAACCAATTTGTAGTGGTGGAAAACGATTTGTAGAATCTGATATGTGGAAACGTGAATCGATCAGAGAAATTGATTCTGATTTTGAACTGGTTCTACAGATCTGTGGAATCGTTTCCATTTTGAACAAAATACTAAACCAATCGTTTCCATTTTGAACAAAATACTGAACCAATTGTTTCCATTTTGAACAAAATACTGAACCAATCGTTTCCATTTTGAACTGGTTCTACAAATCTGTGGAATCGTTTTTTTGTAGTTGTCCAGAATCACAAATATTGCATAAATTAGTCAACGTATTACATACATAAACATCATGAACAATGATTCAAACCAACAATCACAGAAATCACAGTGGGAAGAAATCAGTGTGGAAATCGCAGTGGGAAGAAATCGATTACCTATGGAAAAGTCGAGATGAAATCGAAAACCTGATTGAGAAGAAGTCGATCAACGGCATCGAAACTTGAATAACTTAGGTTTAGCCTTTTTCCCTTCTGGTCGATTACTTCGATTTCAGTGGTGAAGGAGACATGAAAGAATCGATCTCTGTGGAGAGGAGAGAGCGGATCGAGGGAGGATATTAGGAGAAGTCCAGATTAGGGAGATGAAGTCCAGAGGAGGAAATGAAGTCCAGAAGAGGGAGACGAAGGTTTGAGGGTAATTTTGTCTAATAGAGCCCATTCTAGTTAGTTCCAGGGTAAATGGTGGAACACACGTGTTACAATATTGTTCTAGTTAGTTCAAGTTTGTTCCACTTATGTTCATGCCAAACATGAGACAAACTTGTTCTGTTCTGTCCTGTTCCACCCTGTTCTGCGTACCAAACGCACCCTAAAAGAATAGAACGAACATGAACGAAGTCTTATTCGTGTTCATTCGTTTAACTTAATAGAACAAACAACCGGTAGACGAACCTTTTTTTGTGTTCATGTTCGTTCGTTAAGAAAATGTGTTTGTTTGTTAAGATGCTACACGAATGAATACAGATGACCAAAAAACAACCATTATTACTCATAATTCTGTTCCTAGAAAATGTAAAACTAAGTAAACTTAAGATAGATAAAAAAATGAATTCTAAAAAACAATTTGATTTTAGTTTTCACATATTAATGTCATAATATAACTATATATAAACGAACATAAGCGAGAATTAACGATCATAAGTGATTAAATGAGACCATTATTTATGTCCGTTCATGTAACTAAGTGAAAAAGTTGTATTTATATTTGTTCATTTATTAGATAAACGAACTTTTCACCAAACATTTGATAACTAGTTTGTTGAACGTTCGGTTCATTAACAACTTACAGATAATGATACATATAATACACCTTGTATTAAGGCTATGTTTGGCAAACTAGTTGATAAGCTAGCTGGTAGCTGTCTAGCTGATAAGCTAGCTGTTGACTCATAAGCTAGTTGATGAAGAAGTTATGTTTGGCAAAACTAGCTTATAAACATGTAAAATGACCAAAAAAAACATCTTCAAAAAATTATCAGTTACAATATTTAAGTATGTAATTAAAACAAATTTATAACAATATAATATGTTAATTAATATAACCAATGTAGTAAAGAAAAATTAAATAATATAACATGTTAATTTAAAGAATTTAAAATTTATTATTACATATATACTGTAAATTTTGAATTTATTAAAACAAGTTTTAGAAAAAAATATATATTAATTTATGATTTTAAATAACCGTTACATATAATATGAAAAAATAATTAAATAATAATTAAAAAGGATAATAATAATTGATAATTAAAATATATTGATTAATATTAAAAAATATATAAAAATAATTTATATGATCAACAATATCTCTAAATAATTAAAAATTAAAAATGTAATAATTTTTAGTTAATATTAATTAATAATAATTAAATTTAAAAAATTAATATTTATTTATAATAATAGTTAAATAATAATAAGAAGGATAATATTGGAATATTCACACAAAACTACTTCAAGTAACATCTCTAAAATCTAGCTTATAGTCATCCAAACATATATTTAGAAAAAAAAACTAGTTTATAAGTTAGTTTTTGGGAAATTAATTAAATTACCCAAAGTTTGACCAACTGTTACCAAAATACCCAAAAAAAAATTATTTTGCAAAAAAACCCAAAATACCCGCGATGGATCCCGCGATCGCGGGCTAGGGCTGACGTGGCACGTATTTTGGCCCCAAATGCCCCGCGAAGCCCCTCAACTTTGGCCGCGGTGCACTTTTGGTCCCTGTCCGCGATCGCAGCCCGCGATGGGCCAAAATTTACAGTTTTGGTCCCTGAAAATTTACACTTTTGGTCCCTGAAAATTTACACTTTCAGCCCCTGTACTTAGACGAATCTTGCATGCTTTTACTGTTTTTTTCCACAATTATTGTACTTTGAAGACCGATTTGTGGTTGAAATTCATTTGCATGTTTGAGATTTCATCCATAAATATCAGTAGTATGCAATTCACAATTCACACTTCCTCTTGCTTTCTTTCTTGATTTCTCTCTTGCTTTCTTTCTTTGAATTGATTTCTCTCTTCTCTCATTTCATCCACAAATGGCATCGTCATCAAACCCTAAGTCTACTCCTGAAAAAATGCCACCTCAAATCGAGGTCGCCATAGCAAAAAAGGAAAAGGAGATAGATGAACTAACAGAAGAGTGGAAAAAAATTATGGACAGGAAGGCAGTCCATTTGAGAAAGATCGAAGAGGAAGACAGAGAGATCAAAAGGATGAAAGGGGATATAAAAGCTCGAGAGGCTCGTGTTCGTCGAGAACAAGAAGCAATTCATCATATTCTGCAAGACTTCGCAATTATTCAAGCGAAGGTAAACGAGAAGCAAACTTGGATTGATGAAACTAAATCAATTTTTAAGTAGGTGGTGGTTATATTTTTTTTTGTATTTTTTTTACTGTGTTGTTATTTGTATTTTTTTTACTGTGTTGTTGTTTTGTATTTTTTGTTGTTGTTAATTTCTCTGAAAAGTAGTTTTTAAGGCGCTGAACCACGGTTAGGTTGGATACATCATGCAAGGTCAAGTCAGAGGTTACCTCATTCGTGGGCCTACTTCTCTTGTAGAATATATGACAACCCTCAACTCATTTGCTAAAGTGTGTGCGGGTTGTGGTACACAATGGCCATACGTGGTTGCAAAAGCAGAAGCCGTTGAAGAAGGGTCAGAAAGATTGAAGATGAAGAGCTTGTTGGATGGAATACAAACTAGCTGTGTTATCAATGTTCATTTAGAAGCATATGTATGTGTGTGTATATATATAATATGAAATGGGGTTTTGACAAGTTGGTATCACTGGACTCATTTAAGAATTGTGAAAATGGGTATTTGACGAATGATGATTCATGTGTGTTTGGAGCTGAAGTGTTTTAAACACACATGAATCATCATTCGCCAAATACCCATTTTCACAATTCTTAAATGAGTCCAGTGATACCAACTTGTCAAAACCCCATTTATAAACAATTCTACCTTCTCCTATTGCCATTCACGATATCTATAAACACATTCAAATAATAATAATTTAAAACGATTTAATGAATTAGTTAATATATGATTATTATGTTAATGCGATAGGAGTGTAAAAAAAAATTGAAAAAAAAAATATGAGATGTACCATAAATTAAATAATTAACTATAATGGTGTAATTTGTTAAAATTAAAACGTATCTAATATGAATATATAAACAGACATGTGTACTCAGAGTTAACATTCACTGCCATGGATGCAAGAACAAGGTCAAGAAAATACTAAGAAAAATTGAAGGTCTCCTATTTTCTTTATGTGTGTAAATATATAATACGAATATATATATATATATATCATTTACAAACTAGCTGTGTTATCAATGTTCATTTAGAAGCATATGTATGTGTGTATATATATCATTTACAAATCAGTGTTTAGATCAACAATATCATATGGGTTTGTTCCATATGGTTCAAGCTGTGACGGGCCCGGGGTGTGACTGACAGAATGTCTCCTTGGCACGGTTGAAGGGGCGGGATTTGGACACTCTCCACGAGTGTGTCCTACGCATTGGCACCGAGTACATCTTCGTTGTATCGAACTTTCACCACGTGATGGACGTCGGTCGTTCTTTCTCCGTCTCCCGACCCTGTTCTTATCCATTAAAGGTGGATAGCATGGTGGAAGCGGGTCGGGTGGATACACCCATGCTGCAGGGGGTCCAGCTGGGTTTATTACCTCCACGTATGTTTTCCGGTAATATTCGGACGTGAAGAAAGGTACAGCCAAGTCGCTGCAATCTGTACGACCCATATATGTTGCTGCAGCGATGGCATGGCCACACGGTAACCCAGATTTATCCCATTCGCGACACGAACAAAGGTGGTCTTCCATATTCACAATCGCGTTAATATAGTCATCATGCACCTCGTACTTCCCATACCCGATTGCTCTTACCGGCCATGTCGCCGCACGACGCGCCCTGTACTGAACGATATTCTCCGCCGTTGGTGCGAGTGCATTTTGTATCTTAGCTCCTTTTAGGCGTCGAATTTGGTACCACTCTTGTTGAAAGGCCCGAAAGTAGTCCATAAGATTAACAATCGGACATCTACGCGCAAAACGGGAGAGTGCATTCACAGACTCTGCACTATTCGAGGTCAGAATGTCATACCGTTGTCCAGGAAAATGGGCCGCGGACCACCTCTCCGGTCCAGCATCGTCAAAGACTTTGGCTGCTTCCTTGACACTGTATCGTAGCATATTCATGTACTTGTTAAACTCCCGATCCGTATATGCTCTGCATGCCGCCCAATAGACATCCTTGTAGGTGGTAATACGTTTGTCCTTGGATTTGGCGTTCATCTCCAAATGTCGACAGCATATGGCGTGAGGGGCGTTTGGGTACATGGCAGAGATTGCGGCGCTTATGGAAGGAGCCCTGTCAGACATAAACACCAACCCTTGCGGGTCTCCGATAGCTTGTCTCAACATGGACAGAAACCAAGTCCACTCGTCCCCGGTTTCGGAGTTGCCTACGCCGAAAGCTACTGGAACGATGGAGTTATCCCCGTCCATGGCAACCGCCAGGAACATCATACCCAAGTAACGGCCCTTTAAATGGGTTGCGTCTATTATTAGGACACGACGTAGATTTTCCAGAAATGTGCGGATCTGCAAAAACATAGGTTAAAATGTTATAGTTTATAATGTGTAAATGTTATAGTTTATAATGTGTAAACATATGACGTGTTAAAATACGTACCGCGGGTCCAAGGGCCACGAAGCACATCTCAAACCGTCCACGTGAATCGGTCCGTAGCTGCGTGACAGTACCAGGGTTCTGCAGCTGCAAATTATATAAATATGTCGGGAGTCGTTCATACGATTCCTCGAACGTGCCTCTCACCATAAACAGTGCATGGCAGCGCGCACGCCACGCTTGGTGGTAATCAATCGTGACGCCGAACTGCCGGTGAACGCCGTGGACGATGTCCTTTGGACGCAATGACCTGCTAACATCAAGAAATTTGTTTTTCAGGATCGCACCCAAAGTCTTTTTGCCGGCTTGTTTGTGGTGGGGATTAAGTTGCGTCCTCGTACAAGTGTGTACGTCGTGCAACTTTCTAATCATTATCGCCCCTCCTTTGGGACCCGTGTGAATCGCGTACAACCTCCACTCACACTTTTCTCTAGCACATTCAACTACGTATTTGATTTTGTCAGATGCCCGCACGCGACTTTGGAAACCCTCTTCCAAGAACTTGAGTCCGATATGACTTGCTAAGAGATCCTTCGAATCGAATATCTGACCTGCTGTTAAACTTTCGCTACGAATATAAGGTGTAGGTTCGTAGCTTTGTGTCTGGGTATGGGAGTCTGGAAGAATAGGGGGCATATCAAAAAAGTCATTTATCTGACTACATGATTTTCTACTAGGGGTATATTCTTCGTGATCATCATTATCGGTGTCTGATCTGTCTATTTCAGAATTACCCGTTCTGAAAACGTGGGTTTCGTCATCAGCAACTCCAGCAGTACGCCATTCGTGTGGTTGTGGTGGTGGTGGTGGTGGTTGTTGTTGTTGAGAACCAGGCTACTCTATTTGGAGGTCTTCGTCGTCGTCACCCTCCTCGTCACCGTCGTCGTCACCGTCGTCGTCACCGTCGGATACGTCGGGATACACAAAGAGTAATGGGGGTCTTTCTGAATCGACTGCAAGGTGCAGAAAAGTAGAGATATCCCCATCGTTGGATAAATCCACAAATGACCCATCGCCATTTTTAAACACTAACTTGCAAATATCAGAAGAGTTGATTCCACATTTTTGCATGGCGTATGCAACAAACTTCTGATAAGTATAGTTTACTGACACTTTTACACCATGCTTAGATTTATAAGCAAAATTTCACTCATTGTTATCTTGCACCCATTCACCATCAAAACAGAAATATAGCTTAGCTTTTGCAACAGATGAACTCATTTTTTCAGTAGTATCTCAAACACAAAATATTGCAGAAAGAAATATTGCAACAATGAAATCGTTGTGTGAGAATTATGGCTTGAATTTTACGTCTATTTATGAATGAAACAACCAACATATCAGAAAACCAATCTCTCATTTCATCCACAAACTGATATTCCAAAAACATTGATTTAACATTGATTGAAACATGCAATTGAATTTCAACCACAAATCGGTCTTTAAATTGCAATAATTGTGGAAAAAAACAGTAAAAGCATCAAGATTCGTCTAAGTATAGGGGCTGAAAGTGTAAATTTTCAGGGACCAAAAGTTGAAAATTTCAGGGACCAAAACTGTAAATTTTGGCCCATCGCGGGCCATCGCGGGCTGCGATCGCGGGCAGGGACCAAAAGTGCAACGCGGCCAAAGTTTAGGGGCTTCGCGGGGCATTTGTGCCCAAAATACGATCGCGGGACCCCATCGCAGGTATTTTGGGTATTTTTACAAAATTGAAAAATTTTAGGATATTTTGGTAACAGTTGGTTTGACTTTGGGTATTTTAATTAATTTCCCTTAGTTTTTTTACCAAATCTAAATTATTAATTCCAAAAATTAGCGCTTCTTTTGATTTGGACAAATTTACCCTAAAGAATAGGTGTAGGATAGGCCACCAAAAGAGGGTAATGATGTCAACATTTTGATCCTACATGAACCCATCAAGGAAAAAAAGCACACCTTCACATGAAACCTCATAAAAGTCACTTTGAAAGTATTTGTAACAAAATCTCAAACTCCAAAAGTAAAGAATCATTTTGCAACCTATTACAAGCATCTTATTTAATTTATTTTGATTTAAAATTGGTTCCATTTTATGTTAATTAAAATTTAACTTTAGGGTGTTTTATTATATCTAATGTAGTAATTGAACATTTGTATCATAAATCACATTTGAGGGTTTTTTAAACAGCATAAACAATTGCAATAATTTTATCTTTTGAACGTTGATAGAAAGTATCGATTATTTTTTGGTTGATTGTAGATTTGTAGTATACTAGTATACTTCTAAAAAAGTTTAATATACGAGTATGGTACTGGACAAGAATGTAGAAGCTAGGGGTGAACATAATCGGGTACCCGACCAAATTTCATGGAACCGGAACCGATCAAATCGGTTCTTTTTATTTTGGAACCTGTTCCAGGTACCTGATTTGTCATTTTTTAACCATTTCATATATAAAAAAGTCTATTACAAACAGCTAAGAGCCAAACCAGAGAATTTGACAGCAAGCAAATGACCAAAAACCAAAGCAATTAGGCTAGTGGCCATTATCAGTGTATACCTAGATATTAGATAGAAGTACTCATCATGATACGGCTGAAGCTTCAGATTTAGTATCGTCAAAATCATCAACTTGTGGGCAATTCGTTGATGGTAGCAAATTATATAGTACACCTTTTAGAGAAACTCTAGAGTACATTCGGTAGAACGAGCTGATCTAACACTAACCAAACCCTAAAAGGTAGTTTATTAAGTCTTTTAAATATATGAAATCTATATACTTTTTAAAAACAACGGTACCCGTCGGTTCCGGTTTTGAGTATCCAGCGGAACCGGGTACCCAGTGGGTAACGGTTTCAAAAAAATGAGAACCAGAAGAACCGGAACCAATCTCGATCGGTTCTGTATTTTAGGAACCGCAACCAATCACATCGGTTCCGGTTCCAAAGACGGGTATCCAGTTCCGATGCTCACCCCTAATAGAAGCTACAGTCAGATCTTGTTGAAGCAATTTAATAGATATATAAATTTTCACTCGAAAAAACAAGCTAGTAAGTTTTTTAAATTAAAACTCTGTAAAATCCAATGTGAAATACAATTTCTAACACGTAAAGTATGAGTAAATATATCATGACTTATGTTAGTTTCGGCCTAACATTCGTACAGAGTGTTACCCTCCCCATGTAAAATACGTGGTTTTGAAAGCCTACTAAAAAATATTTCAGAAATATGAATTTATAATATTTCTTTATATCATTGTTATATTTGATAATTATAACCTATTATTTAATTTATTTTAGGAAAATGTCTATTAAACTACACCTTACATTTATTTGAATAAAATGATATAAGATATGTGTTTCATTTGTGCACCACATTGATTGAAAGAGAATCAATATGATTTTTGTTTTTATTTTGAGAAAAAACATTCATAATTTATTAGTTTGGAAAATTAAACTAGGAGCATCACATCCATTTTGCTAGAGAACTTTCAAGATGATATGACAAGCCATGTGGATAGCAAGGTCTTGCAAGATACTCCTACACTTGCTAAATTAGCAAGATCTTGCAAGATGTGGGACCCACTAAATTTAATAAATTAATACTATTATTTTTATAATATTGATTTATTATATATTTTTGCTTTATTAGTTTATTACATCATATTATAATATTGGCGGTGAGAACCACTTTAAAAAGGAGTTTGGTCTTACATTGATGTAGAAGATGTTATTGCAAAACTGATGTGGCACTCTAGAAACAACTTTGGTTGCACTGATATGATCTAAAACCAACATTATTTTTGTTTATATTTTATAAAATATGTATTTATCAGCAAATCCTCCAAATAAACAGGTCTGAAAATTAATTTTTTGATATAAATATTGATTCAATTTTAATAGGATTTGCATGCAATACATTAAAAACAAGAAAACATTGAGAATCCAGTTTACCAGTTACATAAATCTATGAACCATTTTGCCCACCAACTCAATTTCCAAAAGGGCAACTCATTTATTTCAACAATAAATCATGTTTGACCATTTATTTTGGTCAAATATTAATGCCAACTTTATACTATCAAATTATGATATGTATGAAATGGTGAACCACATTTTTTTGAAGGATTCCTACACCTTTTCCTCCATTGGGGCTTGATGTTTTCAACAACATTAATAAATCAATTATAGAGATGATTGTTATGTGTTTTGTTGATTTATTTGTTCTTGAAATTATATTCTTAAAAACATTAATGAATAAAATATTACTTAAAAGAAATTGATTTTTTTTTTAAAAATAAGAAGATTTATATCTTTTTGGGATGAAGTTTGCATTTTATTTGGAAAAGAAAGCAATCATTGTACAAAATTTGTGTAACGTGTAACTAATAATGTATTAAAACCTATAATCAAAGACATGAGACGATAATTGATATAAGAGGTCATTCAAGGGAGAACTTGATTATAAGATAACCGTGAGATCCAATCTTAACCATAAATTATTAATAATCAATGACTATTATTAAATAAATTAATTTTGGTAATTATCCATTAGGTTTCAAAAAAATTAAATATATGATAATATGTAGGGGTAAATTAGTTTTTTTTTTGTAAATCTCTCTCTCTCTCTCTCTCTCTCTCCTCTTTCCTGTGTCCTCCAAACCTTACTCCGGCCAAACTTATTACGACGTACACCACTGTGATACCTATTGTGATACCAATAACTTCTGTGATACCATTGTGATACCTATTGCCATCCATTTCATAATCACGTTCATTACTATTGTGATACCTAAGAACTTATGTGATACCCATTGTGATACCTACTACCATCCAATTCATCATCAAATTCATTACTTTGGTGAAACCCAAGAACTTATGTGATACCCATTGTGATTCATATTGGGCATCCAATGCATGATCACATTCATAACTTTGGTGATACCCAAGAACTTCTGTAACAGCATCGTGATACACATTGTCATCCAATTCATCATCACATTCATTACTACCTCCATATCACTATTAAAGAAGTAGCAGAAATACAAGCAACAGATGAATTGATCAGTGATTTATTTGGAAATGCTAGAAACTTTTCCCATGGCGAATGGTCGTGCGATTCCATGTACAACAAAACTCTTCGACAACAACAAATCCGATGAAATATCACCACTCTATTTATGACCAGTAACTCATCAGAAACATTAACCACAATTTAGTGATCTTGATTTCTTTACCTGGACATAACGTCATCAGTGATGCTTCTTCCGAAATGGACCCCAAGTTTTTGAAAGAATGATAGTGGCGATGAAGAATACGGTTTTACTTATATTGCAGAGAAAATTACAGGGTATGGAAGAAGAAGTGGATGTATCCACCACCACTCCTAGGGTTGCACATTGGTTGGGTTGGTCGGGTTGAAGGCATTTGAACAACCCAAATCCAATGTTTGCAGTTTGAAAAATCTCAACCCAACCCAGCGCAACCCAAACTGTGCGGGTTGGGTTGGGTTGGGTTGGTCGGGTTGATACTTTCATATGTTATTTTATAATCTAGCTAAGCATTTGTGTTTGAACGAAGTAAAATAAAAATGGGAATATACCAAAAAGGCTAACAAACTAAAAAAAGTAGAAGGTTCATGTGAATAAGAAAATAAAACTACTGTTGAACTTGTAATATATATATATATATATATATATAAATCAATAATTTAACAATCATATTAAATCCATATTAACGCATCGGGTTCATCGGGTTGGGTTGAGTTCAAGTTACTCTAACTAGGGGTGAGCATCGGTCGGGTCGGGTCGGGTCGAAAACCCCCCAACCCGATCGGGTTTCAGGTGGACAAAACAGGCCCCGAAACCCGTCCTAAGTAAAGTTCGGGTTTCGGACTTCGGGTCTAATCGGGTTTCGGGTTCATCGGGTCGGGTTTCGGGTTTCCTTCCCTTCCACTTGATGAAGAATTTGAATTGCTTGTTCTTGCAAGTGATGGTCTTTGGGATGTCGTACCAAATGAAGCATCATCAGCAACTGCACTCGAATGCAAACCACAACCCAAAAACCAATCTGAGACTGAAATCAAAGTTGAACCCCAAAGCCAACCAGAAACAGAAAGCAAAATTGAACTGGAAATTAAAACTGAAACCGAAACCGAAACCAAGAAGGGTGAATGAATGAATGATTGGTTAATTTGGTTGGTGCTGTGTATGAACTAGGATCTGAAACTCCTCCAATGGTGAATATGGGTGTTTAGCTGTTGTTGATAGGTGTGTTGTGATCTGTTAGCAAACGGAGAAAAACTCGGTGTTAAAATTGCTTATTCTATCAGCTGCTGGGTGTGTAAATTTTGTGTTTCGTTTTCATCTATCTTACAGTTTATAATAATGAAACTATTTCCGTTTTTTTTCTTTCTAGATAGTAGTAGTATGGTATTGGGTTGATGAATTTTGGCAGGTGATTGTTTTTGGTTAAGCTTGATTACTTCCATACATATATATATACGATTTATTATATATGTATTTTTTAAACTTCGGGTTTCGGTCGGGTTCGGGTAGGGAAAAACCCAACCCAAACCGAACCGAAGAAACCGACATATAAGATCAGGTTTGGACCATCGGGTTAATCGGGGTTTCGGGTGGCCAACTTTCGGGTTAATCGGGGTTCGGACCGGTCGGGTTAATCGGGTCGGCCGGGTTATGCTCACCCCTAACTCTAACCCGTTTCCAACCCAATAGATGCGGTTTGGCGTAATTTTGTATCAACTATGTGTCGGACTCGCTTTGAGTTTTTTTGGGTTTTTCGGGTTTTTCGGGTTGGGAAAAAACTTCCTCCACCTGAGAGAACCCCCTCGGCGGCCGAAAAGAAACCCTTAAATGTCCGTATGCTTCTTCTTGCCACCCCACCCTCTTTTCCCCTTCCCATCACCGGCGATGCCGAGAACCAGAAACATCGTATCCCATCCTCCCCTTCGGAAAACAAACACCCTCTGTGTAAACGAAGAGAGAGAGAGAGAGAGGAGTTCAGAAATCATCCTCATAGGAAGAAATAGCAGCGGAAGAGGGAAGATTAGTGTGTGTGCGCTCCTAATTGAACTCGTTTACAAGGACAAACAAGGTCGACGATGAATAAGAAAACGTACAAAATCTAATTGACGATCAAGAAATAAACCAAGAATTGTTCTTATTCAAAATTAGATTTTGAAGAACCAAGAATACAAGAAATAAACCTAATTGTTCTTGAAAAAGCGAAAGACGATGGATCCATGAAAGGGTTTAAAATTTTAGGAAAATGAAAAAGAGATAATGATATCAAAATTAGGTTTGGAATCAGGTGAATTTCTTGGAGATGAGCAAGGTTGAGTATTTGTATGGATGACGTGGACCGATCTCTGCCCATGCAAGTTAGAGAAAGATCTGCAATCAACACCATCGTCTTCTTCCTGCTTTTTAAAACCAACGACATCACCATCGTCTTCTTCGATTTGTTTTTTAGAACCATCGCCATCACCAATGTCTCCCTTGGTTTTTTTATGGAGGGTGTATAAGTGATTTGATTAATTATAATTTAAAGAGTAAACTCTAATTTTGGTCCTCGTGGTTTACTGAAATCTTTGAAAGTGGGACCCAAACTTTGCTAACTCTATAAATCGTCCCCGTGGTTTTCATTTTGCTCTAAAATTGGTCCCTCGTCACTAACTACGTTAATCTTCTCCGTTAGTGACACGGGCATTTTTGTCTTTTCATTTACTTCTCTAATTACTTTTAAAAAATTATATATATATATTCATTTTTGTCTTTTCCTAATTTTCTTTGAAAGTCAATATCGTGTGATTCAATTTTGGTCCCCACCGTTTGAAGTCCCTCGTCGGTCCTTCTCTTCCCCCGATCGTGAAGTCCTGCACTCGGTGCTTCCCTTCCCCCGGTCGTTTCTCTAACTTGCCTGGGCAGAGATCGGTCCACGTCATCCATACAAATACTCAGCCTTGCTCATCTCCAAGAAATTCATCTGATTCCAAACCTAATTTTAATATCATAATCTCTTTTTCATTTTCCTAAAATTTTAAACCCTTTCATGGATCCATCGTCTTTCGCTTTTTCAAGAACAATTCGGTTTATTTCTTGTATTCTTGGTTCTTCAAAATGTAATTTTGAATAAAAACAATTCTTGGTTTATTTCTTGATCGTCAGTTAGATTTTGAACGTTTTCTTATTCATCGTCGACCTTGTTTGTCCTTGTAACGAGTTCAATTAGGAGTGCACACACACTAATCTTCCCTCTTCCGCTACTATTTCTTCCCATGAGGATGATTTCTGAACTCTTCTCTCTCCCTCTCTCTCTCTCTCTCATTTACACAGAGGGTGTTTGTTTTCCGAAGGGGAGGATGGAATACGATGTTTCTGGTTCTCGGCATCGCCGGTGATGGGAAGGGGAAAAGAGGGTGGGGTGGCAAGAAGAAGCATACAAACATTTAAGGGTTTCTTTCCGGCTGCCGAGGGGGTTCTCTCAGGTAGAGGAAGTTTTTTCCGGTGATATACAAAAAGAGTTCGTGTCCGTATATATTATATACATATAACAATGTTTAAAATATATTTATATTAAAGTTAATTACAAGTTAGTCCCTAATATTGATTGTTCTTACAAAAAGATGAAAATGACGAAAATACCTTTTATTTAACGGACATTCTTTAACAGAGTTAGTGACTAGGGACCATTTTCAGAGCAAAATGCAAAACCACAAGGATGTTTTTTACATTTATCTAAGTTTAAGTCCCACTTTCAAAAATTTCACTAAACCTCAAGGACCAAAATTAGAGTTTACTCTTAAATAAATAAAATTAATATAATGAGTGGTTCACATTGGATCTAACAGTTATTACAATCTACTGATTTCTTATTTGATTAAGCCTCTATTGATTCATTTCCATGTTTATTTTATGTTATTTTATTTAATGAAAATCATTTATATATATAAAAGCAATTACCACATAGAATGATGTGGCACAATGTAGGGTTAGAATGCTTCATTAGAAATTTTGTGGGTTTTTTGACTTTTTAAAATAATTAATTTGTTAAAGTCTTTTTAGTCCTTATAATAGATTGTTGGTCCCGAAGGGGTTATCAAGTTAAAAACCTAATCTAAACAAACTATGAAAACACACAGATTTCTTGCACTAAGAAATAGAGAGAAAAGAAATAAGAAAACTAAGGAGAGTTTTCTAACACTAAGATAGTTCAACGAGGAAGAAAGCCGAGCACTTCAAATATGAAGTAGGGTTTCCTTTATATACTGTATGCATTAAATGCAAGTCAGTATACCTTTACACATGTCAACCTCTGATTGGATGCATGAATTTGACTTTGTACAACATCCTCTTGGCCGCATGATGTACAATGTAGTTGGCAGAGAGACAAAGGATGTCTTTTCTGACATATCGTACAAAAGGCGTGCAAGGAGATAAGACAAAAGTTACTTGTAGAGCAGGCTTCATGATCAGCGTCCGCTGAATGAATCTTTATCAGCGAATGATAAAGTTCAGCGTTCGCTGAAGTCTTCTACTTGAAACTTCGCGTAAATTAGACAAGTCTTTTCTTCGCTGATGTCCGCATCAGGTCACTAGTAGACTTAGTCATTTGTTCTTCAGCTTGGTCTTCGATTTCAGCGTTGAACATGGTTGACGCGAATCTTGTCTTTAGGGATCATAAGCAAACAATTAAAGATTAATGTATTCAGCGATCATCAGTGAGACTGAACAGGCTTAGGGCTCACTGATGTACATGTATCGCTGAATCAAATAATAAAGACAACAGTTGACGGGTGTCGAGACCGTCAAATAATAAGTTTGTTCTAACAGTCCCAAATCACAATATAAATTGTAATTGTGGTAAGTCAGGTCGAATCCACAGGGATTGGTTGTGACAATTATTTTACTTCTACACGTTACGTAAAAAGGGGGGGGGGGGTGGTTGGATTTGATTAAGAAAACTAAACATACAACTAAAATTAATTATAAACACTGAAATAAAACGAAACCCAACAATAGTCCACTTCAAGTAATGATGCAAAACATTATCATCGATTCCTAACGGTGTAAAATGGTGAAACAAGCGCAAATTGGCCATAGTTATCAACAAGCTCTTAACCAAATCTTAATCACAAATAAGAGTTTAAATAAGCTCTTAAACCCCTAGATGCAATTAGCTTTATCGATTGAGGAAAATACCAATTCAAAGCAATAAGCTCATAAGCTCGGCTTACTAGAGCTTTGATTGCAAGATTTCAAGAACCCATTTCGAAAACCTTACCGCAATCAAGTGGGTTCTTGTGCTACTTTATCAAAATCCCAAGACAATTACGTATCTTAGGTTTTCGACTAGCTACTTTTCAAAGGAAAATCAGCTAATTGATCAAGTTAATCGATAATTCAAATGAAAACGACATTTATATAGAAATCAAGCAAATAAACTTGTTCACAACATCTTACATAGGAATCTCAAATGAAAATGCATCAAAACCTAAAGCTTAACTATTGTTGGAATGAAAACTAGGGTTACAACTAAAAAGAAATTACCAAAGAGATGAGAAATTGATGATGGAAACTTCCAAGATTGTTTTCTGCGTTGTTTTGTTCTTCAATTCCAGTAATCCCCCCTCAAACCGACTGTTCTTGTTCCCTTTTTATACCCCCACTTAGAAACAGATTTTTAGGAGAAAATGAGGCACGATCGGCCCATGTTTTCCGCTGCCGCGAGTTTGGGCGCAGGTGTAACCGCGCGAGGAAGCGCGCCGTGGTCTCAACAGTGTTCCGCACGATGGTAGGCGCGACTTCAGCCGCCGGAAACTCTCGCCGACGAGTTTCTTCCGATCTGCTGTTCTTCTTTCTTTCCTTTTTTCTTGACTGCCCGCTGCTTCTTCTCTTCTGGGCTGTTAGCCATTTGCTGGAATGGGCTCAAGTCATGGTTTGGGCTTTAAAATAGATTATCCTCTCTCTTTTTTTCTTCTATCATGGGCTGCCAAAGACAATTAAAAAGAAAGTACAAACTTAAGTTTCTCTTTTGGCTTTTTGCTGCATGGACTCACGACACACAACAATGATCAAAATAATTCCATTTTTTCTTTTCTTTAAACCAATTAATAATATATATTAAAACTTATTTTCTTTTTCCCTTTTTCACTTTAATTTGATTAAAAACAAGAAATGATAAACTTCGATTATAAGGGGGTACTTTAAGCATTCAATCAACACTAATTGTAGGGAATTTCGACGTAAAATATATATATAAAATCACATTTATCAGCAGTTTCCCATCAGCGATACTAAACAGACATAGTATATTTTTCTTAGATGGTGAAACTCTAATACATATTGTTACTTACAATTTTCACTAAGTGTTTCTCAGGGTCATTATCAAATCACTGAGGGTTTGGATCAACAATCTCCCCCTATTTGATGATGACAAAGCAATAAAAGAAAATTTGCTAAGTAAGAAATTATAAGGATAAAAAGAACTCGTAAAATGCGTGTCCCATTTACTGTTTTCAGGGATCTTTTCTAGTACTGATGGACTAAAGTACTTTCATTGAAAATTTTCATTTAACTTCGTAAAAGATTACAAGGGAAGTGGAAAAATTACAAGTACAATGAAAAATAATTATAAGTACAAAAAGATACAAGCTGATAAGATAGAAGAATACAAAAAGGTGATCCTATCAGCTACTCAGGTTCTTTCTTGATGAGAAGTTCATCAAGAGTATTAGTTTCAGGAATCATCCAATCAGGGACTGTTACTCCCTGATCCCTTCTGATTTTTGCTTCGCGAAAGATTGAGGGCTTCAGGAATGATCCGAGAAGGTTACCATTGTAGTCGTACCAATAGAGTAGATCTCTGAGTTGTTCGATTGGAGTTTTGTATAACTCAGAGATACGCTGAAAGCAATTGCGACCGGTGAAATCATAGAAAAAGATACCGAATGGATCACTGAGAACTTTACCAGGGATGAAGTCTTCAGCTGGAGGTAAGGAGATATCGAGACCAGAGAGATCGGGATTGGGGCCAAGAACTGCTTCACGAGAGAATTCAATCCCTGTTTCGTTTCTTATCACGGGGCCTGAAGATGAAGGAGTCTTCTTCTTCTTCTTCTTCTTCTTTGTAGCAGTTCATTTCGGCTGAATTGGTGGAGGAGGTGGAATGTCAACCGCTGAGGTTACCATGCCGATCAACTTGTTTATGGCTTATTCAACACATGGCTTGAAGGACGAGCGGGATCGCTGAATTACGATTCTCATTTCCAACCATTCAGGGAACCTGAGTTTATCCAGGGTTGACATGTAGCAGATCTTCTTGTCACCATTTTCTATGATTATCTGGACATCGAAAATCGATACCTTCTTGACTATTTTCCTTCTTATATTGACAGAGCTTATTCTTGATGGACGACTTCTGAAGAGGCACTTTTTCTTACACCAGGCCAATGTGGAGTCACTGACCTTGGTCTTTTCTTCTTTCTTCTTCTGGGCCTCCTTTATCAGTTGTTGTTGGACTGCCTCAGGGAACTTCTTCAGTTTTGGATCCCTGGCTGAACGTTGGGCTAATTCGAGAGCATAGTTTTTATCACTTAGATGAGGAGGAACCAATCGCTGACTTTCTAACTTCTTGATCATTGCTGCTCTCTTTTGATCATCTTCACTTGGCCTTTGAGGAGGCAAGGAAGGTCTTCGAGGGTGGGAGAGAAACTCTTCTTCTTCAGCAAGTTCATCAGCCTCATGCAGTACTGAGGCTGGGATTATTTTCATATCATCAACTCTAGCGGCTGGGATTTTTGTAGGGATAGATTGAGAAGCTTCAGCTTGAGCCTCAAGCAGGGGAGAGGACTAGCTGATACAAAATGATCATAGAGGTTAGATCATTTGAGGAAAAAGAGATAGAGAAAGGAGAGCTAGGTGTTTAGAGGTTTAAGAAGGAGAAGGGTTGAGATTGAAAAGGGGTAGAGGAGGGATGTAGTATAGGGAAAAAGGATGTAGTGTACCTGATAAGTTGGTTTCTTCAACAAGATTGTCAAATTGCCTTCAGCGGCAAGTCCCTTTTGCCTTGTCCCCTCCCCTGGTTCGTTTATTGAAACCCCTTAAAGAGCAAGGGCTCTGATTGTTGCAGGCTGAAAGAAGAACCCGTCGTCTTCATCATCGTCATCATTATCATATTTTGGAGATAATGATGGTTCATCGTCATTCAGCTCGACGTCTTCTTCTTCTACCTCCCCCATCCTCTGAAGGAATTACAACAACAACTTTCAAGGGAGAATGAGGAGTGACATCACCTTGCTCCCCCTCAAATGGAGAGGGACTTCCAGTGGTTCCCTCAGGATTCTCATCTTTCTGAGGGTTGTCATTTTCAGGGTTTAATTCCTCCCCCTCAACATTCTGGGGAAGGTCTTCGTTTGTCTTATCCCCCTCTTCCGCTGAATGGGTGGGGGAGGCAATGGTAGTAGCAGTAGTATCGGCTTCAGGGACCCTGTCTTCTTGGCCAGGGTTCCCTACATGTTGTTCCACCACTGTCATTCTGTCTTCAAGGCCACAAATGGCAGGTGTACTTTCAAGAATAAATTCCACTGCCATCTTCATCTTATCCTGGTCATTCTAAGAGAAGTGAGACGGAGGGACAGTGGGGGCGTCCAACCTTTGGAGGATCTTGGTGAGCAGGTCTTTATTACCAGCGACTTGTTTGGTAAGGCTGCTCACTTCACCTTGTAGACCTGAGAAGTTGGTCTTTAGAGAACTCACCTCACTGTTGAGGTTTGAGAAGCCGTTGGAGAGATCAATGACGGTGGTGTTGAGTTTGGAGATGGTGGATGTGTTGTTGATGATGGCGGTTTTGACAGTGTTCAATCCCCCATCGAGTTTGGAGATGTCACTGTTGGAAGCCTTGTCAGCAACAACAGTGGTGATATTCTTCAGTGTTTCTCCAACGTATGTAACCGCTGAAGTATTGCCGGAGAGAGTAGTGGAAAGATTGTCCACTTTTTTCAGCTATATTCGTAAGGGACGAGCTGATGGTGCCCGAATTTGGACCTGTAAAAGATAATAACTTGTGAGCAAAGGAAAACTCAAAAGTTGAAGGTGCAGAGAGAGATGAAGAAGAAGATGTAGATGGGATACCTGTAGGAGGGTCGGAGAAGGTGTTGAAGTCTCGGATCTCTGAAAAGTGTTCCATGTCATCTTCAAGAGATCTGACAGGAATAGACGTACCTACAGGTCCAGTGGTGTTATGTTGAATCAGGTTCTGTAGGGCGTCAGCGTTGGTGTCGATCAGTGGAAATGAGGGCATCATTGCGGCGATCGTGTAGAAGAATGAAGTAGAAGGAGAAGCGACGATTGAGAGAGGTGGGGTTGTTGCAGCTTTAGCGTTGAATACGCTGGAAATAATCTCTGCAGCGCTTTGAGGCGTTGAGGACTGGGGTTGCTCATCCAGGTGACTTCAGTAAACTGAGTCACTGGGGCGGTTGTGAAAGGGGTGGCTTCTGCATATGTGGCAGAGTGAACCACAAAATCATCCAACGTTCCCTGTGAAGAGGCGAATGTGGAGTCTTGAGCCTGAGAATGCTTGGGGATCTCCGTTGAGGACTTCTTGGTCTTACGACTGCCAAGTTGGGATGAAGAGTGTTTCCTCTTTTTAAGAGAGGAAGTTGTAGTGGTCGGGGTATCAGCGGTTGGGGTTGCCGCTGCTGTAGTAGTAGCCACTGAAGAAGAAGCAGGAGTGCGGAGAAGAGAGAGTAAAGTAGAAACTAGAAAGACTTACCTCGTTGTCCACCGGTTTGAAGTCGAGCACTTTTGGGCCGACTTGGGAGAGCTTCAGGTCTCCTTGTTTAGGGTAGAGGTCCTTGAGGCCGTACTGGAGGATAGCACTAATAAACCGCGGGTAGGGAACAGTGTTGGGGAGGTCAGGCGCCTCAACTCTGTCCATCATGTCTTCGAAAATGACTCGGGCATAATCGACATGCAAGCCTTTGAGAAGAGCATAGGCCATGGCACACTGAGTCTTGGAAGCTTGGTCAGTGGAGCCGGTTTTCGCTGTCATGCAGTTGATAACATGAGCGAATATGAAATTGATCTCTGAAGGCATCTTGTTCTTCAGGACCGTTGTGATCTTCTTCTCTGGGCCTTTGCGACCAATATTCCAGAGATACTTAATTTTGTCCAAGAAGGAGATAATTTCCTCCTTTCCGTCAGGGGAATTTGGGTCAGGGAAGGGAACGAAAGGATGTTGTTTGTTGCCAGCTGGGAGGTTCAGGGCTGCACGGATTGCAGCGGGTGAAATGCTTCCGTGACCCAGCTCAGTCTGAAAGTCAATAACAGAGAATTCCTTTTTGGTTTTGGTAGAGATGGCAATGGTACAGTAAGCAATGTACCAGAACTGCTGGAGAAGATGTTTGTGCGCTGGGGTATGATGGTCATCGTTGTGGCAAGAGGACAAGTCTTGATGAAGTTCACAGCGTCTGTCAGGTGGGGGGAAGGTTTCTTCTTTGGAAATTCAAGAAGAGCGTATGAGTTGTTGGTGGCAAATGTGATTTGGTGTAGGTCATGCTTCATATTTTCAGCCCTTGTCATGGTGGATGTAGTAGTGGTGTTGGTAGCAGTAGCATCAGTGGTAGCAACCATTTCTGTTTGAGAAGAAGATAATTTAGAAAAAATTCTTAAAATGGAAATGATTTTTCCAAAATGAGGGTTTTTGAGGTTTTAGGGGTTTTCAGTTTCTTTTTAGGGAAAGAATATGTAAAAATAGGGTTTTCTAGTTTTTAAGAAAGTTAAAAACTAGTGAAAACATGTTTTTCAGTTTCTTTTTAGAAAAGGATTCTGGAAAAACGTATGAAGTTTAAGTTTATGATTTTTAGTACACACTTAAAAGAAAAAATTATTTTTAAGTTTTGTTTTTATGATCATGAAGAAGATGATCAGAGGTTTAAAACACTTTTGATTGATCTTTTAAGAACAAGAAGAAGATCAAAACAAGATAAAAGAAGTTGTTTGGGATGAAATATTAACCTGATGTTGATTGTTTGAAAACACAAAGGTTCACAATAATCCGAGAAAACAAGAATGGAAGGAAGTTCTTTCTGCTTTTGAGAGTTCGAGAGCGTAAAATGAAAAAATATAAACAAGGATTGTTTATATAGTGGGAGTAGAGAGAGAAAGTGATGAGCGGGAAAAAGAAACTCATCATGACACGTGACACGTCTCTTGAAGCGTATTGGTCAAGAATTCAAACAGACGAACGTGTCAGACGAAAAGGCGTGCCAGGGTTTATCCGTTGTATGACGTCACAACTGTCCTTTCACATTTTAAGTTATCTCCGAAGGTTTTGAAAGTCTCAGGGATAATTTTAAAAGAATCACTGATGAGAAATATCAGTGAGCATAGTTTTCAAAAGAATCACTGAAGCAAGAGATATTCAGCGATACAAAATATGTTGAAATTCTGCATACTGAAGTAAACTTCAACGTTTTAAAAGAGAGAACATACCTTGATATCAGTGAATCATTTTATTCAGAGATTAGATGATGAATAAGGAGATATAATTTTCTTTATCACTGATCTAATGCGTTACCACTGAAGAATTATTCTTCAAGGTTCAGCATGCCAAGCTCGCTGATGAGAAAGTTGAATCTTGTCTCATCAAGAGGTTTGGTAAAAAGATCAGCTAACTGAAAGTCGGTTGGGATAAAATGAAGTTCTATATCACCATTCATCACATGATCTCTGATAAAGTGATACTTGATCTCGATGTGTTTGGTCTTTGAGTGTAGCACTGGATTGTTTGCTATAGCGATGGCACTAGTGCTGTCGCAATAGATTGGAATTTTGGAGAGCTGAAGATCATAGTCCAATAGTTGATTTCTCATCCATAAGACTTGAGCACAACAGATTCCAGCGGCTACATACTCAGCTTCAGCGGTAGAGGTGGACACTGAACTTTGTTTCTTGCTTGTCCAACTTACCAGCTTTCCACCCAGGAGCTGACAACCTCCTGTGGTGCTTTTCTTGTCCAGTTTGCAAAATGCAAAGTCACTATCTGAATAGGCAGTTAGATCGAACCCTGAGCCTTTGGGATACCAAAGACCTAGGTTGGGAGTACCCTTCAGATATCTAAAAATTCTCTTTACAAAGATCAAATGAGATTCCTTAGGTTCAGATTGATATCGTGCACACAAACAAGTAGCATACATAATATCAGGTCGGCTAGCTGTGAGATAAAGAAGGGAGCCGATCATCCCACGGTACGCAGTGACATTAACCGGTTTCCCTGAATGATCTTTGTTAAGTGTCAGAGGCGGTGCCATAGGGGTTTTCATCACTGAGCTTTGAGTCAGATCAAATTTCTTCAACATGTCTTTGACATACTTACCTTGGTGGATAAACGTACCCTTATCATTCTGCTTGATTTGGAGTCCAAGGAAGTAGGTCAACTCACCCATCATACTCATATTCAGATTTCATTCTTGTTGAGAAACGAGTACATAATTCAGGGTTAGTAGAACCAAATATAATATCATCGACATATATTTGAACACGAATAATATGACCTTTTACTTTCCTGAAAAATAGAGTGTTGTCAATTTTGCCACACTCAAATTTTTTGATGAGAAGAAAAGAGAATAGAGTGTCATATCATGCACGTGGAGCTTGTTTCAGCCCATAGAGTGCCTTATCCAGTTTATAAACATAACCTGGATGCTTAGGATCAGTGAATCTTGGAGGTTGTTCAACATAGACTTCTTCATTCAGCCTTCCATTTAGGAATGCTGATTTCACGTCCATTTGATATACTTTGAAGTCTCTATGAATAGCGTAAGCTAGAAATAGACGAGTAGCTTCGATTCTTGCCACTGGGGCAAAGGCTTTGTCATAATCTATACCTTCCTCTTGTCTGTATCCCAGAGCAACTAGACGGGCTTTGTTGTGGGTTACAGTTCCATTTTCATCTAACTTATTTCGATAGACCCACTTAGTGCCTATCACTGATTTGTCAGATGGTCTTGGAACGAGATTCCAAACCTTGCTTCTTTCGAATTCAGTCAGCTTTTCTTGCATAGCGCTGACCCAGTTTGGATTTCGGAGGGCATCATCAACTTTCTTTGGTTCAGTTAGTGATATAAAATTTACATAAAAACAAATGTTACCTGCTTTGCGTCGAGTCTGAACACTTACATTTGGAACACCAAGAATTTGATCAATAGGGTGATTTATGGTCCATCGCTGAGCAGGAGCATGAGCCGCTGACTCAGAATGAAACTCTGGAATCACTAAAGAGGAAACTTCAGCGATGTCAGGTAGTAGAGGCACGATAGGCAGATCAGATGAAATTTCGTTCACTGACTACTGAGAGGTTGATGGAATATCAGATGATGGTTCAGAAACAGGCATAGTGTTGATTGGAACAACTGAAACCCAAGATGATTCAGCTTCACTTGTCTGCACGCTGGGAATGATGATAGGATCATCATCAGCGGTAGGAGTGTTGACCTGAGGGTCAGGGTTAGGAACAGTTTCTGAATCTCCAAAATGAGAAAACATCCACTGATTGAGTTCTTCGTTATCAGCAGATGGTCTTGAGTTCGCTGAATGGGATTCGTCAAAGGTGTCATGAATAGTTTATTCTACAGTTTGTCTTCTCTTGTTGAAGACTCTGAAGGCTTTGGATATAGAAGAATATCCAAGAAATATTCCGTCGTCAGCTTTGGGATCGAATTTTCCAAGAGCATCTCTGTTGTTTAAGATAAAGCACTAACAACCAAAGATGTGGAGAAAGCTGATAGATGGCTTTCTTCCATGGAAAAGTTCATATGTAGTTTTGTTGAATCTTTTGACGATCAGCGATCTATTTTGTGTAAAACATGCAGTGTTGACAGCTTCTGCCAAGAACTGAGTAGGTAGATGAGAATCGCTGAGCATTGAACAAGCAGCTTCGATGATCGTACGATTTCTTCTTTCAACGACTCCATTTTGTTGTGGTGTTCTCACTGAAGAAAAATTGTGAGAAATACCCTTACTTTCAAAGAAGTTATCAAGGGAACTGTTTTTGAATTCAATTCCATGATCACTTCTTATTGAGCAAACAGTGAGATTATTCAGGACTTCCATTTTCCTGACAAAGGACATAAATTCTTCTTAGGTGTCGCTCTTAGCACGGAGAAACATTACCCAGGTGTAGCGAGAGAATTCGTCCACGATAACCAGCGTGTATTTCTTTCCAGCGATGGATTGAACGTTGACAGGGCCAAACAGATCCATGTGGAGAAGTTGAAGAGGAGATGACACTGAGGAAACTTGGTTTGACTTGAAGCTAGCTTTGGTTTGTTTTCCTTTTTCACACGCTGAACAAGCAGTTCATTTCGGCTGAATTGGTGGAGGAGGTGGAATGTCAACCGCTGAGGTTACCATGCCGATCAACTTGTTTATGGCTTATTCAACACATGGCTTGAAGGACGAGCGGGATCGCTGAATTACGATTCTCATTTCCAACCATTCAGGGAACCTGAGTTTATCCAGGGTTGACATGTAGCAGATCTTCTTGTCACCATTTTCTATGATTATCTGGACATCGAAAATCGATACCTTCTTGACTATTTTCCTTTTTATATTGACAGAGCTTATTCTTGATGGACGACTTCTGAAGTGGCACTTTTTCTTACACCAGGCCAATGTGGAGTCACTGACCTTGGTCTTTTCTTCTTTCTTCTTCTGGGCCTCCTTTATCAGTTGTTGTTGGACTGCCTCAGGGAACTTCTTCAGTTTTGGATCCCTGGCTGAACGTTGGGCTAATTCGAGAGCATAGTTTTTATCACTTAGATGAGGAGGAACCAATCGCTGACTTTCTAACTTCTTGATCATTGCTGCTCTCTTTTGATCATCTTCACTTGGCCTTTGAGGAGGCAAGGAAGGTCTTCGAGGGTGGGAGAGAAACTCTTCTTCTTCAGCAAGTTCATCAGCCTCATGCAGTACTGAGGCTGGGATTATTTTCATATCATCAACTCTAGCGGCTGGGATTTTTGTAGGGATAGATTGAGAAGCTTCAGCTTGAGCCTCAAGCAGGGGAGAGGACTAGCTGATACAAAATGATCATAGAGGTTAGATCATTTGAGGAAAAAGAGATAGAGAAAGGAGAGCTAGGTGTTTAGAGGTTTAAGAAGGAGAAGGGTTGAGATTGAAAAGGGGTAGAGGAGGGATGTAGTATAGGGAAAAAGGATGTAGTGTACCTGATAAGTTGGTTTCTTCAACAAGATTGTCAAATTGCCTTCAGCGGCAAGTCCCTTTTGCCTTGTCCCCTCCCCTGGTTCGTTTATTGAAACCCCTTAAAGAGCAAGGGCTCTGATTGTTGCAGGCTGAAAGAAGAACCCGTCGTCTTCATCATCGTCATCATTATCATATTTTGGAGATAATGATGGTTCATCGTCATTCAGCTCGACGTCTTCTTCTTCTACCTCCCCCATCCTCTGAAGGAATTACAACAACAACTTTCAAGGGAGAATGAGGAGTGACATCACCTTGCTCCCCCTCAAATGGAGAGGGACTTCCAGTGGTTCCCTCAGGATTCTCATCTTTCTGAGGGTTGTCATTTTCAGGGTTTAATTCCTCCCCCTCAACATTCTGGGGAAGGTCTTCGTTTGTCTTATCCCCCTCTTCCGCTGAATGGGTGGGGGAGGCAATGGTAGTAGCAGTAGTATCGGCTTCAGGGACCCTGTCTTCTTGGCCAGGGTTCCCTACATGTTGTTCCACCACTGTCATTCTGTCTTCAAGGCCACAAATGGCAGGTGTACTTTCAAGAATAAATTCCACTGCCATCTTCATCTTATCCTGGTCATTCTAAGAGAAGTGAGACGGAGGGACAGTGGGGGCGTCCAACCTTTGGAGGATCTTGGTGAGCAGGTCTTTATTACCAGCGACTTGTTTGGTAAGGCTGCTCACTTCACCTTGTAGACCTGAGAAGTTGGTCTTTAGAGAACTCACCTCACTGTTGAGGTTTGAGAAGCCGTTGGAGAGATCAGTGACGGTGGTGTTGAGTTTGGAGATGGTGGATGTGTTGTTGATGATGGCGGTTTTGACAGTGTTCAATCCCCCATCGAGTTTGGAGATGTCACTGTTGGAAGCCTTGTCAGCAACAACAGTGGTGATATTCTTCAGTGTTTCTCCAACGTATGTAACCGCTGAAGTATTGCCGGAGAGAGTAGTGGAAAGATTGTCCACTTTTTTCAGCTATATTCGTAAGGGACGAGCTGATGGTGCCCGAATTTGGACCTGTAAAAGATAATAACTTGTGAGCAAAGGAAAAATCAAAAGTTGAAGGTGCAGAGAGAGATGAAGAAGAAGATGTAGATGGGATACCTGTAGGAGGGTCGGAGAAGGTGTTGAAGTCTCGGATCTCTGAAAAGTGTTCCATGTCATCTTCAAGAGATCTGACAGGAATAGACGTACCTACAGGTCCAGTGGTGTTATGTTGAATCAGGTTCTGTAGGGCGTCAGCGTTGGTGTCGATCAGTGGAAATGAGGGCATCATTGCGGCGATCGTGTAGAAGAATGAAGTAGAAGGAGAAGCGACGATTGAGAGAGGTGGGGTTGTTGCAGCTTTAGCGTTGAATACGCTGGAAATAATCTCTGCAGCGCTTTGAGGCGTTGAGGACTGGGGTTGCTCATCCAGGTGACTTCAGTAAACTGAGTCACTGGGGCGGTTGTGAAAGGGGTGGCTTCTGCATATGTGGCAGAGTGAACCACAAAATCATCCAACGTTCCCTGTGAAGAGGCGAATGTGGAGTCTTGAGCCTGAGAATGCTTGGGGATCTCCGTTGAGGACTTCTTGGTCTTACGACTGCCAAGTTGGGATGAAGAGTGTTTCCTCTTTTTAAGAGAGGAAGTTGTAGTGGTCGGGGTATCAGCGGTTGGGGTTGCCGCTGCTGTAGTAGTAGCCACTGAAGAAGAAGCAGGAGTGCGGAGAAGAGAGAGTAAAGTAGAAACTAGAAAGACTTACCTCGTTGTCCACCGGTTTGAAGTCGAGCACTTTTGGGCCGACTTGGGAGAGCTTCAGGTCTCCTTGTTTAGGGTAGAGGTCCTTGAGGCCGTACTGGAGGATAGCACTAATAAACCGCGGGTAGGGAACAGTGTTGGGGAGGTCAGGCGCCTCAACTCTGTCCATCATGTCTTCGAAAATGACTCGGGCATAATCGACATGCAAGCCTTTGAGAAGAGCATAGGCCATGGCACACTGAGTCTTGGAAGCTTGGTCAGTGGAGCCGGTTTTCGCTGTCATGCAGTTGATAACATGAGCGAATATGAAATTGATCTCTGAAGGCATCTTGTTCTTCAGGACCGTTGTGATCTTCTTCTCTGGGCCTTTGCGACCAATATTCCAGAGATACTTAATTTTGTCCAAGAAGGAGATAATTTCCTCCTTTCCGTCAGGGGAATTTGGGTCAGGGAAGGGAACGAAAGGATGTTGTTTGTTGCCAGCTGGGAGGTTCAGGGCTGCACGGATTGCAGCGGGTGAAATGCTTCCGTGACCCAGCTCAGTCTGAAAGTCAATAACAGAGAATTCCTTTTTGGTTTTGGTAGAGATGGCAATGGTACAGTAAGCAATGTACCAGAACTGCTGGAGAAGATGTTTGTGCGCTGGGGTATGATGGTCATCGTTGTGGCAAGAGGACAAGTCTTGATGAAGTTCACAGCGTCTGTCAGGTGGGGGGAAGGTTTCTTCTTTGGAAATTCAAGAAGAGCGTATGAGTTGTTGGTGGCAAATGTGATTTGGTGTAGGTCATGCTTCATATTTTCAGCCCTTGTCATGGTGGATGTAGTAGTGGTGTTGGTAGCAGTAGCATCAGTGGTAGCAACCATTTCTGTTTGAGAAGAAGATAATTTAGAAAAAAATCTTAAAATGGAAATGATTTTTCCAAAATGAGGGTTTTTGAGGTTTTAGGGGTTTTCAGTTTCTTTTTAGGGAAAGAATATGTAAAAATAGGGTTTTCTAGTTTTTAAGAAAGTTAAAAACTAGTGAAAACATGTTTTTCAGTTTCTTTTTAGAAAAGGATTCTGGAAAAACGTATGAAGTTTAAGTTTATGATTTTTAGTACACACTTAAAAGAAAAAATTATTTTTAAGTTTTGTTTTTATGATCATGAAGAAGATGATCAGAGGTTTAAAACACTTTTGATTGATCTTTTAAGAACAAGAAGAAGATCAAAACAAGATAAAAGAAGTTGTTTGGGATGAAATATTAACCTGATGTTGATTGTTTGAAAACACAAAGGTTCACAATAATCCGAGAAAACAAGAATGGAAGGAAGTTCTTTCTGCTTTTGAGAGTTCGAGAGCGTAAAATGAAAAAATATAAACAAGGATTGTTTATATAGTGGGAGTAGAGAGAGAAAGTGATGAGCAGGAAAAAGAAACTCATCATGACACGTGACACGTCTCTTGAAGCGTATTGGTCAAGAATTCAAACAGACGAACGTGTCAGACGAAAAGGCGTGCCAGGGTTTATCCGTTGTATGACGTCACAACTGTCCTTTCACATTTTAAGTTATCTCCGAAGGTTTTGAAAGTCTCAGGGATAATTTTAAAAGAATCACTGATGAGAAATATCAGTGAGCATAGTTTTCAAAAGAATCACTGAAGCAAGAGATATTCAGCGATACAAAATATGTTGAAATTCTGCATACTGAAGTAAACTTCAACGTTTTAAAAGAGAGAACATACCTTGATATCAGTGAATCATTTTATTCAGAGATTAGATGATGAATAAGGAGATATAATTTTCTTTATCACTGATCTAATGCGTTACCACTGAAGAATTATTCTTCAAGGTTCAGCATGCCAAGCTCGCTGATGAGAAAGTTGAATCTTGTCTCATCAAGAGGTTTGGTAAAAAGATCAGCTAACTGAAAGTCGGTTGGGATAAAATGAAGTTCTATATCACCATTCATCACATGATCTCTGATAAAGTGATACTTGATCTCGATGTGTTTGGTCTTTGAGTGTAGCACTGGATTGTTTGCTATAGCGATGGCACTAGTGCTGTCGCAATAGATTGGAATTTTGGAGAGCTGAAGATCATAGTCCAATAGTTGATTTCTCATCCATAAGACTTGAGCACAACAGATTCCAGCGGCTACATACTCAGCTTCAGCGGTAGAGGTGGACACTGAACTTTGTTTCTTGCTTGTCCAACTTACCAGCTTTCCACCCAGGAGCTGACAACCTCCTGTGGTGCTTTTCTTGTCCAGTTTGCAAAATGCAAAGTCACTATCTGAATAGGCAGTTAGATCGAACCCTGAGCCTTTGGGATACCAAAGACCTAGGTTGGGAGTACCCTTCAGATATCTAAAAATTCTCTTTACAAAGATCAAATGAGATTCCTTAGGTTCAGATTGATATCGTGCACACAAACAAGTAGCATACATAATATCAGGTCGGCTAGCTGTGAGATAAAGAAGGGAGCCGATCATCCCACGGTACGCAGTGACATTAACCGGTTTCCCTGAATGATCTTTGTTAAGTGTCAGAGGCGGTGCCATAGGGGTTTTCATCACTGAGCTTTGAGTCAGATCAAATTTCTTCAACATGTCTTTGACATACTTACCTTGGTGGATAAACGTACCCTTATCATTCTGCTTGATTTGGAGTCCAAGGAAGTAGGTCAACTCACCCATCATACTCATATTCAGATTTCATTCTTGTTGAGAAACGAGTACATAATTCAGGGTTAGTAGAACCAAATATAATATCATCGACATATATTTGAACACGAATAATATGACCTTTTACTTTCCTGAAAAATAGAGTGTTGTCAATTTTGCCACACTCAAATTTTTTGATGAGAAGAAAAGAGAATAGAGTGTCATATCATGCACGTGGAGCTTGTTTCAGCCCATAGAGTGCCTTATCCAGTTTATAAACATAACCTGGATGCTTAGGATCAGTGAATCTTGGAGGTTGTTCAACATAGACTTCTTCATTCAGCCTTCCATTTAGGAATGCTGATTTCACGTCCATTTGATATACTTTGAAGTCTCTATGAATAGCGTAAGCTAGAAATAGACGAGTAGCTTCGATTCTTGCCACTGGGGCAAAGGCTTCGTCATAATCTATACCTTCCTCTTGTCTGTATCCCAGAGCAACTAGACGGGCTTTGTTGTGGGTTACAGTTCCATTTTCATCTAACTTATTTCGATAGACCCACTTAGTGCCTATCACTGATTTGTCAGATGGTCTTGGAACGAGATTCCAAACCTTGCTTCTTTCGAATTCAGTCAGCTTTTCTTGCATAGCGCTGACCCAGTTTGGATTTCGGAGGGCATCATCAACTTTCTTTGGTTCAGTTAGTGATATAAAATTTACATAAAAACAAATGTTACCTGCTTTGCGTCGAGTCTGAACACTTACATTTGGAACGCCAAGAATTTGATCAATAGGGTGATTTATGGTCCATCGCTGAGCAGGAGCATGAGCCGCTGACTCAGAATGAAACTCTGGAATCACTAAAGAGGAAACTTCAGCGATGTCAGGTAGTAGAGGCACGATAGGCAGATCAGATGAAATTTCGTTCACTGACTACTGAGAGGTTGATGGAATATCAGATGATGGTTCAGAAACAGGCATAGTGTTGATTGGAACAACTGAAACCCAAGATGATTCAGCTTCACTTGTCTGCACGCTGGGAATGATGATAGGATCATCATCAGCGGTAGGAGTGTTGACCTGAGGGTCAGGGTTAGGAACAGTTTCTGAATCTCCAAAATGAGAAAACATCCACTGATTGAGTTCTTCGTTATCAGCAGATGGTCTTGAGTTCGCTGAATGGGATTCGTCAAAGGTGTCATGAATAGTTTATTCTACAGTTTGTCTTCTCTTGTTGAAGACTCTGAAGGCTTTGGATATAGAAGAATATCCAAGAAATATTCCGTCGTCAGCTTTGGGATCGAATTTTCCAAGAGCATCTCTGTTGTTTAAGATAAAGCACTAACAACCAAAGATGTGGAGAAAGCTGATAGATGGCTTTCTTCCATGGAAAAGTTCATATGTAGTTTTGTTGAATCTTTTGACGATCAGCGATCTATTTTGTGTAAAACATGCAGTGTTGACAGCTTCTGCCAAGAACTGAGTAGGTAGATGAGAATCGCTGAGCATTGAACAAGCAGCTTCGATGATCGTACGATTTCTTCTTTCAACGACTCCATTTTGTTGTGGTGTTCTCACTGAAGAAAAATTGTGAGAAATACCCTTACTTTCAAAGAAGTTATCAAGGGAACTGTTTTTGAATTCAATTCCATGATCACTTCTTATTGAGCAAACAGTGAGATTATTCAGGACTTCCATTTTCCTGACAAAGGACATAAATTCTTCTTAGGTGTCGCTCTTAGCACGGAGAAACATTACCCAGGTGTAGCGAGAGAATTCGTCCACGATAACCAGCGTGTATTTCTTTCCAGCGATGGATTGAACGTTGACAGGGCCAAACAGATCCATGTGGAGAAGTTGAAGAGGAGATGACACTGAGGAAACTTGGTTTGACTTGAAGCTAGCTTTGGTTTGTTTTCCTTTTTCACACGCTGAACAAAGAGATTCCTTAGCGTATGAGTGTTGAGGAAGACCAGTGACTAACTCTTTTGAAGAAAGAGTATTTAGTGTCTTGAAGTTGAGATGGGAGAGCCTTTTATGCCATAGTCAGTTGACATCAGAAGAGGCTTTGGAGAAAAAACAAGCATTTTCAGTGGTTGTTGAGTCTATGTTTATTACATAAACATTTTCCAAACGATATCCACCGAGAGCAACTTTCTCCTTCTTGTCAGTGATGAAACATGCTTCCTTAGTGAAGCAAACTTTGAAGTCCTTGTCACATAGCTGACTGATGCTAAGAAGATTGTGCTTCAGCCCTTCAACGTATGCGACTCTTCTGAAGGTTGTTGTACCATTTGAGAGTACACCAAACCCTCGGGTATAGCCTTTTCCATTTCAACCAAAGGTCACAGAGGGACCTTTCTCTTCCTTGTATTCAGTGAGCAGGTTTTTTTTCTAGTCATATGTCGAGAGCATCCACTATCAAGATACCAGATACCGTTCGAGACCTGTAAACAAAGGAAGATTAGTTTTGAATAGGTACCCACTTAACTATGGGACCACATTTGTCAGTGGTGGTAGAGGAAGTAGAAGGTTCAGCAATCTTCGCAGCATTTGAAGATTCAGCTTCAGTGGCATTCTTCACTTTGGTTAATTTCTTAACCTCAGTTGTGGTTTTCACCTTAACCTGATTTGCACCAGGATTGGTCTTCTTTGCCTTGGGGGCATTGATCTTCACCTTATCTAATTTCTCAGCTTTGGTGGCCTCAGGGCATTTGCTAGCAATGTGATCGGTAAGTCCACAATGATAACATTTTCTATAGCTAAAAGTAGCTTTAGGACCATTTGCATGCTTATTAGATATTTTCAAATGAGCAGGGCCAGCACCAAGAATACCTTTGGCATTGGAAATTGGAGGAACTATCAGTTCTTCGGATTTCTTACCAGTGACATCCACTCTTATTTTAGGAGTAGATCGCTAAACGAATTCAGGGATCTTGGTCCTAGAAGTAGAGGGATGGCTCGCTGAAGGTTTTGAAACTTTCAGCTTAGGTACATTGGTACCCTTTTGAGGTTTTTGAACAACTTTTTCTTTACCTTTAGGAATCAAGGTAGGTTTGTCCTCAGGGATGGGAGTTTTAGAAGACGAGCATTGAGATGAAGAGGTGTCAGGGATAGATGACACGGACATTCCAAACTTAAGCATGGAACAATCAATGGTTGGTTCTTCAGCGTCAGCTTTGTAACCAAGACCACGCTTGTCACTAAGAGGGATTTGAGCACCTATTATCTCAGTGATATTTGCTGAGGATTTATACCATCCTTCAACAGTATCTTTTTCTGCTTTCAGTTCAGCGATAGCTTGTTCACGCTCGATACTGATAACTTGATTTACATAGACCCGATCTTTCAAATTATTTTCAATGTCCTAAAGCTCTTGAATCTTTAAATGACATTGTTTGAGTTGTTCAGCTAAATCTTGATTTAGTTGTTCAGCTTTGGTCTTGCCATTCATGGCATCATATAAATCAATAGTCAGTATATCGATAGCACGAAGTCTATCAGCTTCAGGGAAGGCTGAAGTAGCAGTAGAAGAGTTTGATACTTGAGAGGTAGAAGTAGAGGTAGAGGGAATTTAAGCTTTTTCTTCCTCTTCTTGTATTTGGGCCATGAGGCAGAGATTAGCCTCATCATCATCAGAGTCAGATGATTCTTCATCAGATTCATCCCAGTCATGATCTTCAGCGATCAGACCCTTACCTTTCTTTTTGTAGCCTTTCAGCTTTTCATATTTTACTTTCAGCTTTTAGTATCTGTCATCTCTAGCCCTGGGGTTAGAGGATTTCTTGAAGGAGGAAGATGAAGGTTTGAAGACTTTCTTTGACCTGCATTCACTGGCAAAGTGTCCTACTTTTTTCACAGTTAAAGCAGGTAGCAGTAGCCTTATCTACAAGAGTAGATTTAGGCTTGTCAGTGAGTGAAAGAGGTTTATTTCTTCAGAAGTTACTCTTTCTATCAAACCTTCTGAAAGAATTTTTCAGGAGTGCTAGAGATTCATCAAGTTCTGAAGGATCAGCGTCTGATGAATCATCAGAGTTAGATTCCATTTCAGTGATCGTGACAGTTGATCGCTGAGCAGGTACTGAATCTGAGGAGAGTAAAGCAACAAGTGTGCTTTTGGAATCTTTGACAAAATTCTTTTTAAGTTGACACGACTGCTCATGATTGAGCATAGTGCCAAATAAGGTAGGAAGGGTCATGAATTTTAGATCCTTAGAGAGCTTAAGACACATGGAATAATTGTCCCATCTTTCAGGAAGACATTCTAAGAATTTTGTCAGGATCTTAAAATTAGAATATTCTTTACCAACAGTTTTTAAGTCTATGATTAAACAATTAAAACGTTGATGTACTTCAGAAAGAGTTTCATTCTTACCACTGATGAAACTTTTATACTGTCTTACCAGGTTAATTTTTCTTGAGTCCTGGACTTCAGTAGTACCTTCATACTGAACACATATAGTGTCCCACATGGCTTTTGAACTCTTCGGGTTCATGATGGAGTGGTAGACTTCATCAGGAAGAGCCATAGAGATGATAGACCTGGCCTTTGTATCAATGGCCACCTTCTTCTTATCTTCTTCAGTCCACTGAGAAACTTCTCTGATGAGAGTTCTCTCAGGGATGGCAGGGGTGGTAGCTGTGGCAGCAACAGGACCATGGACCACATGGGGAACATAAGGTCCATTTTCCACATAGTATGGTATAGTAGGATCTACACCTTCTAAGAAGAGCATCATTCGATTTTTCCAGAGGTTGAAGTTATCTTTACTAAATCGAGGAGGTTTGGCAAGAGAGCCATTATCTATGTAATTTGCATTCTGATGGTTTGCCATTTTAGAAGAATAGTAAGGAAGAGAAAAAGAGAGTATAAGCAAGATCTTGTTTATTAGATTAAACAAACTACTCTGATACCACTTGTTGGTCCCGAAGGGGTTATACAAGTTTGTAGAGGGGGGGGGGGGGGGGTGAATACAAACACGGATTTTTATCTTTCTAAATTGTTTATTGATATATATCAAACAATTTACAGTTTGTTGCGAAATAAGATCAAGTTAAAAACCTAATCTAAACAAACTATGAGAACACACATATTTCTTACACTAAGAAATAGAGAGAAAAGAAATAAGAAAACTAAGGAGAGTTTTCTAACACTAAGATAGTTCAGCGAAGAAGAAAGTCGAGCACTTCAAATATGAAGTAGGGTTTCCTTTATATACTGCATGCATTTAATGCAAGTCAGTATACCTTTACACGTGGCATCTTCTGATTGGATGCATGAATTTGACTTTGTATAACCTCCTCTTGGCCGCATGATGTACAGCGTAGTTGGCAGATTTGGTTGTACGATTTCAGACAAAGGATGTCTTTTCTGACATATCGTACAAAAGGAGTGTAAGGAGATAAGACAAAAGTTACTTGTAGAGCAGGCTTCATGATCAGCGTTCGCTGAATGAATCTTTATCAGTGAATGATAAAGTTCAGCGTTCGCTGAAGTCTTCTACTTGAAACTTCGTGTAAATTAGACAAGTATTTTCTTCGCTGATGTCCGCATCAGGTCACTAGTAGACTTAGTCACTTGTTCTTCAGCTTGGTCTTCGATTTCAGCGTTGAACATGGATGACGCGAATCTTGTCTTCAGGGATCATAAGCAAACAATTAAAGATGAATGTATTCAGTGATCATCAGTGAGACTCAGGGCTCACTGATGTACATGTATCGCTGAATCAAATAATAAAGACAGCAGTTTCCCATCAACGATACTAAACAGACTTAGTATATTTTCTTAGATGGTGAAACTCTATTACATAGTGTTTACTTACAATTTTAACTAAGTGTTTCTCAGGGTCATTATCAAATCACTGAAGGTTTGGATCAACATAGATGTATTTGTATTATCATGAGTAGGGTCTTTTTTGTAATTTAACTAATCTTGCTCTTCAAGCTAATGAAACTCATACACGTATGCCCTTTTGAATTCTCATTTAATCCATCTTTAATGCCCTCTTAAAATTTTGCCATATCAATGTATCAATTTCTTTTTTCTCTTGGTCTCCCTTTTCTTTGATGTTCTTGATAACTTTTGCTTTTTACTTATGCTAGGATTTTGTTAAGCTATCGCAACGGGAACTGTTAAATTTGTCTGTGTATTCGAGTTGTTAAGGTTTATGGATTGTGGAATTTTGTGGTTATGATCTAAGGTAAGGTTTTATGTACTTTTCGAGATTTTGGTTGCATTATAATTTTATGTATGTTTGTTTCTTATTTTGAATGTGGTAAGGATTTTGATGGGTTATCTCTACAGAATTCGTTCAATTTGTATTCAAAGCAATTAGTGTTTTTGGGTTGTGCTTGTGGTTATAACAAGGTAAGGATTTCATGTATGTTTGTTTACTGATTTTTATCGCATATATGTTCATATCATGATTTTGATCGTAAAATAATTGTATGTATGTTTGTTTGTTTTGTTATTTTGAACGCGACAACGATTTTGCTCGGTTATCTCTACAAAGACCGTTTAATTTGTGTGGCTTGCTTCGCATAGGCTGCACGCGGCTAGCTATGTCCCATGCGTCAGTTTGTGGATCGCGCGCTTTCCCATAACTTCTCATACCAGACCAACCCACTAAAATGCAAATAGGGATCAGAAATGTGGTCAATGTCACGATGAATAAAGAGATACCGTCTATACCCAAATAAAAATGGATGTTTTCATAAGGAAGCCATCGAAGGCTTTCCATAAATTGAGATTTGGCCGTAGAAGGATCGAATTGTATCCGAAGAACAGGGGAATACAAAAAAAGTTATAAGAGATGCACACAGACCAATCAATCGTATCGGTCGTATTCTTGAATTTGGAATGACGTATCAGAGCTATTAAAGGTTTTAGGTTGTGGGGTTTTTTGGTTTTTATCTAAGGTAAGGATTGTATGCTTCACAATTTTCATCGCAATATAATTTCAGTTTTGTCCTTTTTTTTATTTTGATTACTGTTTGGGTAAAAAAATCACACCCTCGACCGACTTGGGAAATTCCCTCGACATGACCCATGAACATTGATTACCCTAATGACCAAGGATATCTACGACAGTCATACCCCCGGCCGACAAGGATAATACCCATTATTGTCATATCCCCGACATACGTTAATAACCACGATAGTTGGTTATTGAAAGACATCTTATGTCACCAGTCTTACGTCACTGGTCTTACGTCATCGGTCTTACGTCACCAGTCTTATGTCGCCAGTCACGATTCGTCGGTCTTGTGTCGACAGTCTCCTGTCGTCGGTCTTCTATCGCATGTTAACTGTCACCAGTAAACATGTCGCATCTGTCATATCTCTTGTCCTAAGACCTGACACTTGGTCATGGTTAACCAAAGGCAACTCAAGAAGGTAATTGTCTTACTTAAATCCTCATTAATTGACAACCGTTACGCATTTATTGCCGGTCCTATTTATAACGGAAGAATTATGACCAAGATTCATCTCATTAATACATCAAACGTAACCAACGACCAACATTTAATTCTACAATTAAGACGCGACCGTTACGAACATTATTATCATTTTTTGGCTCACAAATGCTCCACAATTAGTTCTCTACAAGCAGAACTATTACTGGACTTATTTCGCAGGAAAACCTTATTTTCATCTTGCGACAGCATCATCCTGACATCCTGGTCCTGCGAGAATATCGTCCTGACATCTTGGTCCTACGACATTTTCATAAGACCATTCTTGTATTAAGATAAGGTCTTACAAGACATTTACAGTCATATACATGGTCGTGTATTTCGGCGATGGTCGTATGCTTCATAAGACCGACGTCCAGAACTCAAGACGGTCGTACGATTATACTAACCATTAATGGTCAACAGCCGTTTCTTTTGTTCATTAATGCAGGTCCACGAGCATTTATGGTACAACGGCCAGTAACGGACGAGCTATTAATGGCATTAAAGACCCGACAGCGGTTATGAAACAGGCCATCAAGACACATTTAATACCGGCAAAAGCTATATAAGAGCCTGCTCACCATTTAAGTGGAAGAGAATTTTTCTACACTCAATCAACTAACAATACGTACAACACATGAACTCAACCTCTTCCACAATCTTACATCAAGAGCATTCGAGTGCATATCGCTCACGCAAGTCTCGCACGACGACAACTTATTTCGCACGATCTACGCACGACGCATAGTTTAATCACACGACTAAGTTCATTTTTACATTTATTTGTAAACTGTTATACACAAAACACCTGTACAAAAGGACTTTCGGCCCTGATTGGCGATTATAGTGCACTGTCGACTCCCACAAGTCGACCGCGGTTTTTTCCCTCGTTTTGGGGTTTTCCGCGTCACCAAAATCTCTTGTTTCATCTACATTTTCTTTGTTATTTTTCTTGTTTATTTCTATGGTTCAATCTGTAGTTGATAAGGTCCGAAACCAAACCTTAAATCGTATTTTTATGCGATTTTCGGCATAAGACAGTTTAGTGCAATTTTTTGCATTAACATTCTTTAATTGTATTATAATTTTATATATGTTTGTTTTGTGATTTTGATTACTTCATGGTTTAATTTGTATCAGGTCGTGAAGATTTGAAGTCTTCAAGTTCGGTATGCGATTCGATTGAATAACTCCAAGTTTCTTCTTTTGGGGACTATATGATTGTCTTTTGATTAGAGTTGATTGAATAGCTCCAAGTTTATACGTATACCACACCTAAGTTATGTTTATTTGATCATAATGCCACAAGTAATTTGTTTTCCTTTTTCTAATTTTTCTAGGTCTTTTCGTTGTTCAAGTAATGACTAGGAAAAGAGTGAAATGAAAACTTTGGAAAAAATCAAGTAGGTAGAATTCATTAGGACTTTTTGAAGCCGTTGAACTAAGAACCAAGAAATGCGACAATAGCTTGTGCGAATTATGACAATAAAGTCTTGAAACCTTATACTAAGGCAATTGATTATCTTAATGCTATATTAGAGGCTCACTGTCACTTTCTAAAGCATATTGGATTATAGCTTTAGTTCTTCGTCAATCTATGCAAGTTCTTTAAAATTCCCATATGTATATAAAATGTCTCGCAAAAGTATTATTTTATTTTATCTATTTTAGAACTATAATTATTTTGAATCACTTAATTTGTTCAATTCTAACAATTAATTTGTTGATTTCTATGATTGTCGGCTAAAGTTGTTTGGACTTGAAATTTAAGAAGGTTAGAGCATGTACCTAGCTTAAAGACCACCAGGATGGTATAATGCCATTTCATATGAATATGCATTAGAAGATTATTCAGCAACATCCACATCAGCGTGACAAAAGCATATTACCAAATCAGTCAGTAACATAGCATACTTTAAACAATCAAGATCAAAGTATGTTAAGGCTTGCTTGGATATATAAAAATATTTTGATTAAAGGAGAGATGTTTTAGGGGGGAGGGAGAAGGTGTGGGAATATAGATATATGCAAATTGTTTCAATAAGTTTCGTTGTAAAACAAGGTTATAAGTTAAATTGGGAAAATTAATTTTATGTACACCCACTATAATGTCCGGTATTTCATATACATTTGTTAGTTGTTCGAACCACATTGGGGTAGAAGAAAGTTTTTTTATATGTATTTAGCTTTACATGATCTACACCAATATAATTAAAAGCACAAAAAAAATCTTATTTATAAAACAAATCAATAAAAGTAATTTAATCTTATGAACATCCAAATACGTTCATCTTAACTTGGTTTCATTTCATCTTATATGAAAATAATACCACATTTTATCAATTGTCAGTTAACAAATCACATGTAATTTTAATTTGGTTCATATTACTTGACAAAACCAATTTCGTCACCGCGCAACGCGCGTCACACCTAGTTATAATAAAGAATAGATGTTAATGAAAGAGTTAGGGGCTGTTTGTTTACCTCTTAATGGTTCCATTAAGAGACAACCTCTGAATCGCTAAGAGGTAAATCCTGCTTGGCAAAAAAAAATGCCTTTTAATGGTTAAAAAACCCTCTGAATGATCTAGCATCATGTGCCTGCGTTAACCATTCAGCACCCTGATTTCATTCTAAACAATTACCAAACAACCATATTTCATTTTGCACTATATCATAAAAGCATCTTAATCATTCTGACCACTTAATCATCCTGCACTAAACCATTCAGCAACTGTCAAAAGCCTCTTAGAGGTGGCCATTAAGGGTAGAGGAGCCAATTAAGTCCCAAAGCCAAATCTAGACCGAGACCGTTTATCTGCTATTAGCAACCATATGGTCCATATCAGATACGATTTTATAAATGGATGGTTAAGAGACTGTCTAAATTAACTTATTAAGAATAAAAATAAACTAATAAAAGGTCACGTGTTGCTTACTTATTAGTCGGCGGACCAGTTAAAACCGATTATATTGATCCATTATTTTGGACTATAGATGAGTTGAGAAATCAAAACAGGTTGATTAACGACACTTTTTTTAACAAAACCAGATATAACTGGGTTTTGACCATTTCTGGTTAATCATGGCGGTTAACGATCAGTGTTGTAGTGGAGTCTTAGGTGTTGTTTGTTTTTTAAGAGGTCTGAAGTCTGAAGTCTTATTTCACTTCTGTTTTATAAGAGGTGGTACTGAAATCTGAAATCTGAATCATAAGACTGTTTGTTTTTGTAACGTCTGAAATCTGAAGTCTGAATTTAAAAACCAAATTCTGAAATTTGTTTCCTTGATAGAGCTGTTCATGGTAGGTTTTGACTTTGGACAAAGCTGACCATATTATAAGCATTGTTTTATTCATTTAATAAGTAACAGCTGAAATTTGAAATCGATATAACTTTATGATCGATCTAGTACAAAATGGTTGATATGTGTACATAAAAATCAAATTTGGTCGTCAGTAATGTGGTGTTATAGGTTTCTCTTTATAAGATGCTCACCGGAACGAGGATAGGCGGTGGTGGTCGGTGACGGTTGACGGTGGCAAAGATGGTGAAGGGAAGATCCGTTTTGATTTAAGGGGAGAAGTTGGCTGCCGCTGACCACCGTTTCCGTTTGGATAAAACGCAGCCGGCGATGGAGGCTGGAACGACCGGCGATGGGTGGCTGGAACGACCGGCGATGGAGGCTGGAAGCGATGGAGGAGGCAGTGATGGGTGGCTGGAATGAAATTAGGGCACAGATGAGAGAAAAAGAGGTTTTAAGATAAAAGAGTGTCTCTTGTGAATTAAGGGGTTTTAAGAGCTTTTAAGCTCTTTTTAAAAAAAAAACAAACACTTTTAAATGCATATGGTCTGACCGAATTAGACTTAAGACCTTTTAAGACTTTTTTTTTAAAAAACAAACACACCCTTAGAGTTTAGGCCAAGCTGTTAATTTCTTTTGTATTTAATCCTACTTGAAATGAAAATGGAGGCTGCATTTTGTTAAATAATTCTTGTGGCTCATTTTTACTCGAAAACAATACATGTGCTCTCTAGGTTCTCACAACGAACCTATCAACTTACTTCTTCGCGTGAGTATGATAAGCACCGAGAATTGTACATTATACGAGGGGAGAAGACTCATTGTAAACGCTTACCAGATAAAAGACGCTAACCAATAATCAGTTTTGATAATTGAGAATGTTACCCGGTAAAATAAATAAAAATGATGACTATAAATAAAAGTGATGACTATTACAGGTAAGCACTTACCCAATAAGCATTTTATAAACGGTCATTTAGTCCTTCCACGACCTTTTGAATTGTTCTTTCTTTGAGGCTCGGACCTATCATTCAGATGTCCATTGTTGCCCTCTCTTATTCCCCAAAACCTCGACTACCCCCGCACTCCCATATTAGGGTTTTTTTATTTCTTCGATTCTCTTGAGCATTTAACGTAAACTTAGTTTTGGTGTTTCAGTTCATCCATGGATTCAATAACCAAATCCCCCCCCCCCCATTTCTAACAAAAAATATGGGGAAAATCAAGATCATACCCTCCCTCTGATTCAAAATGTTCCTGCCATTGAGCATCGTACATCGTTGCTCGATTGATCCTTGCTGCATTGTTTGTATTCAGCTTTAAAAGATTGTACTATTTCATCATTACTTGTAATCTTGAATTTTAAGTAATGTGTATCAATAAACATTACTTGATACATAAAAACTTGTTTTTAAGACTTTTTCTTAAACGCTTTATAATATAGTATAGATAACCTAATTTAACTTTTTTTTATTATCATTGACTCATTGAGTAATAATACAAAACATATATGTATATAAAATTATATATGATCTTGAAATTTGCTACTATAAGTCAAGCCTTTTAAAACATCTTGACCTAAGTACGACGACAAATTAATTTGTGTATATAGCCCGGTTGCATTCTATCCAACTTAAACCCTTTGAATAATGGCTCCCCATCAAGTACAACCACACCAATATAAAAGAAAAGCCGACTTTGAGAGCATGCATCACCCTTCTCGGATCTTCTTGACCCACTTTCCAGATTTTCCGACAAAACGCTATCGGAAGTCAGCTTTGACCCACTTTGCAGGAGGCGGTACATGGTGGTTAGGAGGCGGTGGAGATGTCTACTTCTTCTTCTTCTTCTTCTTCTTCTTCTTCTTCTTCTTCTTCTTCTTCTTCCATACCCTGTAATTTTATCTGCAATATAAGTAAAACCATATTCTTCATCGTCACCATCATTCTTCAAAAACTTGGGTTCCATGTCGAAAGGAGCATCGTTGATGCCATTATGTCCAAGTAAATAAATCGAGATCACTAAACTATGGTTAATCTTTCAAATGAGTTACTGGTCATCAATAGAGTGGTGATAACTTCACCGAATTTGTTGTTGTCGAAGAGTTATGTCGTACATGGAATCGCACGACCATTTGCCATGGAAAACTTTTCTAGCATTCCAAATAAACACCGATCAGTTCATCTATTGCTTGTATATCTGCTACTTCTTTAATTAGTGATATGAAAGTAGTAATGAATGTGATGATGAATTGGATGACCAATATGAATCATAATGGGTATCACGGTGGTAAGAAGTTATTAGGTTTCACCAAAGTAATGAATGTGATGATGAATTGGATGGTAGTCGGTATCACAATGGGTATCACAGAAGTTTCTTGGGTATCACAATAGTAACAAACGTTATTATGAAATGGATGGTAGTAGGTATTACAATGAGTATCACATAAGTTATTGGTATCATGATAGGTATCACAGTGGTGTACGCCGGAATAAGTTTGGTCGGAGTAAGGTTTGGAGGAGAGAGAGAGATTTACAAAAGGACCAACTTACCCCTAACTATTATCCATAAATTTAATCTCTTTTGAAAATTAATGGATCATTACCGTGAATGCCAAAAATCGCACCAAAGTACAACTTAAGGTCGATGTGGACATTTAACAACTAAAGAAACGTATCTCAAGCCAAATAACACAATTGCGAGGAAAAAGTAAAAGAGACAAGAGATTTGGTGACGCGGAAAACCCCAAAACGAGGGAAAAAACCGCGGTCGACTCTGTGAGAGTCGACAGTGCATTATGGTCGCCAAACAGGGGCGATGTCCTTGTGTTTCGGGTGTCGATCGTACAGAGATTACAATACAAATGAAGGAAAGACTTCGAAATGTAAAATAACAAGTGTTTCGAATGTAAAAACAATGTGCGTCGTGTGTTTAAACTGTGTGTCGTGCGCTGATGTCGTGCGTCGAGAGCGATTCTTCTGAGAGCGATTTCTGTGCTTCAAGTGTTCTTTCGAGTTCGAGTGTTTGTGTCTGTTGTTTGATGTCCCTTGAACTGAGGATTGAGCTTGGAATTTATAGTCTCCGGGCGCTTTAATTGGCTCATTAAATACTTCGATAACTGTCGTAACGGACGTCGTCTTTAGTGTTGTTAATGGCTGGTCTTGTAACCGCTGCCGATATTAAATGCGCTTTGATGATTGGCTTTGTAACCGCTGTCGAGTCTTTAATGTCATTAATAGCTCGACCGTTATTGACCGTTGTACCATAATGGATTGTAGACCTGCATTAATGAACAAAAGAAACGGCTGTCGACCATTGATGGTTAGTGTAATCGTAAGACCATCTTAAGTTCTGGACGTCGGTCTTACGGAGCATACGTCTGTCACCGAAATACAAGACCATGTATATGATTGTAAATATCTTGTAAGACCTTATCTTAGTATAGGAATGGTCTTATAAAAATGTCGTGATACTAGGATAAAAATGTCGTAAGACCACTAGGTCGTAAGACCAAGATGATGATGTCGTAGGACCAGAGCGATATAAAACCGACGACAGGGGACTGTCGACGTAAGACCAACGAGTCGTAACTGGAGACACGTAACTGGCGACATAAGACTAGTGACGTAAGACTAGTGACGAGTGACATGCGACGCGTGGCTGGCGACAGGTGTGACATGCGATGCGTGTCGAGCGATCATGAGATGTAAAGTCACTATCCTGAGTGACTATTGACACAGGATGTCGTTTAATAACCAACTATCGTATGTCGGGGATATGGCAATAATGGGTATTACCCTTGTCGGTCGGGGGTATGACTTTTGTAGATATTAGGGTAATCAAGGTCCACGGGTCATGTCGAGGGAATTTCCCAAGTCGGTCGAGGGTGTGATTTTTTACCCAAACAGTTAGCCCCCCGAGATTTGAATTTCAAAGTCATTTGAATTTCAGATCTCATATCAAAGTAAAATGTGTTTATACGGAGACGTGTCACTTTTTCTAAGAAAATCGACTTGGTTAGCTTAAATCGTGAGTCCAGTCGATGGTGTTTAAGTAAGTTGCGATGATCGAATGATGACTTTTAATGCGCAAGATACTTGTGGTGTTCATCCGACGGTCATAAGACGACCTTAAAACGTAAGGAACCGACGGTGATCGTAAGACGATCTTTATCAAAATGAGACGTGTGGGTCAGGAGTCAATCGTAAGACGATTGGTCCGAAATAAAGCTTGGCGGCGATCATAAGATGATCGAACCAAGATAAAATTTAAGGATCTTGTGATACAGTCGTTAAAGACTTATGTTCTAGCGTTCCGAGCCGATACGGTCGTTTTAGACTTTTGATCTGGCTTTTAGAGCCGATATGGTCGTTATAGACCAATGATCTGGCGTTCCGAGCCGATACTGTCGTTATAGACTTGTGATATGGCGTTTAGAGCCGATATGGTCGTTAAAGACCTATGATCTGGCGTTCGAGCCGATATGGTAGTTATAGACCAATGATCCGGCGTTCCGAGCCGATACGGTCATTAGAGACCTATGATCTGGCGTTCTGAGCCGATACGGTCGTTAGAGACCTAAGATCTGGCGCTTACAGCCGATACGGTCGCTAGAGACCTATGATCTAGTGCTTACAGCCGATACGGTCGCTAGAGACCTATGATCTGGCGCTTACAGCCGATACGGTCGCTAGAGACCTATGATCTGGCGCTTACAGCCGATACGGTCGTTAGAGACCTATGATCTGGCACTTACAGCCGATACGGTCGTTAGAGACCTATGTTACGTTGTGTAAGTTTTGCTTTAGCGATAATCGGTAAAAAAATTACCTTTCTATTGAACCTGAGTATTATGTCGACTCATACATGTCATGGACAAATGAAATGTCAACTGTAAAAATTCATTAAGTACAAAAATGAACAAGAAGTCGTGCGACTTGGGCATCCATTGTAATACAACGATTAGAACGTAAGTCATAAGACTTTTTGAATCGTATAAGCAAACATAAGCGCATGCGATCAAAGCATTCATTCAGAACATGAAATTTTTCTAAGTTAAAGAACTTAGCTTGTGGGGTCGCTAGACCTTACGATCGTGTGATTTGATCATACGATGAACTTGAATCATGTGTTCCTGTAGTTATACAATCGAGTCGTCTAATGAAACTGATTGTTTATACCGTACGATTTTACTGAAGTCGTATGATAGACTTAGTAACTTATGTCGTGCGATCCTTTTCAGATGCGTTGCATTCCAGCTGCGTGGGATATTTTGACCGTCGAGGGTTTGGAGCCGATAGGCACCTTTACCCACGACTTCTGAGATACGATAAGGACCTTCCCACTTGGTGGAAAGTTTACCTGCATTAAGCTCTTGAGTGCTTTGGAACTCTCGTCGGAGGACGTAATCGCCTTCTTGAAAGACTCTTGCTTGTGATTATACGGTTAATCTTGCGACTTGCCTTTATTGGCAATCATGAGATTAAAATATGCGAGTCGTACTTATTGGCGACTTTTGCGTTTTGACATGCGTCTTACCATGACTGGTGATTATGAGATTCAATGTACAAGTCGTCTTTATTGACGACATATGTCATGACTAGCGATCGTGCGAGTCGCTTTTATTGGCGACCAACAATTTTTAACCTGCGTTTGTCGTGACTGACGATCATAAGAAAATGTGAGTCATCTTTTATTGAGGACTATAAATTGCGACCTGCGTTTGCCTTGACTGGCGATTGTAAAATATAAGTCGTCTCTTATCGACGATTACAAATTGCAACCTGCGTTTGCCATGACTGGCGATCGTAAGAAAAAACGTAAGTCGTCTTTTACTGACGACTATAAATTGAAACCTGCATTTCCCATGACTGGCGATCATAAGGTTAAAAATGTAAATCATCTTTAATTGACGATTATAAATCGTAGGACCTGTGTTTTAAGTCGTAGAGATTTTGGTTTGTCACGATGTAAATCGTAAAACCTATATTTATATGATCTTGCGAGCCTGCAATATAAAATCGGGGGTGGTCGTTGATTTTGACCAATGATCTTTTGATGCTTGAATCAACGATCATATATTAGATCAAAATAATTAAACGAGGAGAATATACTTAGAGTATATATATATATATAGAGTTGTTCTAAGTGGGATGTCACAGTTACCGTAACATGGAGTCGATAGGCGCCTTTTTCCGAGGTCTTTTGAAATCAAATGCGGTATTTTTTCAGTTTGTGAAGGGTGTTCCGAGCCCCCGAGTCCCTTGGATGATGCGATACTTTTGACGAAACATTTTTTTTTATCAGGGCTTGAATCTGGCTTCGAGCCGCATTCAATTCCGATCGAAGTTGAATCAGGGGATCTGGATAATTTGCCATGTACCTGAAAAAACTTTACAAGATCGTCAGAGCGATATGTGTGTTGGCTTGAGATTTTCTCTAGATGGGGTCCCATGGATGGCGCCAAACTGTTAATGCCAAAAATCGCACCAAAGTACAACTTAAGGTCGATGTGGACATTTAACAACTAAAGAAACGTATCTCAAGCCAAATAACACAATTGCGAGGAAAAGGTAAAAGAGACAAGAGATTTGGTGACGCGGAAAACCCCAAAACGAGGGAAAAAACCGCGGTCGACTCTGTGAGAGTCGACAGTGCACTATGGTCGCCAAACAGGGGCGATGTCCTTGTGTTTCGGGTGTCGATCGTACAGAGATTACAATACAAATGAAGGAAAGACTTTGAAATGTAAAGTAACAAGTGTTTCGAATGTAAAAACAATGTGCGTCGTGTGTTTAAACTGTGTGTCGTACGCTGATGTCGTGCGTCGAGAGCGATTTCTGTGCTTCAAGTGTTCTTTCGAGTTCGAGTGTTTGTGTCTGTTGTTCGATGTCCCTTGAACTGAGGATTGAGCTTGGAATTTATAGTCTCCGGGCGCTTTAATTGGCTCATTAAATACATCGATAACTATCGTAACGGACGTCGTCTTTAGTGTTGTTAATGGCTGGTCTTGTAACCGCTGCCGATATTAAATGCGCTTTGATGATTGGCTTTGTAACCGCTGTCGAGTCTTTAATGTCATTAATAGCTCGACCGTTATTGACCGTTGTACCATAATGGCTTGTAGACCTGCATTAATGAACAAAAGAAACGGCTGTCGACCATTGATGGTTAGTGTAATCGTAAGACCATCTTAAGTTCTGGACGTCGGTCTTACGGAGCATACGCCTGTCACCGAAATACAAGACCATGTATATGACTGTAAATATCTTGTAAGACCTTATCTTAGTATAGGAATGGTCTTATAAAAATGTCGTGAGACTAGGATAAAAATGTCGTAAGACCACTAGGTCGTAAGACCAAGATGATGATGTCGTAGGACCAGAGCGATATAAAACCGACGATAGGGGACTGTCGACGTAAGACCAACGAGTCGTAACTGGAGACACGTAACTGGCGACATAAGACTAGTGACGTAAGACTAGTGACGAGTGACGTGCGACGCGTGGCTGGCGACAGGTGTGACATGCGATGCGTGTCGAGCGATCATGAGATGTAAAGTCACTATCCTGAGTGACTATTGACACATGATGTCGTTTAATAACCAACTATCGTATGTCGGGGATATGGCAATAATGGGTATTACCCTTGTCGATCGGGGGTATGACTTTTGTAGATATTAGGGTAATCAAGGTCCACGGGTCATGTCGAGGGAATTTCCCAAGTCGGTCGAGGGTGTGATTTTTTACCCAAACAATTACCAAAAAATATATATATTAGTCATTGATTATTTGTGGTTGAGATTGGATCTCACAATTATCATAAACAACTGAGTTCTTTGGATGACCCATATATATATATATATATATATAGGGCCCTTATTATGAAACCATTGATTATAATGAAACCAGTGCAACCTGATCTGGGCCGTAGATGAAAGTGATCTACGGTTATAAAGGACGCGGTGGCAGAAAAGGTAAATAATCATGAAATTAAGGGCACGATGGTCTCATGCAGAAATATGAAAGGGTACTATCGTCATTCAATATTATGAATCACATAAGGAAATATTCCCGGTGGCGTTAATTTAGGGCACGATTTCGGAATCCGGTGAAATCGTATCCCGATTAAGCCGGATAGAGTATTCAAAATAACTGCATTCGGTGAAGAGTTGTGAAACAGGATTAGAAACAAGAGCAATTGAAGTGAAACTCAAGAAATCAAAAAATTTCAACAGAGGATAAAAAACGGCGGACAATGAAGCTATTGCGCCAATAAGAGGTTTGATTTAATTTTTTTCCCAATATAAGCAATTTCGTAATACACACCACCATTACTCACATACAATCGTTATACCAAAACAGTTAGAAGGCCAATCGAAATAATCCGATTGAAGAACTCTTTTTCAAAATTCACGAACACACGTGACAACCCAGTTGGCCTTGACGGCACATCGACGGAGAGGACACAGGGAAAAGGTACTAGCATAATGTTTTGTGTGAAACACTTGTTGGAGTATGATATAATTAAGTAGAACATTAAATATGTCATTGTTAGGGGAAACAAACAAGAAAGATTCAATGGATGCGAGTATGGGAAATATTCAAAGAGGTGAAGGTCAGAGTCCTATGGAGTTGATGACCGAAACGACAGAATGTCCGATCATAGAAGGTATGAAACTGTAATCAATGTTTTATTTGACAAACCCAAATGTGAAATTGTTAGATTAGTGGGTTGAATAGACGAGAGTATGCAAGTATTATGAAACATATAAATACTTTGGGAGTTAATTTTCCGAAACATATAAATATATGAAACAATCCAGAGGGCGTCAAATTATGGCGATTAAATAATATGTATATGATTATTGGAAGTTTAAAAATCACTTTTTTGTATGTATATTCACTTATGTATTCAATGTTTTACACCAGTTGGAAGCAGTACTGGAAAAGGGAATTCTGAGTCGCAAAATATGAGAGTTGCTGAAAAAGGTATGAAATTTCATGCATTAATGTGTTAGATTATGAAACTTTATCACATGCGGGCATTTCACGTGTAACATAATAGATTTGACAAGCATCTTACAAAAACTAGATAGGGGATTTAGTTCGTTGGCATTAGCGGATGAAATAACAGGTATGATCAATAAAAATCCGTAGTTGATGATTCATTTTCTAAAATATATGAAATTGATTTGTTTTTCATATGTTGATCCTGAATTTGTCTTTGTTCATATAAGACAAATCAGGAGGAAGTAGGAAAACAAGGAGCTCGTCAAAGAAAGAGAAGGTAGACAGGTGTAATACCCCGGTTAAGTTCGTTAGTTAAAGTCTCGTTCCGTTAAATTTATTTAACTCTATAATTGATGTTTAGGGTAAGTTTAGGAGAATTTATAAGTTTAAGGGTGTCTTGGTCATTTTTGCATAGTTAAAGCCTTGAGTGTAAATTGGTCTAAAATATATATACTTTAAGAATTCAGATATTTTCATAATCAGAAAATATCCAGATTTAGAAGGGTGTGTGTGTGTTTTGGGAAGAAAGGAAGAAAAAGAAGAAAAGTGTGGTTAAGGCTTCAAATCAGATTCATTGGAAGTGTTTTGAGGTATGTTCCTTTTCATTTTATGTGTGTAATTGTTATTATAAGGTTTCTATCGGATTAGAATAGTCAAATTCATGTCTGGTAGTATTTTCTGTCGAATCTGGGTAGAAAGAGGGTAAACCGACAGAGGTTTCCGGACGATATGAATGTGTCCGGGTAGTTTTGTTGATGGTGTCCGGATGATGTTCTAAAGGTGTCCGGACGGGTTCTTTATCCGGGTAAGTTCCTCTTTTCCATAAGTTTCCGGGTAAAATGAGATACCGGATAGTGTCCGGATTGCTTTGGTGTCCGGGTGTTATCCGGATTGTTTATGTTGTCCGGACAGTTGTGTTGTCCGGAATGTTTATGCTATCCGGAAAGTTGTGTTATCCGGATAGGTTGTGTTGTCCGGATACTTTGAGCTGTTTGGTCATTTTTGAGAATTCATATACTTTTGAGTATCCAGTAACCTGTGTTTTGTTAACTCTTAGATAGGGAATGAATGAGGACTGACTATTCTGTGGACTAGACTTAAGTTCGGGTTTGGGGGTAACATTTGAGGAATTGAGTTATCTAGAGTTCTTAGCTCTAGTAAGTCTTATGTGTTCTAGTTGGTAAAGAGATACTTGTATCTAATTGTTTCAGATACTGTGAATTTGGAGTGAAAGCTGAATCTTGTGGAAAAGACTGGAAAGAGTTTTTGATAAACAAACAGGTGAGTTTTACTTTAAAACGTTTTTAAAATGGAATACATATATGTGTGGATTGGGAAATGTGATAGATGGTGTGAATATGTGTTTATGTTTGAAATATAATATATTGAGATATTGTATTTACATGAGCATTGCACTATACGAGAATACGTTGGCCGGGCTTAGGACCGGTGGTGTTGGCTGTAATATTCGTACAGTGGTGTTGGCTGTAATATTCGTACAACGGTGTTGGCTGTAATTATCGTACAGCGGAGTTAATTTATTAGTTGGCTTGCAACCAATTAATATGGCCAAGAGAATGAGACAGGAAAGTATATGATGCATGAGTCATAACTGGTATTTGTATTTGTGTTATGTATATGATGGTTGTGCAAATGGTTTTAAAACTAACAGGGATTTTCTCACTTAGACCGCTAGGTCTAACCCTCATATTGTTGTAAAATATGTATTCCAGGGCGTGGATCAGGTAAGAGCAAATGACAAGGATAGTCAGGGGATAGCTTTTGTGAAGACTTATGTCATGGAGATTAAGATGTGTTTTGTAGTTATAACCTCGTTATCAGATATCATGTATTTAGTTAGCGAAAAGTTTGTAATGAAATACCTTATTTTGGATTGTAAAGACTAAAGGGACCATATTTGTTATATGATGTATCTTGTTATGCAACGATGTTATGCAATGTATGTTACGTGATGCTTGTTTGGGAATCCAGGTCGTTACAGATGGTATCAGAGTCTTAGTTTAAGGGATTTAGGTATTCGTATCTGTACCTAGACTTAAACTGCATGTGAAGTAGGATGTCCCTATTATTGTAGAACCTTGGGATGTTAAATATAAAAAAGGTAGAAGGAACATAATGTAAGGTAATTTTAGATTACACCTGGCCAGTGTAATTATGATCTTACAAGTACATGTTCGAACTGGAATACCTTGTTATATGGGGTATGTGCTTATGTGTATATTAACCTTGTTTGAATCAACAGAATGGCAAGTGGTACTCGACAAACGAATCGAGAGGGAGGAGGAATGCCTAATAGAACGAATCCAACAGTTGGGACAAGGGGAAGAGGGGGAGAAAGAGGTAGAGGCAGAACAGGCGGCAGAGTTCAACCGCGAGGTGCATAATTTGTTACGAGAGACGACTTAACGGCTGAAATGGGAAGATTACAGAAAAATATCCAAGTTATGTTCAACCGAACTCATAATACTGAAACAGAAATACCAGATACTAGTCTGAAAGACGAAATGCCCATTACACCGACTGTTATACCGGTACCAAGAAAGTGTGATTACAAAATGTTTTTAAGTTGTAAGCCTCCAACTTACTCAGGAGATAGAGACCCAGTGAAAGCTATGAGGTGGCTGAAGGAGATAGAAGCTATCTTCAAGACCAGTAAGTGTGCTGATGAAGATAGAGTACTATATGGGACTGCAATGCTAAAAGCCGATGCTCTATACTGGTGGGAAGCTCTTATTTCTTCTAGAGGATCCAACATATATTCTACTTTCTCTTGGGAAGAATTCGTTATAGCTTTCAGGAAACAGTTTTGTCCCCAAGCAGCAGTTAAACAATTGGAAGGGGAGTTTATGAACTTGCAGCAAGGGAATTTATCAGTTCGGGACTACACCGCTCGTTTTCTGGAAAAGTCTCGTTTTGCGGAATACTACGTTGCCACGGAGGCAATGAAGATTGAGAGGTTTATGTTTGGGTTGAATTCAGAAGTTAGAAGTCTGGTGATTGGTAATGGACCCGAAACTTTCTCAGCCGCAGTAGACGCCGCGGAAACCGTGGAACAGGATAAAGGGAGAAACGCTAGTGATAAAGGTATGGGAAAAAGAAAGTGGGAAGGACCACAATATGATCCAAAGAAATCTAGATTTCAAAGGTTTGATAACCGTCCGCCTTTCCGACCAGCGGAAAGACCTTGTCCGAAATGCAACCGTATCCACCAAGGAAATTGTCAAGTTGATCCTCGGGTTTGTTATAGGTGTGGGAAGACCAGACATGTTGCTAAAGACTGTCGAGTAACGCGGTTTTGTTTTTCATGTAATTCTCCGGATCACATTCAGTCTGTTTGTCCGAGGGGAAGAGTACAGCAAGGGGGTACGTCGGGGAGACCAGCGGGTGTTAGACCAGTAGTACAAAGACCAGAGCAACCAAGAGCAATGGGCCGTGCATTTCAGATGACAGCACAAGAAGCGGAGGAAACTCCGGATGTGGTTACATGTACATTTTTAATAAACTCTACACGTGCTAAAGTGTTATTTGACTCCGGTGCAAACCGATCGTTCGTATCTCCTTCATTTGCTGCTTATATGCATTTAAAGCCTAAATTGTTAGATCATGCTTTAATGGTAGATACTGCAAATGATAATCAAGTATCCGTTAAAGAGGTTTTTGATAGTTGTGTGATAAATATAGAGGGGTGTGCAGTACCTATTCAATTATTTCCTATAGCCTTGATTGAGTTTGATGTAGTATTGGGGATGGATTGGTTAGCCGAGAATCAGGTTAACATAGTTTGTGATAAGAAGTTGATCAATGTTGTCTTACCTGAGAGGGGACCGGTAGTGATTTATGGTGATCGTAGAAATCATCAGTCTTGCCTTATAGCTATGTTAAAAGCTCGTAAGTGTGTCAATAAAGGTTGCCCGAGCTACTTAGCTTACGTGATAGATGCTAAGCCCGAAAAGAATAAGTTGGAAGATATTCCTGTTGTCCGTGAATTTCCAGAAGTTTTCCCCGAAGACTTGAATAGTCTTCCTCCCGTTAGACAAGTAGAGTTTGGTATAGATCTGATTCCTGGAGCCGCTCCGGTAGCCCGTGCACCGTATCGTCTGGCACCTTCAGAGATGAAAGAAATGATGGCACAACTACAAGACCTATCCGATAAGGGCTTCATCAGACCCAGTTCTTCGTCGTGGGGTGCACCAGTCCTGTTTGTTAAAAAGAAGGATGGTTCGATGAGAATGTGTATCGATTACCGAGAATTGAATAAGCGCACGATCAAGAACAAGTACCCGCTTCCCAGAATTGATGACCTCTTCGACCAATTGGTTGGAGCTTGCTATTTCTCCAAGATTGATCTAAGATCCGGTTATCACCAACTGAAGGTTAAAGAAGAAGACGTTCTGAAAACTGCTTTTCGCACAAGGTACGGTCATTATGAATTTTTAGTAATGCCGTTCGGACTGACAAATGCTCCAGCTTCTTTTATGGATCTCATGAATCGAGTATGTAAGCCATATCTCGATAAATTTGTTATTGTATTTATCGATGATATCCTTATCTATTCCCGATCCAAAGAGGATCACGCACAGCATCTTCGTTTGATTCTGGAATTGCTGAAGAAAGAAAAGTTGTATGCTAAATTTTCAAAATATGAATTCTGGCTACGGGAAGTTCAATTTCTTGGGCATGTAGTTTCCGAGAAGGGTATTCAAGTTGATCCAATGAAAGTAGAGGCAATTGAAAAGTGGGAACCGCCGAAAACGCCAACCGAAGTACGAAGTTTTCTGGGTTTATCCGGTTACTATCGAAAGTTTATAAAAGATTTTTCTCGTATCGCTACGCCTCTCACTAAGCTGACCCGAAAGAATCTAAAGTTCGAATGGAAAACAGAACAGGATGAAGCATTCCGAATATTGAAAGAGAAACTCTGTAGCGCGCCGATACTAGCATTACCTGAAGGTTCCGACGATTTTGTTGTTTACAGTGATGCTTCCAAACTGGGATTGGGTTGTGTACTAATGCAGCGTGGGAAGGTTATCGCTTATGCTTCTCGTCAACTAAAGGATCATGAACGGCAGTATCCTACACACGGCATGGAACTTGCAGCAGTTGTGTTCGCGATAAAGATTTGGAGACACTATCTCTACGGTTCTAAATGTCAAATTTTTACCGATCATAAGAGTCTCCAACATCTTTTCGATCAGCGAGAATTGAATATGAGGCAAAGAAGATGGCTAGAGCTGGTGAATGATTACGACTGTGAAATTCTTTATCATCCGGGAAAGGCGAATGTGGTAGCTGATGCACTGAGTCGTCAAGAAAGAAGTGGAACAATAAAAGCCATTGCACTACGATCTGAACTTCTACCTAACATCTTTGACGAATTGAAGAAGTGTCAAGAGGAAGCTTTTCAAGAAGAACATTTGAAATCAGAACGGTTAGTGGGAATATCAGCATCACTCGTAAAAGATGATCGTGGGTTATTGTGTCTGGGAAACAGAATCTGGGTGCCTCGTTTGGGCGGTTTACGTGATCGGGTACTACAAGAAGCTTATCAATCTCGTTTCTCTATTCATCCAGGTACGAATAAGATGTATAAAGATTTAAAGCAGTTTTATTGGTGGCCGGGAATAAAAAGAAGCATTGCTCAACATGTGGAAGGTTGTACTACTTATAAGAAGGTAAAGATTGAACATCAAAAGCCGTTTGGTCAGTTGCAACGTTTAGAAATACCTATGTGGAATTGGGATCAGATTACTACGGATTTCATCACGAAGTTACCAAGGACTCCGAGGGGATTCGATGCCATTTGGGTGATCGTTGACAGATTGACGAAGTCTGCTCACTTCCTGCCAATAAAAGAAACTTATTCGTTGGAAAAGTTAGCCAAGTTGTACATCGACGAAATAGTAACTCGACATGGAGTTCCAATCTCGATTATTTCTGATCGGGATAGTCGTTTTACTTCAAGATTCTGGAGGAGTTTTCAAAAGGAAATGGGAACGCAAATAAGACTAAGTACAGCATATCATCCTCAAACCGATGGTCAGAGTGAACGAACAATCCAGACTTTAGAAGATATGCTACGGGCCTGCATTGTTGATTTTGGGGGATCGTGGGATAAGCATTTGCCGTTGATCGAATTTGCCTACAACAACAGTTATCATTCCAGCATACAAGCGGCACCGTTTGAAGTACTGTATGGTAGAAAATGCCGAACGCCTCTGTGTTGGAACGAAGTGGGAGAGAAACAGTTAGCGGGGCCAGATATAGTTCAGTTAACCGCGGATAAGATTACTCAGATTTGGGAACTATTGAAAGTGGCTCAAGACAGGCAGAAAAGCTACGCTGACCGACGCCGGAAACCGTTAGAGTTTCAAGTTGGAGATTTCGTAATGTTAAAAGTCTCGCCTTGGAAAGGAGTCATTCGATTTGGCAAGCAATGTAAACTCAGTCCAAGGTACATCGGACCGTTTGCAATAACAGAAAGAATCGGTGAAGTATCTTACCGGTTAGATCTCCCACCAGAATTAAGTCGTATACACAACGCCTTTCATCTATCGAATTTTCGAAAGTGTTTGGTTACACCAGATCAGGCCGTTTGTCTACCGGATATACAAGTTGATGAAAAGCTGAATTATGTGGAAGAACCTGAAGCTATAATTGACCACAAAGTTAAAGTGTTACGGAACAAAGTAATCAAGCAAGTAAAAGTACAGTGGAGACACCATAGGGGTCAGGATGCTACACGGGAATCAGAATCCGAAATGAGAACTAAGTACCCGTACCTTTTTGCTTAACCGAATTCCGGGACGGAATTCTTTTAAGGGGGAGATGATGTAATATCCCGGGTAAGTTCGTTAGTTAAAGTCTCGTTCCGTTAAATTTATTTAACTCTATAATTGATGTTTAGGGTAAATTTAGGAGAATTTATAAGTTTAAGGGTGTCTTGGTCATTTTTGCATAGTTAAAGCCTTAAGTGTAAATTGGTCTAAAATATATATACTTTAAGAATTCAGATATTTTCATAATCAGAAAATATCCAGATTTAGAAGGGTGTGTGTGTGTTTGGGAAGAAAGGAAGAAAAAGAAGAAAAATGTGGTTAAGGCTTCAAATCGGATTCATTGGAAGTGTTTTGAGGTATGTTCCTTTTCATTTTATGTGTGTAATTGTTATTAGAAGGTTTCTATCGGATTAGAATAGTCAAATTCATGTCTGGTAGTATTTTCTGTCGAATCTGGGTAGAAAGAGGGTAAACCGACAGAGGTTTTCGGACGATATGAATGTGTCCGGGTAGTTTTGTTGATGGTGTCCGGATGATGTTCTAAAGGTGTCCGGACGGGTTCTTTATCCGGGTAAGTTCCTCTTTTCCATAAGTTTCCGGGTAAAATGAGATACCGGATAGTGTCTGGATTGCTTTGGTGTCCGGGTGTTATCCGGATTGTTTATGTTGTCCGGACAGTTGTGTTGTCCGGAATGTTTATGCTGTCCGGAAAGTTGTGTTATCCGGATAGGTTGTGTTGTCCGGATACTTTGAGCTGTTTGGTCATTTTTTAGAATTCAGATACTTTTGAGTATCCAGTAACCTGTGTTTTGTTAACTCTTAGATAGGGAATGAATGAGGACTGACTATTCTGTGGACTAGACTTAAGTTCGGGTTTGGGGGTAACATTGGAGGAATTGAGTTATCTAGAGTTCTTAGCTCTAGTAAGTCTTATGTGTTCTAGTTGGTAAAGAGATACCTGTATCTAATTGTTTCAGATACTGTGAATTTGGAGTGAAAGCTGAATCTTGTGGAAAAGACTGGAAAGAGTTTTTGATAAACAAACAGGTGAGTTTTACTTTAAAACGTTTTTAAACTGGAATACATATATGTGCGGATTGGGAAATGTGATAGATGGTGTGATTATGTGTTTATGTTTGAAATATAATATATTGAGATATTGTATTTACAGGAGCATTAGACTATACGAGAATACGTTAGCCGGGCTTAGGACCGGTGGTGTTGGCTGTAATATTCGTACAGTGGTGTTGGCTGTAATATTCGTACAGCGGTGTTGGCTGTAATTATCGTACAACGGAGTTAATTTATTAGTTGGCTTGCAACCAATTAATATGGCTAAGAGAATGAGACAGGAAAGTATATGATGCATGAGTCATAACTGGTATTTGTATTTGTGTTATGTATATGATGGTTGTGCAAATGGTTTTAAAACTAACAGGGATTTTCTCACTTAGACCGCTAGGTCTAACCCTCATTTTGTTTTAAAATATGTATTCCAGGGCGTGGATCAGGTAAGAGCAAATGACAAGGATAGTCAGGGGATAGCTTTTGTGAAGACTTATGTCATGAAGATTAAGATGTGTTTTGTAGTTATAACCTCGTTATCAGATATCATGTATTTAGTTAGCGAAAAGTTTGTAATGAAATACCTTATTTTGGATTGTAAAGACTAAAGGGACCATATTTGTTATATGATGTATCTTGTTATGCAATGTATGTTACGTGATGCTTGTTTGGGAATTCGGGTCGTTACAACAGGAAAAAACAAAGACCGAAAAGTATGGAGATTATTTGTTACGGAGAAGGTGACAATAAAACGCTTTTATTAAATTTCATACAAGTCACGATGAAAAATGGATAATAACTACATTGGTTTTTTATGCCAGTCCTTCCTGAAGAAGATGATGACTTTGTTAAGAAGCCAGATCGTAATATACATGCACATAAAGAGCAATCGTGTGCAGCAAAGAAGGTAAGAAAGAATAAAGAGACAAAGCCATTTAAGAGAGAGAATGTAGGTGGGATCAGAACACGAGCATCACCCATGATCCTGCAAACAACACTTGCAGATCTCACGGATGATCAAAAGGAATGTTTGTGCGGGATGGGGTTCGAATCACTAATAGGAATGAAAGTCGATGGGATACCGTCGAAACTAGGGTACTTTGTTGTGGACAACCTAGACACAGTGAGAATGTCCATAAAAGTTGGGGATTCAGAACTACGGATAACTGAGCAAGCAGTACAGAGAGTGCTCGGGCTACGTGCAGGAGGAATCGATCTGAGTACTGTAAATGTAACGACAAAGGGGATGCGAGCTTATGAAATGTGGAAGAAAACATACGATAAATACAAAGTGAGGCCTACGGATGTCAGTAATGAAATTGTCAAAAAGGGGATCATTGGTGAGGAGTTCAAGTGGCATTTCATTGCACTTTTCGTGAACTCAATGGGGGAATGTTGCCCAACGGGGGGGGGGGGGGGGGGGGGACGCATTATTTATGTCAAAAATTGATGACATAAACATGGTGAGTCGAATAAACTGGTGCAAATACATATGTGACTGTGTGGAACGAAGCAAGCACAATTGGAAGCGAGATACGTACGACAGCTTTTATTGTGGGCCATTGACCTTCCTCACTGTAAATGAAAAGTGATTATGTTTTTCATAAGATAGCATGTTATGAAACACAAAAAAAATGATTATGGTTCTTTTGCAGCTACTATATGTGCATCACACAACAGTAAACGCAACAGGTGTACATATGCATGTGTTGCCAACAATGGAATGGGACATGGAAGAGCTGCGTAAATGGAAAAACAACCACATTCGGAATGGTGGTCTTCATATGGCAACAATCTACCATGTGAATGAAGAAGAAGTTGTGCAACCTAGACGTAAGGACATGATTGAAACGACCACAGTGTCAACAACCCCGATTGAAGCGGAAGTGCAACACGAAAGAATCCACGAATTAACATGTGAAGAAAAAAAGGACGAGAGACGGGAAGAAAAAAAATCCTTCTGCACAGCAACAAGGTATAGACATTCCTGTCATAGGGACGGGCTGTGTTTTGATGAGGAGGAGCTTAGTCGGGTAAGCGCCTACGTTTCATACTATATTTATTAAACGTGGAATTGCCACTTTTTATCTCATGTTTATTGCGTGAAAACCAAAAATAAATAAATAACAACATTCACCTTTAACAGGACTACATGGAGCGGATAGACACAAAATTCATGGAGTTATACGCATCAAAATGGGACATCGAGGAGTTGATAGCGGAGGCTTCAAGTTTATTCCCATATGAGGATCAGTTCGCCCATTACAAGAAAAGTCTAGAGAGCATCTTTACAGAGAACGATGCGAGGGGAGGAGCAAACAATGACGAAGAGTGTGAAAACAACCCAGCAGAAGACATTCATGGTGATGTCGATGGAAAACATACAGTCGGAACGGTAACACCGGTTAAACTTGCTTTCACGGAAACCGACTCTCTAGAGAACCAAAGCCCGTTGTCACAGATATGGTACAGCCAGACGACTTACGATATAATTGATGAAACGGTTACGCTTAACTCAGTCGAGAAGGAGGATTCAAAAAAAGAGGAAAGGGACCCACATGCAGGGGTTCATATCATGGATGAAAACGCGCCTAGTTTTGATGTTGGTTTCACACAACTAACCCCATTGGCGTGTGGAGGTATGAAAGATAAAGGTAAAAAGGTGTGCGAAACAGCAAAAGTAGAAGCAGCAGTAGGGAAGAGAGAGCTGAAATTGGGAGATAAAATGAAATCACCATACGTGAAACGACAAGTGATTTTAGGAAAAGGCATCACATCGGAGTAAAAGAAAGTTCATGAATGGGCAATTTCAGCTAGTGGAGTCCCAAGGTACTCGTAACAAACCTATGAATTATCTTATTAAACTATGCTAAGATCACATATATATATGTTGTGAATATGTAAAAAAATTCCACTCTATTTTCATATGGTAGCGAAATAGTGTTCTCAACGGATTCGGGGCAAACGATAATGAGGGTTGCAATAGAAACACTGGCCGCTCGCGAAAACGTATTCGGCAACATAATAGACGGGTGGGTTATTGTGTTGAACAATGAAGAACGTTTGAGAAGCCGAGATTCATGAAGAAGATTGTTTGTGAAAACCGGGACAACGGTAATGAATACAAATATATCTCTTGTGAAATGATAATTAGTATCTTAATGCTAACGTGTTATGCATAACAGGACGAAGATGTTTTACTATACGACATGCACGACTTCAACGCACGATTCAAGTGTTTTCAACGTAACTTTGCAAGAGCATGCGATTTCAACACAAACAACATCAATCTAAAGAACATAGATATGGTATGATTCACTCTTTCGAATTAAAATTCATAACGAAAGAACAGTAGACTATATATACGGAATTTCATTCAGTCTTTCGAATTAGATTTCATATCTAATATGTAAATGTAGGTTTTCATACCCATGAAGAGGCGTCAATATTTCTACTGTGTCGTTTTTGACTTGAAGTACCATACAGTAGAGATTTTAGACAACACGGCAGATGTAGGAGAGATTGACGACTTGTACCACTACGATGTTCATATTCTGGTAAGAATACGAACAAAATTAAATACTGTTTTACAAAATATAATGTAATAATATTTTTTTTCGCTGACAATATATGAAACAGCATACAGTGTTTCTTCGCCAACTAAAAAACATATCACATCCTGCGGGAGAAGCATATCAAGGTGGCTGAAAAAACCCGTGTTTGCATGCCATGGATAACAAGCAAGAACGAGCTGGACAGTGGCATATTCCTAATGAGGCACATGGAAACATATATGGGCGGGGGGTTCGTACGTGGTACAGCGGTTTAGGAAAGGAAGGACCGGGTCAAGACAAGCAGATTGAGATCTTGCGAAAGAAATACACTACGAAGCTGTTGTTGAGCGAATGCAACAAAAAAGGGATCTTGTGGAGTGGGAGGCAATGGGTTTTAGCATGATTGATGTATCGGAGATAGGCAAAAAGATGGCTGATGCAGAAGCAACAAGGAAGCAACGGATTCGGGGTTTTTAAGTACGATGGTTAGTTCAAGAACAATACGGTTCGCATGAAAACATTAAACACACTTTGGTTTATTTTTATGCGTCAATTGTTTCATAAATTCGGTAAATTTTGAACTTTTATAAGTTACTTTATTAGAATGTTGGTATGAAATATGTTCCTAGTGGTTGGTTTTAGACGTTTGGCTCCAACTTGCAAGTACGGTACGGCGTATGAAACAATATTTCAAATGGTTGTGAAAGAAAATAGAAAATATACAAGTTTGTTATAACATAAGGTTAGTGATCAATTTTCAGACTAAAAATTGTGGGTACAAAAATTATTAAGTAGTTAATAAAATTGAAGAACCTGCAATTTGAAGGAATTACATAAGTAGAGTATTAGATATTTTATTAAACACTAATTTATGTGATTGAAATACTTTTTTTCAGAATAGTTTTTTACACTTAAATTATAAAAATTGTGATTAATAAAAGGCTTAGGGTGTCGTTTCATAATAATAGTAATATATGAAAAAATTGAGTAAATAGCTTTAGGGTTTCATTATTATACCTAGGGCCTATGTAATATTTTTTGTCAGAATGAAATAAATGGAGGAGGCGTCAATTAATGATTTCATATTTTCATATTAAATTAAATGTTTCATATTTTCAGTTTAAGTATATCTTTCATATGTTTCATATATGAAAATTGAAATAAATTGGTCAATACCTTGGGTAAGAAATAGAAAGACTTAAAATGGTTTTGTATTCAAAGCAAATAGAAAAAAGTTTTTGGGACTTCAACAAAAAAATATTATCGAAGACAACATCGTAACTGAAACAAAATAAGAATGTGTGAAAAGTTTGTTTCCTAAATTTTTTTACCTGTTTTAAAAAATAGAGTTAAAGCAAACAGAAAATAATGCATGCACAACAAAACATAAATATAAACACCATGATCATAAACATATAGATTTCATATACAACTTTTTACTAAAAGGGGTATTTTATATAACCCCTGCAAAAAAAACCCAACCATTTTCATATTTAATGTCGAGCTTACAACCAAAAGATAGTTCAAAAAAAGGGGGACCATCACCACACAAACCAGAGCTAAACACCATCCATACAGTCGAATGCCTTGCATGAACACCACGCCTTGACCTTGTTGATGGCCTTGGTCTGCTTGTCCATAGCAACGGTCTTATCCCAGAGCTTCACAGAGAGGTCGTCGTAATCAGTCTTGCGAATCTTGGATATAGTCTGTTCGTGCTTCAGTTTCTGCCTCTTTCGGTCCAACTTGGCTTCCAACAACTGCACCTTTTGTTCCAACTCGCGATTTTCGGCCAACAAACCCAAGTTATGGTTCACAAGGGAACGAAGAAGGGATTGGGGAACATTTGGCTGGTTTGGTGGAGGGGATTCATCGTCAGAAGACGCCATCTTAAAAACTAGATTTTAGGGTTAGAAGGAGAAAGTGAAACTATGAGAAGTGAAACCGGGGTAAAAGGTATATGAAAGGGAAGATGTGTGGGTAGGGTTTAATATGAAGTGGAGGGAAATAATGAGGCCCACTTCCCCATTAATTAATGGGTTCACAAATGACGGCAACACTCAACATCAACACGGGTATTGCAAATGGAATATGAAAAAAAAACATGCAGAAGCACTTAACATATAAGTTTCTTAACACGTGAATTGTGAATGACAGTGAAAAATCTCTAAATGACACAGATAACTAACTTTCATAGTTAATAACTTGTTAAACGAACAATAAAAACTGAACAAGCAAAACAAAATTAAGTATAAGTTAACAGCATCAATTAAAAATTCAAACCCTATGATCAACAAAAAAATAAATAACATCCAACGCTCATCACTCTAATGTAAAAAAACCAGTCAATCTTCTTTCGTACGAGACGGACAATTACGCGAATCGTGATTACCCAACGAATTACACCGTCTACAAACTCGTTTAGGCCTCTTGGCGCTAGATATCGCTTTTTCCAATGCTCCAATAAGTCGTTTTCCGGTGCCACAACCTTTGTTTTGAATACCAGACGGGGGTTGGACTTCTGCATTCTCGGGAACTTCGACACCGTAACATTCGCGCAGTGCTTCAGCTTTGTCTGTTGCCGGACAATGAACGTAATTATCAACATCAAAGTCAACCTTCATCTTGTCTAATGTTTCAGAAAACACAGACAATTTATCCTTCTCATTCCTCAAACGACTAATAAGAACATCGACCTTTGCATAAACTTCATTGATTAGGCGCTCCTTCTCAACGTCAACCTCCCCGTATCGGGCCTTGGCAGCTTGAATCTCGACGGGAACCAAAGATCTAGTCCACCGACGTTCTATTAGATAATCGGGAATTGTAACATGACCGTCCTTCAACAAAACCTTGAACATATGCCGACATATCAACCCGTTGCGTACAAAATAGTTGCATTCACACTCCATCGCTTTCGCATCATGATCATGAAAAACCTACATTTCATGAAATCACGGAATTTTTATAATTTCATAACAACAACAAACATGTATTAATGGTGATGAGGAAAAATACTTACAAAATAAGACGTCTTAACAGCAAACTTCTTGTTCTGATGAGTTACACGATATCGTTTATTCCCAACACCTTGTGCATAACAGAAATATAAGCCCTTGCTTATTTCTTTTTGAACATCAAAAAACACAGTTCGCGTGTAAACCTCTGAAGCATGCTTTTCGATCAACATTGGGGTCACACAACGGGGTAATGTATTTTGTGTCACAAACTCCAAGGACCGATGCTTGTTGCGTTGCTTTTCTAACAACGCATCAAAAGTGTGTATGAACTTTACCAAATCATTACGAAATGACGCAAATAGTCGAAAAAATGCATGCGAGCTCTCGGAACGTGACGTGGTACGCATTAGCCCAGACATTCGGTCGTCCTTATAGTAAGCGGGGATCTAGGACTGTCGGATTTCATACATATATTTAAGCCATTCATTGCGATGCAGCGAATAATCTGTGATTATCTCATTCCAACCAGTCTCAAATTCATCAAGGTTTACGTGACAGTCCCAAATCAACTTGTTAAGACTCCTTTTAAACTCATCGTTCACATCAGAAGGCAACGTAACCTAAATAAAATTAGCATAATGAAAAAAAGGATAACTATGTAAAAAAATACTATACAAGCAATAACAACAATATAACTAGATACCTTATTGGGCACTTTCTTCCAAATGTGCCACATGCAAAGGCGATGCTTAGACTCTGTGAAAACTTCTGGAATGGCTTGTTTCATAGCTGTGCATTGATCGGTTATTACAAATACATGCTGCTTCCCGTGGGCTTCAATAAACGACCTCAGCACCCATTTAAAATTAACAATGCTCTCATGACTAATCAGTGCAGCCCCCACAACAACCGACCTTTTATGGTTGTCAATTGCTATGAACGGCACAAAATTCATAACATGCCTATATAAAAAAGTACAAACAAACTTGTAAATCAAATTAAAAACTATAAATATTAAATACAAAAATTTACCTGTTGGTCCGGTATGTGGCATCGAACGATAATGTGTCTCCAAACTCCTTGAAATTTAGCTTCGCAATCTCATCGGCCCAGAATATGGCTTGAACTTCACAACGCTCGACTAAGTAATCAAAGAAAAAATCTGGAACTTTAGCCTTACGTTTCGCAAGCAAATTGATAAGCATTTGGGCATCTTTGATCCCGACAAATGTCCCCATGTCCCTTCTTGCGTTCTCGTAATCAATAGGAGTGGCTCCAACATACTCATATCCACCTTTCATAGCAGCATTGATGGTATGAGCCCTAGCACCACCAATACTTGCCGACGCCGCATTATATATGTTCCTATAGTCGGTGTATTGCAATTGCCTTCTTGATTTAGATAGCATCTTATCGTGAAAATTGTATAAATGATGATTGTGCCTTTCTTCAAATTTGTACACAACAAACACATTGTTCTCTTTCTTTAAACGAAATTTAACGCATGCCTTACAACCGGATCGTTTCACGTTTGAATTTCGCACTTTACGACCACAACTGCTACTATCGTAGTCTATCTTTTTTTTGTCAGGCCAGCCCTCACGACTACATAAGAGATACCTAGATAAAATGTCTCCGTCCCTATTTTTTTATTTGACCTCCTAACATCAAACCCTGCAACATGGGCATAGTTCATATACGCAACCTCTGCCTTCTCAATTGAGGGGAATTCACGCCCAACGAGTAACTTGATTTCGTCATCAACACGAGGTACTTCGTACCACCGGGGGTCACAAACATATCAACGACATCTAATAGGAAATTACCACACACTAATTAACATTAAATAATAATAAAAACGTGAAAACACTAACAATTAAATAATAAACAAAAGGTGTACAGATTAATTTTTACTGCCACTGCATCCAGAAACGGTCGATGTTTCACTGTTTGACTTGAAAATGCAAAAATGACAAATGGGACCATAACGTGATTTACTATGTTTCATTAAAACACAGTTATGAAACATTATGGTTTTCCTTCGCCTCTCTATGTGTTACGTGTACAAAACCTATGGTATTTCATAACAATATTACACATAATAGATGAACCCATATAATACACTAAAAAAATAATACACAATAAACAAATATTATCTACTGCTTCATGCCAATTTACAAAAAAAATCGGAATCAAGCCTAAAAAAAATACTCACCATTGTCTTTGTTGTCACTGTTTGGGCAAAATTTCACCAGTCTCGACCACGACTAAAGCAAGGAAAACATTTATTACACTTTTTCTATAATGAGACAAAATCATAAATACTTTATCATCTGATCAAAATTAAATCGAAGGTTACTCACGACACTCGACCGTCGTATGGAACCTCACGACCTCGACCGATTAACGTATGACCTTTCTGTTACTTTTTCACTTGTTTAAATGCATGATTAATATCATTAATGACCAACGGCCATAACCGACAGAGGCAATTACGAGCAATGAATTCAGCAACCGTTACGACCGTTACCACGAGTCTTTATGGAGTCATTCAAGGCGCTCGAAGACTATAAAAGCAAAGGCAAGAGCATCATTTCACGTATCGGGAATCATCTCGAAATATCTCAGCACAACCGAACTCTCAAGAACACTCGAAGAAAAGATTTCTCTCGCAACAGATCACTCTCGACGCACGACTTACACGCACGACACACAGTTTCTACACACGACGCACTTGTTTTTTACATTCGATACACTTGTTACTTTACATTTAAAGTCTTTCTTTCATTTGTATTGTAAACTCTGTACTCTCGACACCTGGAACACAAGGATATCGCCCATGTTTGGCGACCATAGTGCAGCGACGACCCCCAAAGTCGTCCGCGGGTTTTTTCCTCGTTGAGGTTTTTCCCGCGTCACCAAAATCTGTCTCATTTACGTTTTTCTGTCTTTGTCGTACGCTTTGTCGAAAGATTCCCATTCTTTAGTTGTTAAGCTCCACAATCAACCTTAAGTTATCCTTCTGGACGATTTTTGGCATTAACAGTTTGGCGCCCACCGTGGGGCCCCATCTAGAGAAAATCTTCGACAAACGTGCACCTTACTAACGTTTTCTTGGAGTTTCCTTTCTTTTCTTTTTGAGGAAAATGGCAGGTGATGGAAACCAAGAGCAGATCATTGCCCAGATGCATGGGGAGCATGAGAATGCGCAAGATGCCCCGGGGGCACTCAACGATTATCGCCTGGAGGAAATCATCCTGGATCAAAGCAAGCCCGACCAGAAAGTCCTTGTAGGGTCGTCCCTCGATCCCTGCCTAAAAGACAAGCTCATATCTTTTTTGCAGGAATATGCCGACTGTTTTGCCTGGTCGCATGAAGACATAGTCGGCATAGACCCTGGTGTCATTTCCCATAAGCTCAATGTGGACCCGTCATTCAAACCTGTCAAGCAAAAGCGGCAGAAATTTGCTCCTGAAAGGAATAAGGTGATAAATGATGAGGTCGATAACCTCCTCAAGACAGGAAAAATCCGAGAAGTAAAATACCCCGACTGGCTTGCTAATGTCGTGGTCGTGGCAAAGAAAAATGGCAAATGGAGGGTCTGTATTGATTTTACAGATCTCAACAAAGCCTGTCCAAAAGATCCTTTCCCATTGCCACATATCGATGCCATGGTCGACGCGACAACAGGACATGAACTATTGACGTTCATGGATGCTTATTCTGGATACAATCAGATCCTGATGCACGTCGAGGACCAAGAAAAGACTGCGTTCATGACAGATCGAGGTATCTACTGTTATAAGGTCATGCCTTTTGGACTAAAAAATGCAGGTTCTACCTACCAGCGCCTGGTGAATAAAATGTTCAAGGATCATCTTGGCGACACAATGGAAGTGTATATCGACGACATGCTAGTCAAGTCAAAGCAAGCTGTCGACCACGTCGAACATTTGAGGCAGTCGTTCGACATCCTTCGGGAGTATAGCATGAAGCTCAACCCGACGAAGTGTTCCTTTGGTGTCAGTGCCGGGAAATTCCTGGGTTACATGGTCACTCGACGAGGAATCGAAGCCAACCCAGACCAGATCAAAGCTATCATCGAAATCAAATCTCCGAGAAATTTCAAAGAGGTCCAAAGGCTCACTGGTCGGGTGGCTGCTCTGAACAGGTTTATCTCTCGATCCTCAGATAAATGTCATTTATTCTATAACGTCCTCAAGAAAAAAAAGGCTTCGACTGGACCGACGATCACGAGCAAGCGCTGCAAAAATTAAAAGAATACATGACGTCGCCTCCTTTGTTGTCAAAGCCTGATGACCATGAGGTCTTGCAGCTATATTTGGCTGTTAGTCCTAATGCAGTAAGTGTCGTCCTGACACGAGAAGATGAAAAGCAGCAACTGCCGATCTACTATGTAAGTAAATCCCTTTTGGATGCGGAAACCAGGTATTCCTCAATGGAAAAACTACTCCTGTCACTTGTTATAGCCGCAAAGAAATTGCGACATTATTTCGAATCACATCCGATTACTGTCGTTACTAACTATCCTCTTAAGTCTGTCTTGAGAAAACCTGAGTTGACAGGTCGATTGGCGAAATGGAGCATATATCTCAGCAGTTACGACATCGATTTCAAACCCAGGACAACAATCAAGTCGCAAGCACTAGCTGATTTTATCGCCGACTTTAGTCCTGAATTGGGGAAAGAAGCAGAGTTCGAGGTGTCTACTGTGGCGACTCACGACGACGTACCTTGGATCTTACACGTCGATGGGTCGTCCAACGTTAGGGGTTCGGGACTTGGCGTCGTCTTAAAGTCGCCACAGGGGGGCAAGATGGTGTACTCCGTTCGATGCGATTTCAAAACCACCAACAACGAAGCCGAGTACGAAGCCCTGATCGTGGGAATGAATATGGCCCACGACTCGGGGGCAACCACGCTACATGTCAAAAGCGATTCTCTTCTGGTCGTGAATCAGATGAATGGAGAATTCGTAGCCAAAGATTCAAAGATGACAGCGTACCTAAAGGTAGCAAAAGAAAAATCAGAAAAATTCAAATCATTTTCTATTGAGCAGATTCCGAGGGACCAGAACACTCAAGACGACGCTCTAGCAAACCTTGGATCTGCTCTAGTCGAACCAATATTCGATAGTATTCCTATGATCCATCTGGCTACATCGTCCATTGGAAACGTCGATGTCGTCCAGATCGAAGACCAAGAAGATGATTGGTCGTGCGACATCAGAAAATTCCTTGTGCACGATCAACTCCCAGAAGACAAAATGAAAGCTCGGAAGATCAAATTCAAAGCATCCAGGTATGTCGTGATCGGAGATAGACTCTATCGACGATCATCGACAGGCTTAAACCTGAGATGTGTAATCAGTAAGAATCAAGTTCAAAAAATCCTTCAAGAAATGCATGATGGGGAGTGTGGCAATCACTCAGGAGGTCGCAGTTTGGCTAATCGTATCTCCCGACAAGGCTACTTTTGGCCAACACTGCGACAAGATGCCGTCAGGTACGTCCAGAATTGTGACCCTTGTCAACGACATCCAGGTACGTCCCACAAACCTTCTGAACCTTTACACTCGACATTGATCCCATGGCCCTTCATGAGATAGGGGATGGACATTTTCGGCAAGCTGCCACCCGCCCCAGGGCAAAAGGTATTTCTCCTCGTACTTACATATTACTTTTCTAAATGGGTAGAAGCAGCTGCTTTTTCCCAAGTTCGGGACAAGGAAGTCGTCTCTTTTATCCAGACTAACATTATATGCAGATTTGGGATCCCATCCGAAATTGTCTGTGACAATGGAGCCCAGTTCATAAGCAACAGGACTCGACAGTTCTGTGAAGATCGTAATATCAAACTGACGACCTCGACCCCCAGGTATCCCCAGGAAAATGGACTTGCTGAGTCGAGCAATAAAACCATCATTGCTTCGATCAAAAATAGGTTAAAAGCCGCAAAGGGAAAATGGGTCTAGGAGCTCCCTTCGGTCCTGTGGGCAAATCACACGACGCCCCGCACGTCCACAGGACAAACCCCTTTCTCTTTAGTCTATGGTTGTGAAGCAGTTCTGTCGGTCGAGGTTCGGCTCCCGACCTCAAGACACACTTCCGTCGACCATAATCTGGTTGATTTAAGTTATGACCTCGATGCCCTCGAAGAGCTCAGAGAATCAGCATTGATCAGAATGGCATCACAGAGGCAAGTGGTCGAACGACATTTCAATAAGAATGTTAAAGTTAAAGTCTTTCAAATAGGCGACTACGTCCTCCGACGAGTGTTCCAAAGCACTCAAGAGCTCAATGCCGGTAAACTTTCCACCAAATGGGAAGGTCCTTATCGTATCTCAGAAGTCGTGGGTAAAGGTGCCTATCGGCTCCAAACCCTCGACAATCAGGATATCCCACGTAGCTGGAATGCAACACATTTGAAAAAGGTATTTCTTCTAAGTCTTTTTCCTTTTCTCACACGATTTTTATTCATTGCAACGATTACTGACTTAAGCATCGGAGGGTCGTTGGCTAGCCAACGACCAACCTCTGACATTGTTTTATCGCATAATCACACGACATAAGATTGCTAAGTCTATTACACGACTTTAATCTTGCAAAGTCGCACGACATAAGTGATTAGGTCTATAACTTGGTTATTCTATCACAGGGACACAAGATTCAAGTTCGTCGTACGATCTAGTTGTACGATCACAAGGTCTAGCGACCCCATAATCTAAGGATCCTTACTTAAGAAGAAATTCATATTCTGAATGAATGTCTCGATCGCGTGTGCTTGTATTTGCCAACATGATTTAAATATATGACTTATGTTTTAGTCGTGGTATTACAATGGATGCCTAAGTCGCACGATTTCTTGTTTATTCTACGCTTAGTGAATTTCACAATTAATGTTGTATTTACTTGTAAGACGTATAAGACAGAGTGACATACAAGATAAAATTTCATTTATCAAATCGTCAGTTACATTAGATAGCTCGACCAGCAACGATCGAGCAAGAAAAACAAAAATCATAAAAAGAATTTTTTTTTCTAAGGCTGAGGAGGAGTGTCGGTCGCGTCCTTGCCCGAGGCATCGCCCTTGGAACCCTCGACCACCTATTCCTCCTCGACTTCTTTCTCGTCGTCAGAGTCTAGGTCTCTTTCGGTCCCGACCTCCCTCAAGAAGTAGGCAAGCTCGTCCGACGCCGAGGCCAGAGGATCTTTGCCCGACAAGTGTTGCCGCATGATCACCGCCCGGACAGTCAAACGAACCAAGGCAAAGGTAGACACAACCTCATCTTTGAGCTCCCTCGCCTCCTTCTCCAAATCCGCCACCTTGGACTTGGAATCTTCAGCCTCTTTCACACTCGCAGCCAAAGACTTCTTGGTCTTATCCAGCTCATCCCTTTGATCGGCGATCATGGACAAAGACTGTTTTAGACGATGGCTTGCCTCCTCTTTTGCACGTCCGATGACCTCTAACTCTTTCAGAGCCTCATCAAGACGTTTAGACATAGCCTATTCGCGCTCCAAGGCGACCTTCTCCCTGTCCAATGTCGCGTTCCCTCTCTCGTGAGCAGAGGACACCAGACCCCTTATCTTCTCCGTTTCAGCGCGCAAGGCAAGGGAAGATTGGAACGCCTATAAAACATAAGACACGCGTTAGTAAACACTCGATAAAGGTTAAACAACGATAAAATAACACAAGTTTTGAAAGAAAAACTTACCAGGAACGCCAGTACGGCAACGTGAGATCCCATCTCCTCGATCGGGAATCCCTCGAAACGCTCCTTGAAAGAAGGGAGCAGATATTTCCCCAGATGTGGAAACAGATCCGTCCCGGCTAGGATATCATCAACCATAAAGTCCGACGGCAACGTAAAGTTGACCTTCGAGACCTTAGCCCCACCCGTCGTGTGACCCTTGCCCTTGTCGGCCGACGAAGGGATCGACGTGGTGGACGGGGACTTCGCTGATTTCGCCGGAGGCGCCGAACTGATAGGTGTCGCAGCAATCGCACTAGAAGACGTCTTCGTCTTCATAGGTGATGCGACCTTCGCCTTCTCAGGCGTAATGAGTCTCAACGAGTCCTCAACCCTTGGAGACGATTCCCTCGGGATCGTCGTCCTCGGCTTATTTAAAACCCCCGACTCAGTGGTCGAGGTCTTTTGCCTCTTTTCCTTACCCTTACGGGCAAGCTCAAGTTGAGCTGCTCTCTTAGCAGAGACAGTCGGCACCTTCGTCTGAGTTTCTCTTGGAAACAGATAAAAAAGAAGCGTTACACGATGAACATAAAAGAAAAAGACCAGAGTCAAGCGGAAAGGAATATGAAGGTAAACCCACCGGTCATCTCTACTTCTTCTCTCGACTCTTCCTCTTTCTCCTCTGTCTCCTCTTCTTCCTCCTCCTCCACACGTTTCTCTCCCCGATTCTCTCCTAGGTATACCAGGTCTTCGTCGTCGTCGTCCACCAATTGTCGCGTGACAAAAGATCGCTCGACAATGCTAAACTCTAAAAACGCGTCAACCTTCGCTTGAGAGTTGGCGTAGGGCTTCACGTCCTCAAACTTTATATCTGTCGACACATAGAAGACAGGTTAAAAATCAGTCGAAATTAACATATGACGTACGACAAAAAGCTAGAAAATCTCACCCGACATGTTCCAGCCAACCCTAATCCAGCCGCTCTCGGAGTCAAGAGTCGACTTACGCACGAATGCGTATCTAGTCTTCCACTTACGGTCATTTACAGCAGTCTTTAGGACCAAGGTACGATCGCCCTTATACCTAGAAAACAGGCTATAGCGATAACATTTATCCTTCTTGACCTGATAAGCCAAGAGGAGGTCGCGCACATTCATGGGAGATTCCCATTTTTCGGTAAGGCGCTCAATCACTTGTACGACTCGCCAGAATTGGGGCATTAATTGGCCCAGTGCTAAGTCGAACTCGGTCATAAAAGCCTTAGCCAAAGGCGAGTAAGGCCATTCAAAACCTATCCTAAAAGGGTATTCATATATAACGACGAACCTATCAGGACATATATCAGGTCGAATCTGGCCTGCTCTAATCAATGTAATCCCCGCAGGGATTTTTGCTAGGCTTCTAAGGTCGTCGAGGTCCTCTTGATCTCGAATGGAACTTACGGGTTCACTCGACATTTCTAAACCTAAATATTTCTCGGAGTTTTAAGAAAAGACCGAGAAATAGTACCTTATATAGGCGCCTAAAAACCTCGAAATTTCTAACTTGGTCGAAGATTCTTGCAGGGTTGGAAAGGATTTGGCGAAGAGCAGTAGAAAGTTAAGAAGAAATCTTTATCTTAAAACTCTCCGAAAGCGTAAAATGGAAAAGATCCATCGTGGTCGCTATTTATGTAAATAATCGTGTCAGGTCGAGTCCCCCAATGATCGACACGTGCCCTTGCCTTTTCGTATGACCATACGGATCGTCGACACCTGGCAATAGCTGTTAAGCATGATCGTGCGTCAGCGTGACGTCACGTTCTTATCCCCTTTTTGACTTCCCCTTTAGTTGAAGTTGGACTGATCCAGTTCCAAGGCAACCGAAGTGACTTTCGACACGTGTCACGATGCTTCTTCATTTTAAATTTTGGGGGCAAACTGTTTGGGCAAAATTTCACCAGTCTCGACCACGACTAAAGCAAGGAAAACATTTATTACACTTTTTCTATAATGAGACAAAATCATAAATACTTTATCATCTGATCAAAGTTAAATCGAAGGTTACTCACGACACTCGACCGTCGTATGGAACCTCACGACCTCGACCGACTAACGTATGACCTTTCTGTTACTTTTTCACTTGTTTAAATGCAGGATTAATATCATTAATGACCAACGGCCATAACCAACAGAGGCAATTACGAGCATTGAATTCAGCAACCGTTACGACCGTTACCACGAGTCTTTATGGAGTCATTCAAGGCGCTCGAAGACTATAAAAGCAAAGGCAAGAGCATCATTTCACGTATCGGGAATCATCTCGAAATATCTCAGCACAACCGAACTCTCAAGAACACTCGAAGAAAAGTATTCTCTCGCAACAGATCGCTCTCGACGCACGACACACAGTTTCTACACACGACGCACTTGTTTTTTTACATTCGATACACTTGTTACTTTACATTTAAAGTCTTTCTTTCATTTGTATTGTAAACTATGTACTCTCGACACCTGGAACACAAGGATATCGCTCATGTTTGGCGACCATAGTGCAGCGACGACCCCCAAAGTCGTCTGCGGGTTTTTTCCTCGTTGAGGTTTTTCCCGCGTCACCAAAATCTGTCTCATTTACGTTTTTCTGTCTTTGTCGTACGCTTTGTCGAAAGATTCTCATTCTTTAGTTGTTAAGCTCCACAATCAACCTTAAGTTATCATTCTAGACGACTTTTGGCATTAACAGTCGCTAACAGTAATACCTTGCCGTACCAATTCATCAACGGCGCCCTGCTTTGAACAATCACCTTCGGAATCGATTGATTGATAAGAAGTTTGATCTGTTTCACAATCTTCAACAATGAACTCGGCGACAACGGACGATACAAGGCTATCCATTTCCATCGCAGAAATTAATGAATCACCATCCATAATGAAAAAGAATTAACAATTGCTATGAAAAATTATGAGACACTGAACAAATGTGAAATAATACGATTGAAACTGACGATATTGATGAAATCAATGACGAACAAGAAACTTATTTTAATTGCATAAAAATCGGGAAAACGTATCTATCCTAAAATAACTACCTACAAAAAATCTTTTAAAAAAATGTAAAATTAAATAATAAATCGAAAAGTCATTATTGCCCATAATCTTGATTAGCGGCCTAATAGTGATCCTACGGTCCAGATTGAGTTTCACGGTTTCATCTTTAATAGGTGGTTTCATTTGAAGTTGTAGTTTACACTACGAAACCACAAATTTCGCAAAAAAAATTAATCAAGAAATGAATGATATAAAACAATTTCATCAAAATAAACAATTCCATAAAAAAATTCATCAAAAAAACCTATAAAACTACAAAGTTTACACGGTTTACACGAAAAAAAAATTACATTTGAAGCTCTCTCTCTCTCTCTCTATATATATATATATATATATATTTGTAATTTGTATTTTTAAAGTGATATATTTACAAGGTAATTTCTTAGTTTAAGATATTAATTGTTCATATTTCATTTAGCATAGATGGTTAAAATGGTATTTTTTTAATCATTTAGACAGTTTATTCAGAATATTAACTAAAAAATTATGTTTCATTCAACACTAGATTATATATATATATATGATCTCTTAATCATTCTGAATCAAATTATTCGTCATATTATAAATGCCCCAAAGACAAGCCCACTAGTTTCTCAGAGGGTGTTTGATTTGTCGAATGAAATTCGGTAGAATCGCATTCATCAAATGAAATTTGACCATGGGCGGTCCTAGTATGGTGGCTACGGCGGCACATGCCACCGTATTATTTCTCCTGTGAAGGGTAAAAAAATTTAGGTCTGTCAAAGGTGCAACCGTATCGTTCTCAGAAGGTGCAACCGTATCTCGTAATCAACCAAAAAACCAAAAACAACTCTTGAAATCAACCAATAACCCGGAAAAAAAACTCTTAAAATCAACCAGAAAGTCCCTTGAAACGATGGAATTAGGCTAAAAGTACATCAAACAATATTAAACTTCGGTAAAAAGATGAAGACATGTCGTATAAATCGTCCTTTTTTTAATTATTCTTTGTCTATATTATATGGTGTCACCGTATGGAAAAAAAATTGGGTCCCCCTCATAAATTTGATTGGAATTAGAATAGACCGTTAAAGGAATTAGAATCTTTAGAATATCACGTGGAATGGTGAAATCTTTAATTTAATGAATTTAATGGAATTCTAAGAATTCTTACATTTTCAATACGGTCTGGTCTGAAAAATAACCAAACACATGGTTTAGTCCGGTTTGCAATCTGAACACCATTTTTTCCATCAATTTATACAAACACCCCTACGCATACATGACCACCCACCACTTACAGCTACGTATTTGCCCAATATCTCTATGGATGTCCAAATTTGATTGTAAGAGCATCCACAACAAGAATTTCATTTATATATCATTTGGATATCATGTAGAAGAATAAGAGCATCTCCAACAGCTTCTCTAAAATAGAGAAAATTGAATTTTTGTTCTCTAAATTGCTTCAACAGCTTCTCTATATGGTTCTCTAAAACAGAGAAAACTAACAAAAGCTTCAAGTTTAGAGAATTCTAAAACTTGGTATATGGAGAGAAAAATTAATTTTTTATTAATTCTCACCAATGGGGCTGAGTTAATATTATTTTTTAAAAAGGGTATTGGGAATATAAATTTCTAAATTATTTTAATAATATAATGAATGTTAAAATAGAGAATATGTTGGAGTTAAATATAATTCTTTTTAAGGATTTTGAATTTTGAGTCCCTATTTTATAAAGTCATCCGTATCACAGCCCTCAAGCGCCACATCAGCGCCACGTCAGCTTTTCTCTGAACTCTCTCCTCAAACCCTCAAGCCCTAAAGTGGCGTAGCGGAAACCCTCAAGCCCTCTTGCCACCTCATTTTTTTTAATTCTTTTATTTATACATTTAATTATTTAATAAAATAAAAATATTTATATATTTTTTAATAAATAAAAATAAGAAAAATAATAAAAATAAAAATTCATATCATTCATTAAAAATAAAAATTACAAAATAAATTTAAAAATCTACTCGTCGTCATTGTTGGGAACTTGGATACGCCAAATATGTTCGACCAAATCCGACCGAAGGTTATTATGAGTGCCCCGGTTTTTGACTTCTCGAACATTTGCCGCGCGTTGTTCCTCACTGATTTGGGTTTCGATATCATCCGTGAAAAGGTCGTTTTCATCGCCACCACAAATAGCATGGTCTTCGTCTTCGAGTATCATATTGTGTAATATGACACAAGCGTACATAATATTTGCCAATCTTGTCGGTTCCCATCCGTGTGCCGGGTTATGAAGTATATACCAACGTTTTTTAAACACGGCAAAAGCTCGTTCAACATCTTTACGTGCCGCTTCTTGCGCGGACTTGAACTTTTGTCGTTTAGGGTCCTGTGGGCACGTAAATGATTTTACGAAAGTAGCCCATTCCGGATATATCTCATCCGCTAGATAATATCCGTGCTCGTAGGTGGCTCCATTCACCTCAAAAGGGCAGTCGGGTGCTTTTCCATCATATACATCGTTCAAGATGGGCGACTGATTGAGAACATTGATGTCGTTGTTGAAACCGGCAACACCAAAGTATGTGTGCCAAATCCATAGATCTTGAGAGGCCACTGCTTCTAGCATGATTGTCGGGTGCTCATGATCACCTCTCATGAATTGACCTCGCCATGCTACCGAACAATTTGCCCACGCCCAGTGAGTACAGTCTATGCTTCCGAGCATGCCGGGAAATCCGTGTTTAGCTTCAGTGCGGCGTACAACTTCTGAATATCAATAAAAGTAGGCTTGCGTAAATATTTTTGACCATACAGTTCAATAATACCTGTGCAGAATTTGTACAGACAATCTCGTGACGTTTTCTCTCCCATACGGATGTACTCGTCAAGCGCGTCAGCAGCTACTCCAAAATCCAATTGCCGAATAGCGCAAGTACACTTTTGTATCGGAGAAAAACCTTGTTTGCGTCTGCCGTCCAACCGAAGTGTAAAATACGGATACTCTTCTTCTAAATCTTCAACTATTCGTTTGAATAGTTGCCTGCTCATCCTGAACCGTCGCCTAAACATATCCGGTGTATGAACCGGGTTGTTGCCAAAGTAGTCCCGCATAAGCCGCTCGTTTGCAGCTACTCGACCTCTTTCTATGTTCGCGGCCCTCTCTCTTCTTGACGATGAGGCGGTACTACCATAAATTAATTGTGCAGTCTGTCGGAAAATTTCCCTTTGTAGATGCAACAAATCGTCGGTGTCTACGGATGATGATGATGCGGTCGGTGAACCGGGTTGTGGCGAATCCATATTGTTTAAAATATAGAGAATGGAAGAGAATGAGAGAGTTGTTTTGGTGTGAAAAAATAAGAGGTTTGGATTAATATATATAGTGTGATTAAATTGAAAAAAAAAATTAAATTTTTTTTTAAAAGGAGCCGTTGCCAACGGCTTTTTTCAAATTATTTATAAAAAATTAAAAAAAACAAATAAAGCCTCGGGTTTCTCGGGTTTTCAAACCCGCTACCCCCAAGCCCGCCCCAAGCCCGCTACCCCCGTACCACAACCCGCTGGAACCCTCCCTACCCGAGCCCGAGCCCGCATGCAGTACTGATGGCCTAAAAAAATTAGAGAATCTGTTGGAGATGCTCTACCAAGTCATTTTTATCCACACTACATTAACTATTGTTGTGTAGTGAATATGAAGCACACATGGTCAAACACAATCCACTTCATATATATATATTATATAATGGCATTCAAAACTCTTCCTTTATCTCAATTCATGTCTATAATGCAAAAAATAGCTAATCATAAAGCAACACCATAAGCCAAACAGAAAACCAACTTCATAACAAACACATTCTAATGCACAACCTACACATTCAACCAAAACCAAACAAACCCATTAAATCTTCATATCTAGAAACTAGAAAGGGTAAGATGTACATGATCATTCTTTTTTTACCCCAAGGAGCAAAAGTAATGCAACTTGTAAGAGCATCTCCAACATGTATCAGGTATGCTATATTTTCTCTCCGTTGTTCCAAATTTCGAGATTTCTCCCTTCTCTCTTTTTGTTCCTCTCTATATTAGAGAGTTTAGCATAGCTGTTGGAGCAAACTTTTCCCAAATCCCAAAATTTCTAAAACAGCATAGTTGTTGAAGATGCTCCAAGTAAACCAAAAACCAACATACAGAAAGAGGTTTAAAGCAACTATGCTTTAAAAACATGTATATGGCAATTAAAACCAAGAGAAGAAAATTAAGATAAACTACCTTATACAACACATGATACATTTAACTCTACTAGTAACATAAAACCAATTTATGAGCTACAAGGATAAACCATTTTTCCATATAACTTCTCACAACTGCTCCATTAAATCATCTAATTTTTTTTTCCTTTTTTCATATAATATTAAGCTAGAAGCGATCTAGATCATAACATAAAAACAAAAAAAATTCACATTTTTTGGACATACCGTAGTTAGAAGAACCACTTGGCAACATAACAAGTGCACCATCAATGGTGTTGAGACCAGTAGGCAAACTGATTCATCATGGTTTGTGAAGCTTGAAGCCGAATACTCTTGGGGTGTAGCTCTGTGTCGCCTTTTGTGGCTTCAGATGACCGTAACTCATCAAAAACAGGTGGGGGAAGGTGGTTCCGAAATAAGCACCATCAATATCTATGGAAAGTGAAGGAACAAAAATATATGCACACAAGCAGTTCACCAAACTATGTAGGTACATATATATATATATATATATATATATCATTGCTTCATTCTTATGCTTTGATTACATAAGAATAACCCAAAGGGAAAAGAGAAGATAGATAACAGATTTTTTTAGTAATAATTATGAAAAAGAAACAAAAAACTTTAACACAAATTAAAAAACTCTATATATGAATGGTATATCAACTATTTGGCATGCAAGTATAAAGCACAATGATAAACCCATGCAGCTATAATGGAAGGATACTGCCTTGGTACTTGGATCGAGGGTAGTAAATATCTTCACATTTGGGACAGTATATTTTGACAGTACTCGATCGTGGTATGTCTGACTGGCCAACAGGAAGGCAGGGTTGTCCACAGCAGTAAACTCTTGGGCACCTTCCAAAGTCGTAATTTTTGTACTTCTCCAACTATATATAATGTTTCCGGTATGAATCTTAAATCTGTAAGTCATGGAATATAAAGAAACAAGGAGAGGGGAGAGGGGATCAGAAGCATACCATTGCAGACATTCCACGGGTGGTCAATATGTAACGGACATGAATCAGGCCATATAGCATCTCAGCTGCTGATTCAACCAGTTCATTTTGTTCTTCAGTGAACATATCTCCTGCTCATAGTAGGCAACAACCCCATTATTAGCTGTTACAACTTATATTGATGACTTGATCCACTTGTATAGACGAATGCTATGAACAGATTGCTAATTTAAAAATTAATAGGGATAACACTATTGATGGTTTGATTTGGGGAACAGTTGACTTTAGAGAGCACCCGGTCTTGCTAATGCAGGTGACCATGGACCCAGTACAAGGGCAACTAGGAAAGACAAAATGAAAACAACGATCTCCAAAGTCAATGAATCTTTGCTTGGCCAATATGGGGGAAGGGTTCGATGGTGTTTTGTACAATCAATTTGGAGATGATGATGAACAAGAATACAACCTTGAAAGGGAGAATAATGATAAACATAATGCCATCCATCCAACCGACGATCCATTGCTTGATGATGATAACTTTGACTGTGATTCTTATCTCCTATTGATGAATATGCTAAAAACACTAGATATTATCTTTTGCTTTTATTTTAAGTGAATTACATTCTTGGTCCCTGTGGTATGCGCTGTTTTTGGATTTTGTTGAGATCCCTTATTTTCTTTTAAAAAATAAAAAACTTAAATCTATATTTTAAATTTTATATTATGCAAATAAAACAAATTAATATATATATATATATTACCCCCTCCCCTTGGTTAATTGACGATGAACCGCTGCCCTTCCTCCGGCAAAACACCCTTCCCTTTACTCCGTGAAGCCCCCTCGCTTTCACCATGGGAAGATCTATGAAGAGAATCGAGTGCTTGCAGTTTGTATGCATTAGGGATTGAGCTTCGAGTACCATTTTCCTGGACCGAACCGGTATCATACCGAACCCGAACCGGTACCATGTAATCAGTCCTGTTTTCGGTTCCAAGTATTCGACAAAATCGGGATTCGGGATTCGGTATCGGGATTTTCCCGAAAAATCCCGAAACCAAACCGGAATATTAATAGTCCATGTTTCTTTAGTATTTCTTAAGTATGCATATCATCTCTTAAATAAACTAACTTTATCTTTCTCTAATCAAAATATATCATCTCCTAAACAAACAAAATGGAAAAGAAAACGCCTAAAGAAATACCAAAAACTGTTGAACTTTTGATTGTCAAATTTTTGATTGTTTGGGAATGGTTTTGATACACATTTGAAACATTATAAAAATATTTTGGTTTGCGATTGGTTTTGATATTCATTTGATACATTTCATATTTTCGGTCCTAAGTGGTCCTAGTACCGATTTTCCCGTCCCGAGACCGAAACCGAACCGGTACATACGGTTCGGTTTTCAGTCCTAATTTTTAGTCCCAAAAAAATTCGGTACCAACCGGTCCGGTCCCGATCTCATCCCTAGTATGCATACACCTTCAGAAATAAATTCACAATTCGGTTGTGTTGCTATTTGATGAAACCCTAATTCGGTTTAGTTGATGTAGGGTTTTACCGTTCAATGAAGTCGTTAAAGGAAACTTTGCTGTTAATTTATATGCATTTGCGGTCAAATTGCGGTTTGGTGTTCATCATCTCCATCTCCATCTGTTTTTATTCAAAATATCTGGGCTTCAATCTTTTCTGGGTTTGAATTTGAATAGGGTTTGATGTTCTTGAATTTGTGTTTGAATCTGGGTTTATATAAAACAAAACTGAAGGATGAAGTTAGGGTTCTGAATTAAGGAGGAAGAAGATGGGTAAAGAACCAGATTGCTCCTCGCATGAGGACGGGCACATGAGTGACTTAACGAACCTAAAGATAACGGTGTTAACATGAGGGACCAATTTTTTATGTGAAACATAAACCAAGGACCGCCGGTGTAAATCTCATCAATTATCGTAAATCTCATTTTCCCTTGTGTGGAGACACATCTACCTCACCACTTGTTTCTTGCTACACTAATCTTGTGTGCATGTGTCCCAATGCTCACAGAACTAACAAGTCTCATCACTATCCTATAAACTCACTCTATCAATTACAACAGAACTCCCAAATCACATAGGCTTACCGCACTTTCCACAACATTCATAAAGTCACACATCAATTTCTACTTAAGTACTTGATTAAAAAACACTAGATCCCCCCTTAATCTTGAACACTTAGTCCAACATTGCATAATCTCATTAACTAACACGAAATCATTGGCAAAAACATAAGTCAAGGTATACAATCTAGCATCTCATTTGTAATCTCGTCTATAATTACAGGAAATAGATAGTGACTTAAGGTTGACTTACGTTAATCATAATGTAATAAGAACATTTGCCTCAAGATCATATTTTTATAAGCACTATCTATAAACAATGGAACTAGAAATGGAAGATAGTACGATGCTCTTACCAAGTAACGTAAAGAAACTTGAATTGACCGAACTATCCTATATCCCTATCATTTATAAACCCTACTATATCAAATCTATGCTAACGAACTTCCTTCATCCCCTAATATCGTGATCCTCATAATCAATGCTTGCACTAAGCCACTTACCATTCCACAGGTGCAACATAGGATAGGACATCCAGAACATGTGATCAACACGCATCTCGACTTCTCTTATGAGACTTGAACCTTATTTCAAGGTTACGTGATGTATCGCCGTATCGGTACCATTTAGACCAAGTACTATGCACAGAACCTACAACTTTAAGTACTGAAATGCATAGTGCTATCTACCATGAAAGGCAAAAGAGAAGAAAAAAAATTGAATTTATTTCTCGCAATAAGAAAATTGAACAAAATGACAAACTTTCAATAGAGTAATACTTTTCTAAATGCTTGTAATTCTGGTGAGAGCGGGTATCAAACACTTAGATATATTAGTTGCTGCTATCAATAGCTTATATGTATGCTTCTAAAGTCATTAGGGAAAATCTAGTGAACAATTCAAACATTCTTCATGGACATCTTATTGAAAAGGGTTAAAAAAACAAATTTAATCTCTAGTCAAGAGTAGTCACCTTCATGCCTATAGTATACTACATAGTCAAACTTGAATGCAATACACTAAAAGGGACGAATGGATACGACAAATGACAACATTGTCTTTGTGCTAAAGGACAAAGTTGTCATGCAGATTAACATTGTATAAGAAAGAAATTAGGAAGTAAAAGGTCTCCAAACTGATAATAACCCAATATAGTTGTCGATAGAGCTAATACTTATTTTACGAAAGTTGTCAGGCAATATATTTGGTGTGTCAATAAGTATGACTGTAATAACCCAATTTAGTTGTCTATAGAGCTAATCTACTTATTTTGATCACCACTAAGAACCGTTTGAAAATTTTGTCATCAAATAAATCCAAAATTTCAGATCAAAATAAAGCCAACAAACTTGACAAGTCTTCTTAGTACCATGCTAAGACATACTTTTGTACCCATACAAAAACAGATCACAGCAATAACATGTATCCATACCATCCTTGAATCATCTGTAAGCAACTGTAGTCACTAAAGTCTAGAAATACGCTGTAAGTTTTAGTCTAGGTCTGAAATTTCAATTATCAGCTCTCTCACAGACCTTTGACCTTGAAACTTGCTATAGAATGAAGCAGTTTTCCACTTGTAAGAGCTTTTCACACTTTTATCAAAATACCAACTATGTTGGCAATTGATAATCTATTTGTTAATCGAGTTATTTTTTTAAAAACCATTATCATTCGCAATTGACAATCTATTTGTTAACCAATTTAGTGTTTTTGCAAAATATCAATTAGTACACACGAATGAGTTAAATGGTGAGTGTCATAACTAGTTAGCTCTTTCAGAAACTCCTAATCTCCCCATTTACGATTTGTTTTAATGCTAGAAAGATAAATTGAAGATATTTTACCCAGTTATGGTGGTTCTTTAAAACATAACAGCCTTTAAAGAGAGAGAACAGTTATAAGAACCCCAACAAATTAGTCTAATATCCACTATCCAAGGTTCGGAAAAGATGTCAAGATTATTAGGAATCTCGCTTACCATGAGAAGACTCTGCATCTAGGATTAGATCAAGTGCATAATCGTAATAAGGAACTTGACTGCTTAACCCACAGAGGTTAAAATCATCTTGTATATACTCATCATCAACTTCACAGAAAAATTCATTTCCTCGCAAATTGCAAAACCATGAAATCCAAGATGTATCGTCCTCATCAGAACCACTAACATCAGACTCCTCACTGTCTGTTTCAGATTCATCTGCAATTAAAAGTAATGCTTGTTGGCAAAAAAGATGGGCACTACCACATAATACGTTATGCACCCCACTAAAAAGTACAACTAAAAGTAAGCTTATATTGTCTTTACACAAGAAAAAAGTATGCAGCCAAATAATGATGACTTCAATTTATGCCAAAACAAAACAAGCCATGCCTTCAAAGTCCAAAAAAAGAAAAAAAGCAAGTGTATATGATGTGTTGTCCCAATCAGAAACACTTTGCATTCCAATTTTACTAACTGCTAATACTTGAGCACATTGTGCCACCGCCTTATTATACATTTAAACATGCCATTCAATGGGTAATTGTCTATACAAACAAAGAGACATATAATTGATCAAACCGGCTAGCATTGGCATAAGACCCAACCATAACCAAACAGTCATTCATGCAAGATAAGCATCAATACCAGTTCCTTGGAATGTCTAACAGCAGTAAGAGAGATATTAATCGAAATAGAACATGAATATTCCCAAGTCGATTTAAGTCAAAAAGGTGGGCCTTTTATATTCAAAATTATTAGAAATATACAGATAATGCCTCTATAATTAAAATTGCCCCAACTCTTAAACTGCTCACAGCAATCCAAAATCCGTAATTGATGCAGTGCATATATGCGTACTCTTAACCAATATACATCCTCACACAAAGAATCGAAGATGTAGAAACTTAAGCATAAAGCACCAAATATGACCAAAGAAAAGTAATGCAAAGAATTTATCCACAATAATTCTTAGGGAAATACGCATCCCTCCCAGGTATCTACAATCATAAAACTCTAGACGAAAACAGAGAAAAAGGCAATTTATTACGTAAACATTTTTTCAAAAAGAAAACAAACCATCGGAGCACTTGTTTTTGGGATTGGTAACAGTAGAGGAGGAACGATTATCACGATGATGGTCCATGTGATGAGATTTGCTACCGCCACCAGCTGTGGAAGTTGATGGCATAGACAATCTCTCTTTCTCCTTGCTATTACTATTCAAAACCCTAGAAGTCGAAGGTGATGATGTCTTCTCTAAGTGCTTATCCAACGCATCATTGATTCGTTTCCGATCCAACGGCCCACCTCCTCCGCCTCCCACCATCTCTGACTTCGCCGATGATCCACCTCGATCCCTGTACATGAATCTTCGTGTATTCGTATATATATCTAGATATTTCTCAAATTTCGGAAGAGATTACAGATCTGATCATAGATTACTTCAACCTATAGAATGAATTGAAGAAAAATCAAGACAAACAGACCATGGATTTGAGAGGCGTAAAGAGGTGCATTCATGAAGATTGATCGAAGGGAAATGGAAAAAAATTAGGGTTCGTGAACATTGGAAGAGAGAGCTAAAGTTCTTGTTTTCTCTCTCTTGGTTTCCTATTGTTGATTTTTAGAGAGAAAATATTTTTTTATCAAAATAAAATTTTTAAGACCAAATGTATTAAAATCCAGGGAAATTAATTAAAATACCCAAAGTTTGACTTTGACAAATACCCATTTTTTTGCTGTTTTTGCTAAAATACCCAAAAATCCTGCGGTGGGTCCCACGATCACGGGACGTGGCATCGGGTTTGACCAAATGTCCCGCTATGGCCCCTCAAGAAACCCTGCGGCTGCAACTTTTACCCCCCAAGTATGCCCGCGGTTACAAAAATGGTCCATGTCCCGCCATAGGGTCCCGCGATCGCGGGATCTATGGACACGTGTACGGCTGGGGATGAAACCCTAATTTTTTAATAAGTGTTTCCAACCCCCACCTTCAATGTCGGCTATAAGAGGAGAGGTGGGGGACCATAATCCGGCCACCATACCCATTTTGAAATTCTTTCCCAACTCTCTCAACATTCTCGTGTGGATTACGCGCTCGGTTTGAAGATGTCACGTGTTAGGGATGTGGTAAGTCATTTTTCTTAACTTTTTGTAGTTTCTTATTGTTATCTTAAATTTTTAAAATATATGATATGTAAACTTTGTTGTTTAAACTTTTATGTTTGAATGTTGTTGTTTAAACTTTGTTGTTATCTTAAATTTTTGAAATATATGATATGTAAACTTTGTTGTTATAAAAAAATAGGGAATATAATTAAAATACCCATATATTAACTTTGACTGCCCAAAATACCCATATATTAACTTTGACTACCCAAAATACCCATTTTCTCTCATTTTTGCAAAAATACCCATTTTTTCCGCTATAGGGTCCGCGATCGCGGACCAGGGTTTGTTTTGAAAACATGGCCCCGCGATGGCGGGACGTACTCCCGCGGCTAACCTCAAATTTGTGAATTGCAATTGCATGTTACACTTTTAACCCTTATATTTATTTACTTACTTTACTTTTATACCTTTTATTTTCTTAATTTTAATTTTACACGTTCATCATATTAACACATATAATCGTATTATTAACTAAAATACGTTAAAAAATACGTTTTAATTTTAACAAGTTACACCATTGTACTCGTCTCTTCGATACCTTCGAAATGAGTCCAATATTGAATATTTTTGGATTTATTTATTTTATTATATATCATATATACTACATAAAAAATATTTTTAATATTTACAATTCATACATTTATAGTTAATTATTTAATTTATGGTATATCTCTTATTTTTTTTAATTTTTGTTTTACACTCCTATCGCATTAACATAATAATCATATATTAACTAATTGATTAAATCGTTTTAAATTATTCGTTTTAAAAAATTTGACGATTTTTGCAAATAATTTGACGATTTAATCCAAATAATTTAAAACGATTTAATCAATTAGTTAATATATGATTATTATGTTAATGCGATAGGAGTGTAAAACAAAAATTGAAAAAAATGAAAGATGTGCCATAAATTAAATAATTAACTATAAGGATATGAATTGTAAATATTAAAAATATTTTTTATGTAGTATATATGATATATAATAAAATAAATAAATACAAAAATATTCAATATTGGGCTCATTTCGAAGGTATCGAAGAGACGAGTACAATGGTGTAACTTGTTAAAATTAAAACGTATTTTTTAACGTATCTTAGTTAATAATACGATTATATGTGTTAATATGATGAAGGTGTAAAATTAAAATTAAGAAAGTAAAAGGTATAAAAGTAAAGTAAATAAATAAATATAAGGGTTGAAAGTGTAACATGCAATTGCAATTCACAAATTTGAGGTTAGCCGCGGGAGTACGTCCCTCCGTCGCGGGGGCCATATTTTCAAAACAAACCCTGGTCTGCGATCGCGGACCCTATAGCGGGAAAAATGGGTATTTTTGCAAAAATGGAGAGAAAATGGGTATTTTGGGTAGTCAAAGTCAATATATGGGTATTTTAATTAAATTCCCAAAAAAATTTGTTAGTGTTAAAGTGTTTTTAACAAAAAAATAAGTTAGTGTTTTTTTGTTATAAAAAGATGAGTGTTTTTTATAAAAATTTAGGTTAGATCTCTTAAATTTGCTAAATGACAACTTAGGTCCGTAAACTTTAGTGAATGACAACTTAGGTCCCTAAACTTTGGTGAATGACAACTTAGGTCCCTAAACTTTAGTGAATGACAACTTAGGTCCCTAAACTTTGGTGAATGACAGCTTAGGTCCCTAAACTTTAGTGAATGACAACTTAGGTCCCTAAACTTTATTGAATGACAACTTAGGTCCCTAAACTTTGCTAAATGAGAACTTAGGTCCCTAAACTTTGGTGAATGACAACTTAGGTCCCTAAACTTTAGTGAATGACAACTTAGGTCCCTAAACTTTGATGAATGACAACTTAGGTCCCTAAACTTTAGTGAGTTATTTAATTGTTTATCTTTCTTTTGAGTTTCCTACTCATAAATAAATTTTGGAAGTCACACTTCCGAAGCCCTAATATGTATATGTAACATTTAAAAACATCCGTAAATGGTATGAAGATATAAAAACATTTAAATTACCTTCACATGCCAAACTCAAATTTATTTTGGCCTCTTGCCAAAAGCATCTATATATAACAATGTTATATTTAAATAAAAAAAAACCGCAACATATCTATTTGGATTTTGTCAAACGGGTGTAAATAGCCCTAAGGTATGTGGGGACTTAAGCAATCCGTGTGATTCCCCTGCTACCTGAAAGTCCAACAGATTGAGTGGGTTCTTTTCTAAAACTAAAATACACAAATAATTATCAACCCAATAAACCAAACAAGCACTATAACATCCGTGAATTTTCTATGTAGGGCGATATTATTCAGATCGACTGTACGTTACGGTGTCGCGTTTGCTACATCGTAGAGATGAGACAGTGCTTCGTGGATTTAGGAGATCGGGGAGCTAGGGTTGATGAGATCTTCAGAGGGACACCTTTCGGTCCATGGCTGGATCTTACCATGAGCGGTGGCGACCCCATGCTAGTCCACATGTTTCTACAGCTGGAGGTCGAGGTCTCCAATGGTGATCTGGAGGAGATGTATTTTGATGTCTTCGGGCATCAAATGCGGTTTGGCCATCATGAGTTCTGTCTAATTACAGGACTACTTTTTTTAGAGGCTCCCCCCTTCCTCCCTTAGCAGACATTTCCTTCGTTCGTAAGGTTTGGCCTGGCGTGCCACCATCTCGTTTGAAGCTGAAGACAGTCGTGGAGACGATGAAACAGGGCCTTTCTGCCCTAAGCGACGAGGATATTGTCCGTGTATGCTTGGTGGTGATGGTGGATATGGGCTTCATGGGCCGTGAGTGGAGCCAGACTGCTTCCGAGACGGTCCTTAGGGCCGTCGAGGATTTGCATTTGTTTAGCAGGTATCCGTGGGGTAGCCATATCTGGACACATACCTACAGACAGATGCACCGAGCCATTGCCAGACGCGCCGACATACATGCGAAGATGGCTGTTTGTGGATTTACATACGCCTTCAAGGTTGGATAAGTAGTGTATAACATAAATAATAATACATACAAACTGTTTGGCTTTCCTTTTTACGTACTTGCTCTTCTTGTCTAATTCAAGATATGGATCTTGGAGATGTTTTCCATCTCCCGTCAAAATTTCACCATGCGCACCGACAGGTTAATTAGGGGAACCCGTTGGGAGAGGGTTGTTTCCCGAGATAGGAAGAATTGCGTTTCGTTCTTCCGCCTTTCAAGCACCGTAAGTTCTTTCATTACGTTTACAATGTTGCCTACGTTAGTCCCGGTTATTAATTTTTTTTTGTTTTACCATATATTTAGTCGGCGCATGCGCCTCTCGAAAACCTTCTGCCTATGGATACCGAGAGGGACACGCCTTGGTACACAAACAGCGTGACCTTTATCGATAGAGATGAGGCACGCCATCGGTCGAAGAGGGTCCGACGTTCCTCTCCTTCCACTTCTGGGTCTAGTTCCTCATCTGACGAAGATGAGGAAGACGACGCGAGGCCTGGGCATTCTTCCAGGAATGACGATCGATATGTGCCGCCCACTTCCGATCGATATGAGTCACCCCCTTTCGATCGATACGAGGCGCCCCCTTCCTCCTCCCATCAAGATCCGCCTTCCACCGAGCCATCTCGTGGCAGTTTACACCAGTTGTGGGACTACGTCCACGGGCCTCTAGACACACGTATTCAAGATCTGGAGGACTTCGTCAGAAAGTTTTTGGTTGTTCAGGTTAGTGTTTAACTTAATTTGTCGTCCACGATCTTTTAGTTTGTATATTAATATTACGTTCCATATTTGTTTTAGCTGTCGAGTACGACGCCGATCTCCGCTCTGTTCTGACAGGGGGCACCGGCGGCGTTTGCCACCACATCCTATTCGTCATTCCCAGAGAGTGTAAGTCACACTGAATAACCAATGTAGTTATATATTCGTTCCTAGGTTTGTAATTGTTAAAATGAAATATGTCATGCAGACTGGGATGACGACGGCAGGGGCTTATACACACCATATGACGACAGAGGTCCCCACATCCTATGCGACATTCCCACAGAGTGTAAGTCATACTGAATGACCAATATAGTTATATTTTCGTTCCTAACTTTGTAACTCTTATAATGAAAAATTTCATGCAGATTGGGATGATGGAGGCAGGGGGTTATACACACCCAACGTCGACGTTCGACACCACATCATTCCCGCACAGTGTAAGTCACATACATCGACCCTCGTTATCGTTATATTTTCATTCTTAAGTTTGTAACTGTTATAATGTCGTGTAGATTGGGATGATGGAGCAACAGAGTTATGGCGGCCCAGTGTCCACCTCATCATTCACGGAGCTCCTTGGGATACCGGAGACATACTATTACAAGCCGGAAATTCCAGGGCCGTCGTACGTCACACCGCCACCACATACTATGACTGTAAGTTATTTTGGTAGTTTTGGTTTAATTGTGAACATGATGAAATTGTACTTAAAACATCTAATAAGTTAATTTTCAGTCGATGGGGTCGGGAGAGTACTTACGGTGCTCGGAAATTCTCGAGGAACACTTCTCGGAGCCGGACGTTGACCCGATGGATGTGGTAGAACCTGCTAGGCCGGTTCGGAATAGGAAACGTTCAACATGGTTCGGTGCCCCACTATTTACACGGCAAAAATCTACCACACCGCCCCCTGAAAAGAAAGCCATGCCAAAGGTGACAGCAAAGGGAGCAGGAAAGGGAGCGGGAAAGAAAGCGGGAAAGGGAAAGATGGCTTCACCGGAGCGTCTTCCGGCCTTGAAGATATTGAACATGTGCCAGACTGGTGACCTCCCCACCTGATATTCATCCCTTACATCAACCTGGACATCACCCCTTGGTTTTTCAAAGTATTGCTGGCAGTTGACCCTTTGCAGTCTGAATTAGAGGATGTGGTTAGTATTGAAGTTTAACTATAGTCATATAATCAAATATATTTATATTACATGTCTAACCATCTATTTTTTGTGTATAGCATATCGATTGTTGGGTCGCCATGCTCCTACATTTCCGTCAACCAGACACGAGGTGGACCATCATGCACACTACTTTCTTTGAGTTCATGGTCCTTCCACATCAAGGTCCCGACTCCGTGGTTAACTCATGCAATGGTGTGGAAGGGGTTTCTTGGCGGGACGTCGATACTGTATGTAAATCGTTTTACTCTTATTTTATTTAAGTTGTTTGGTTGCTAACTAAGTTGTCTAATATTGTAATATTTCAGGTGTACATCCCTATCTGCATTCATCCCAAACATTGGGTGCTCGGAGTGTCTGAGCTTCGTCGTATGTTGATGACCATATATGACAGCGACCCTGCCAGTGTCTACACAGAGGCTTTGCATCAGCGTCTTGCCACATTTAAAGATGAGTTGTCGAAGTTCTTTAGACTGCTCGGGGATGTGGACCGTCACGATAACTCAGCGCACTTCCGTCACAGGTTCGACAAGAATGCACCACGCCAGCAAGGGATGAATGCGGATTGCGGTGTCTGGGTATGCCGTAATGTCAGCATATTGATTTCAGGCGATGTGGTAGATTTAGCCCCTTCCCGCACCGAATGAGAGGCCATGGACTTTCGCATACATATGGCGGAGACCATTTATGCGCATTGTGTTCCACGGGTAGATGATTAGGTTGTTTATGTAACATTAAATGATTGTTATTTTTAGTGTTAACTTATTTTGTTAAAGTATTTAAATTGAAGTTATAATTTTGTTTATTATTTTGTTAAAGTATTGCACATATGAATACTTGAAGCAAAACAAAAGCATTGTAGGACAACACAACTCATTTTCCACGTTTTCATACTTTACACGTTTTTCATACTTTACACGTTTTTCATACAAAAGCATCCACATTTGCCTATAAATAACCCGCACTAGATAAGTCGTAAAACACATATACGAGAACATATTATTCGTTAACGTATTCTTACATGGCATCCCCAAACCTTCATGTTTGGTGCTTTAGGCGTTTATCTGAATCACTTTCAGACACAGGCAAAGAGTTATATGGTTAGTGTACATGTTTCATTGAGTTTTGCTTGTTACTATACGACCTAACTATATTAATTAACGTTCACCAACAGCTGCATATCCACAGTTGTTCACCATGAAAATCCACCATGGTGGGTATTTCCGTGGTCTAGAAATTTATGTTGACATGTTAGATGTGGAGGATCTTTCTATGCAACTGCTTGAACAGATCATGAAAAGAGCTGGACTATGAAGAACCAAAATATAACAGGTTGTATTTTAAGAGGCCGAATGCAGATTTATTGACTGGACTGGTAGAATTGAGTACCGACGAAGATGTAGCCATCATACGTCAGTATGTTGACGGCCATACTGTCATTGAAGTGTACATCGAGAAAGTGGAGCTTAACACTTTGAGACTCGTCTCACCAGAGCATGTAAGAAGTCGACCCGGATTGTCAAAAACCAAACCATCGTCTTGCCGTAGCCTCAAATTTGGATAATTTTGTACTATAATAACTAGTATGTGTTTGTTGTGAAATAATCATGTATAACATGTATGGGTTGTATTTTTAATATGAACCACTTTTCAGACTATTTTTGGAGCTACTTAAGAACTGCTTTTCAAGCAAATGAAAGACATTTATTGTTTGGTGATAGACGATACTATTATGATATGAATTTTTTGTGTGGATGTTGTGACCTTTACAATTGAAACTAACAAGGGTATTTATAGCCACAAGCACCAAATGGCTCAACAGAATCCTTCTACTTTTCAGGCGAATCATTCATCAACTTTTGCAGACGAATCTTGCATCAACTTTTCAGACAAATCTTGCAGTTACTTTTGCAGACGAATCTTGCATCAACTTTTCAGACGAATATTGCAGTTACTTTTGTAGACGAATCTTGCAGTTACTTTTGCAGATGAATCTTGTTACTTTTCAGACTTCCTTTTGCAGACGAATCTTGCAGTTACTTTTTCAGTCGAATCTTACAGGCTCTTTTCAGACGAATCTTGTAGTGAACTATTCAGACGAATCATGCAGGCAACTTTTCAGACGAAATCTTTGATCATATCCACATCCCTGATGAAGAACATACATTTTCACGGTTATAAGTAGATGGCATGATGAAGTAGTAATTCACAACTTGCTATCTATCTTTTATACATTCTTTTACACCGTTTACAAACATATTCTCGCTTTTCTTAACACTATGGCTGGAGGTTCAAGATCAAGGGTGAACAGTTCACGTTCGGCAGCCTACCAACCACTGGACGATGGAGCTCGCCAGAGTACCTGGAAGGTACCAGAAACAGACGAGGAGTGGAGAAACCATGGGCGAACTGCAGCCGATTATCCATTCACGACTGAGGAGGCAGAAGACTGGGAGATGGCATGGGAGAATTACCACTTCGATAATGAAAGGAAAAGCCCACCAATGTATCATTGTACCCAGCCGACGGGTCTTCCACAAAGTCAACGAATTACTCTCTTAGTGCAAAAATCCATTGATAAGGCGAACGCCGATATCGAAAAGGTAAAAGGTATGTAGAACCATAACATGAGGATTCAGCAGAGGAAAATGGAGTATCTAGCGGAGAAGAAACGAGAACTGGCCATGACTAGGGCTCACGTTCGGGAGGTGCAACGACAGATTAAGGAAGTAGAAGAGGAACTACAAGAAATCGAAGACGACTACACGGGAATGGAGGACGTCATCAAGGAAAAGGTTAACTTCATCACCGGAATCTAGGACGCATTCCAGTCATAGATTTCTTTGTTTACCTGCACTGTATCCGTTTCGGTTGGGAAGATGATTTGCAATAACTGATCTTTTAATTAATATCCTTATTAAATAACTTAAAATGGGGAAAACATTTTCTTTAATTAATTTCTATATTAAATACATTAAAATGGAAAGGAAACAATACATTAAAAACCTCAACTACATAAAATGATAACCTAAAAACTATAGGGACCATTTATGTTTTTTTAAATTTGCCCCAAACTAGAGGGGCCAAAAGTGTAAATATGGTAAAATCGCGGGACTTCTGAGGGATGAGATCGCGGGACAGGGGCTAAAAGTGGTCCCACGGGCATACTTGGGGGGTAAAAAATGCAGCCGCGGGGTTTCTTGAGGGGCCATAGCGGGACATTTGGCCAAACCCGGTGCCAGGTGGTGCCACGTCCCGCGATCGCAGGCCCCACCGCGGGATTTTTGGGTATTTTGGCAAATTCGGCGAGAAAATGGGTATTTTGGTAAGTCAAAGTCAAACTTTGGGTATTTTAATTAATTTCCCTAAAATCTAACCATTTTTTTCAATTAGTAAAATAAATATTCAAATCTTCTATTACATATTCGTTTTACCTCGATAGTTATAAATTCAATGGGTCATTAGTAGGGGGTGTAAACGATCCGAGTCAAGTTGATTAGCAGGTAATTCGAGTCGAGCTTGAAAGAATAATATCAAGCTCGAGCTCGATTGATTTTTCAAAGTCGAGCTCGAGCTTAAACTTGAATAATTTTTCAATGGTCGAGTTCGAGCTTGATGCTCGTTTAGGAGCTCGAATTCGAGATCGATTAACTCGTTTATGTACTCAATATCGATAACTTTTATATTTTGATTATCTAATTTGTAAACATATAAATATGTTAGGCTCGAAAAAGTGTATGCTTGAATGGCTCGGCTTGGCTCGTAAAGTTTAATCGAGCTTTCGAACGAGTCGAGACGAACATTGGTGTTATGGAGCTCGACTCACTAGCTTAAGCGAGCTTTATTTTGTGTCCAAGATCGACTCGAACTCGACAACTATTAGGCTCGAGCTTGAGATAAACGAACTCGATCTCGAGTAGCTCGTTTAAAGCTCGACTTGTTTACACCCACTAGTTATCAGTCAAGTTTTGTATGAAATATAAAAAATTGAACATTTATTACAATAATTAAGAAGAAGAAAACTAATTGTTCCACTATATACATACCACGAGGTCGTTTACCAATTGTTTATTGGGTGTAATTCTCTTACCAGATGAGCATATCAAAGATTAAGGGAGCGTTTATCAATTGTTTACCGACAAAAAAATATCACCCTCACTTGCCTTGTCGTTTAACATTTTCGGTCATCAAAATTGATTGTTGGTAAACGTCTTTAAACCTGATAAGTGCTTACCGGATAAGAGTCTATTTTCTCACTTACGAGGTAAGACATTGGATCCTTACTAGGGTCGTATACCAAACGCTTATCCGGGTAAGCACTTACCAATAAAATTTAACACTATGACTTACTTACCGGGTACGATTTCAGTCCACCAATCCGGCTTCGTATGCAACAATTCACCCGGTAAGTGCTAACTGTGATAAGAGTTGTCGCCCTCACTTACCGGGTAAGAATCTCGGTCCTTGCATTCGCTCTTACCAGTAAGATTTTTGGTCCTTGCTATATTAATCCGGTAGGTAATTTGACTTGATAAGCGCTTACCCGGATAAGCGTTTGATAAACGACTCCTAGGTCTCTTACCGGGTAAGATTTTCGGTTTTTTTCATGCTCAATCGACAAGGCAAGTGATATCGATAAGTACTTACCCGTAAAGCGTTTAGTAAATAACCCCTAAGACTCTCACCTGATAAAAGGCATGACGACAACTGTGGTTCTTACTTGATAAACGAGGAGAAGGCTTTTGCTTGGTAAACACTTACCGGGTAGGAGATGCTTACAAACGATTAATTTCGATGTACGATAATATTATCCAACATGATAAGTAAAGGTGGGATTCCTGCAGTAAACGTTTGTCGTAAACCATTTGTTAAACGTCTCCTTAGATAAGTTTTGTTACATTTTGGCCAAATTTATACATCACTTAACACATTTAGAAAAAAAAGTATACATTAACATATACAATATAATATTTCAAACATACCTACAATAATATATTTAGGGGTCGTTTACAAAAATGTTTACCCGGGTAAGTGCTTACCAAGTTACATTATTACAAATATAATATTTCAAACATACCTAACTGTATTTATTTGTAATATTTGTGAGTTCCTATCCCTAAAATCACTTGCAAATGATATAATCACGATCAAAACGTATCAAATCATTATCACATTATTATCACAACAAATCGCATAATCAACAGACATAGTGATGAATGTGGCCGGTATAATCACTGGTTTTCTATCATCGAAACATCATCACAACAAAATCACATAATTATCAAATCATGATCACAACAAAATCACATTATAAGAAGTCTTCGATTTATCAAAACAATATCACATTATTATCCTAACAAAATAACATTACTATCCCATAATTACTGATAACAGAGGTATCATAAGAAGTCTCTGATGATACTAGTAACATTTAAAGCATAGAAACAAATCCAAAATAACGAAAATTGTAGATATATATTTATTTATTTTCATTTATTCTAATTTTTATTATACGTTTACTAATTTGAAGATCTATAAATCTTCGTATTCTCGTTTGAGCCATGTCATTTGAACTAAATGTATAAAAATATATAAAGAAATATTTATTTAATGCTTTATATTTTAATTTTGATTTTGATTTTTGAAATATAAATCTTTAAAGAAACAATAGACACATTCCACCTCATATTTTGTTAGTAATGTTAGAGCATTCTAACAAACATCCTAAAATCCTTCTGAAATATGGTTAATCAGTTAACATAAATTTAAATACGATGTCATGGCCTATTTTTTAGAGGCATTGTCCAGATTGATCACATGACAAATATTTCCTCTCCTCTAAACTTTATCATTCAAAAGGTTGCAGAACTAAGGCCATCCGTAGCCCAGCGGGATGGAGGGCGGGATGGAGCGGGGTGGGCTACGGCATCTGCGGGATCGGCGGGAAGGGATGGGATGCGGGATCCCCATCCCGTTTCATCCCGAAGAAAATGTGAGGAGGAGAGGTGGGTCCCAGGTGAGAAATGAGAGGGAGTGGGTTAGGGAATGGGGTACGGGTGTTTAGGGATTGTTAGGGATTGAGTGAGGGATGAGAGAAAAGATGATGTGGCGCTGATGTGGAGTGGAATATTTGAAAGATTCCCTCCATGGGGTACTGATGGCCTAAGCCCTAACTGTTACTTTGTAATGTTTGGGGTGTTACATCATATAATATACATAGTATTCAAAAGGTCACTTTTTTTTGAAGCAAAATCATTAATGAACATGGTTACAAGAGGTGTTAACATGGTCATACAAAAAGTTCGGACAAGTTAACAAGGTAGTATGACTAGGTAAGTTGCGAGCGTTCCTAGCGAGGTTGTGAGCCGAAACGTTTGCGTGTCTCCGAACGAAGTTTAGAGTGAAATCGCTCGAGTGGGAGAGGAGTGATCTACAACGATCAATAATAGAACCAAACTCCGAGAGATCTTCCACGTCACTTCTAACCGCGTCGACAACCAATTTAGCATCGGTTTCGAAAATAACCCTTTGGTGACCGTGACTAAGAACCCAACTAATCGCAAACTCAAGGGCCATGGCCTCACATTCTTTGACAGGGGGTGCCCACATTGATGGTGGATTGGCACTTGATAAAAGTTCCCGTGTGATTTCGGATGATCGCCCCGGAGCCCCATTCGTTGGAAGAGGAGAAAATCGCGGCATCGATGTTACACTTGAGATAGCCCGACGCGGGGCGTGCCAAAGGCTGCACTCTCCATGGTGTCTTGGGTCGTTTGCACTTTGTTGGCGACTATTGGCCGAGAGCCATTCCGCATGAGTAACGCAAGCGATTCGGGTCGCCCATTTCGGGAGCTTGACCGCGCCTTTTATCCACGCATCATTTCTAAGTTTCCAAATGCTCCACATTAGCATTAAAAAGGTGTCGCGTAAGGAATCGTTGTTGTCATTAATGCATGTAGTAAAGAGGGAGGGGAAGTCCTCCGCCATGTTAGCTAACGAGTCGATATGGTCCCAAAGAGAAGCCTCCTTCCACACTTTGACTGATATCGGGCAGCCAATAAAAAGGTGTCAGTTGTTTTCCGAGTTTGACCCACAAAGTGCACAATGCCACGGGACATCAATTCCTCGTTTTCGGAGGTTCTCTCGGTGTGGGAGTACGTCTTTACCCACTCTCCAAGCGAAATTTCTGACTTTATGGGGAATAGAGGCCGTCCAAATAAGTTTCCAGTTGGGCTCCACGGGAGAATGGGGATGGTTTCGAGTGCCATTCATCAAAAAATTGTACCCGCTTTTTACCGAGAAGGTACCGTTGTGGTTAAAGTGCCAAATCAAACGATCACGCCCACCACAAAAACGGGGATACTTAAAATCTCCTTTTGATCGCGGGTGGAGAAGGTTCGGTTTAGTCTATCAAGATCCCAACCGTTAGAGTTTTGTGAGAGCAAATGGAAAACACGGAGATCGCCGTCACAGGGACATGGGGAACTTTCCACCCAAAAATTGTTTTCATCCCGAAGCCACGGGTCTTTCCAAACGGAGATAGACTCCCCATTCCTGACTTTCCATCTATATCCGTTTTTTAACACGTTGTAGGCCTCCCAAATGCTTCGCCAATCAAAGCTTGGAGTGTGGCCTAACTTTGCATCGAAGAAGACCCACTTGGATAGTATTACGCTTTGAAAACTCGGCTAACCAAATAATCCGAGTGTTGGAGAAATCTCCACCCTTGTTTGCCCAACAAAGCCAAATTGAAAGCCGAGAAGTTACGAAAGCCGAGACCACCAAGCTTTTGAGGGGTACAAAGCTTTTCCCAAGCTAACCAATTTATGGAGCGAGAATCATCCTTTTTAGAGCTCCACAAAAAATTGTTTATGAGGCGGTGAATATCTTTCAAGAGAGACTTTGTATCAAGAAAACACTCATAAAATATACCGGGATGGCTTGTGCCGCCGCCTTAATAAGAGTGAGCCTACCCGCGCTCGAAATCGGCTTATGTCTCCATTTGGCAAGCCGTTGCCATAATTTGTCCTTGATATGGCGGAAGATGGCTTTTTTATTACGGCCAATCAAGGACGGGAGACCCAAATATTTTCCGGTATTTAGTGCATTTGACACCCCGAAGATATTACAAATAGTGTCCTTGGAAGTAGAGTCAAGATTACTACTACACATAATTCCCGATTTGTTAAAATTTACCGCCAACCCGGAAGCTTGTTCAAAGATACTAAGGATCGTCTTGAGGGCCGTACATTCCTCCACGTTAGCTTGACAAAAAAGGAAGGCATCGTCCGCGAAGAAGAGATGCGAGATGGCCGGGGCGTGACTTGTCACACGACATCCATGGATGAGATTTCTAGAATTTGCATCCGCCAAGAGGGTAGAAAGACCCTCCATGCAAATGATAAAAATGTAAGGAGAAAGAGGGTCACCTTGACGGAGGCCCCGTTTGGGGTAAATCGGGCCCACAATATCATCGTTGATCCGGATAAAGTAACGAACCGAGGTGATGCACAACATGACCATATTCACCCATCTTCCGGAGAATCCCAATTTTGTGAGGATAAGGCGAATGTAGTTCCAATCGAGCCGATCAAAAGCTTTGCTAATGTCAATCTTGAGAGCAATATCGCCGGTTTTTTTCCGGGTGTTACGCTTCATGCTATGGAGAAGTTCGAAGGCAAGGAGAATGTTGTCCGTTATGAGCCTACCTTTAATGAAAGCCGATTGGTTCTCCGAGACCACTTTTGGGAGTATTTTCTTGAGCCGGTTAGCGAGGACTTTTGTGATGATTTTAAGAGTAACGTTGCAAAGGGCAATGGGGCGAAGGTCCTTCATGGTGGACGGGGAGGTACACTTTGGGATGAGGGTAATTAAGGCGTCGTTGATACCTTCGGGGAAGAAACCATTTTGGAGCCACGAGGTTCCGGCCGAGAAAATAGTATCCCCAATCACGTCCCAAAAGTGTTGGAAGAATCGGGGGTTAAAACCATCGGGACCCGGAGCTTTGTCGGGATGCATTTGAAACAAGGCGTCTTTAAATTCCCTCTTGATGAACGGGGCGTCGAGAAAAACGTTATCGCTAGTCGAGACACAAGTTCTCACCTTGTTGGTGATGAGATTTGCCGACCCATTACTCTCCGAGAAGAGGTGTTTAAAGTAATCAATGGCAAGGGAGCAAAGGTCCTCACGCTCCGTCACCCAAGACCCATCGGAATTTTTGAGGCGTCGAATAAGGTTCTTTTTCCTCCTCCCATTTGCATGGGCATGAAAGAATTTCGTATTTAAATCTCCTTCATGTAGCCAATTTTTTTTGGCTCTTTGCTTCCAATGGTCCTCCTCTTTGACAAGGAGCGAGAGCAATTTCTTGTTGGTGGTGTTGAATTCTTCAGCGTTATCGGGGGAGGAATGCTCTCTTAGAAAGGCAAGCTTTTGGCGACAGTTGGTAAGCTCCGTTTTATGGGAGGCTTGAAGGTTTCGCCCCCACTTACGAAGTTTGCCGGCTATTGAGGAGAGTCGGTTGGGAAGTTCACGATCGAAATCTCCATTCCAAGCATTTAAGACAAGAGTGTCGAGACCCTCCTCGTGGAACCATTTGTTTTCAAAACGGAATAAGTTAAATTTAGCGCGAGTCGTGACATGATTCTCATTGGTATGAAGAAGAATGAGAGAGTGGTCGGAGATAGGGCAAACCAAGTTTTCCACCCAAGCATTGGGAAAGAGATTTACCCAATCCGAAGATCCGACGACACGGTCGAGGCGTTCCCAAACTTCTTTAGCTTTGCCTTTGTGCCTACACCAACTAAAGGGGAAACCGTGCATGGTTATATCAATGAGATTACAATCCGAGAGGGCGTCTCGAAAACCGTTTATGCACCACTCCGGGTGATCTCGAAGGCCCTTTTTTCATGTTGAGAGATGAGATCATTAAAGTCTCCGATAATCGCCCAAGGGGATGAGGAGCGAGATGCGAGGGAGCGGAGGAGATTCCATGAGTCTCTCCGCCGACCCCTATCGTGAAAACCATAGAAACCCGTATCCAAACTCCATAAATATGATCATTAAGTTGGATGTCAATAAAATTTTGCGAGTAAGACAAAAGCGAAACATTGGATATGTCAGTCCAGAAAACACATATACCGCCACTGCGGCCGTTACAATCGACGACGATACAATTATCATAACCCAATTGGACTCTAACAACTTCGATTCTAGACTGCGCAACAAGCGTTTCAAATAGAAAACATACATCGGGTCGGTAGCAACGAAGGAGGTCCTTTAGGACCGGAACTGCACGCGGGTTGCCCAAGCCCCGACAGTTTCAAGCCATGATCTTCATTTGTCTAGGCAGGCCCGTTGAAACGGACCCGCCTCTGGTTCAGAAAGGAGAGATTGTGTAACCGTTTGTGGAGCATTCAGAGTTTCCATCGAACCATTTGCGAACGATGGTTCAATCTTGGTTTTTTTTCGCCGGTCGAACGTGCCCTTTCCTTTATGGAGATACGCTTTCGGCTCGTACACCCCTCAGCATGAATAATCGGAGCCCCAGGAGTACCGTTGGTGGTGTCAGTGTTACTTGGGTTTTGACTTGGGTGCAAATTTGGTGAGGTGAGGGTGATGTGGGTATGGTGGGTTTTGCATGATTCGGTTTGCATGGGAGTAACCATGCAATCCGTAGGATTGATTTGGGTGGGTGGGGTAAAGCTAGTTGGAGGTGGGTATGGTGGGGTCCCTAGGTTTGGAGTGGTATGGAGGGGTAGATTAGGGATACCATGTGCAAGATGGGTGTTGGTGTCAGGGTTGCATGACTTGGCATTTGGAAGCATGTGGCAGGGTGTACCCTCTTCAAAAGGTCACTTTTATGTATTTAAATAATGTTCAAATAAAATTTATAAGTTACGTATGAAACCGGACTAGGTCCTTCATACAATTAAGAAAAATGATTTTTTGATTCATTTATTAGAAAAACGAGACAAAATTACAAGGATTGAAGCCATACATAAGATGAAGAAAACATGTCTCTTAAATCATGTTACTTGAGAATCCCTAAATGGGATTTCAAATGTTTTGAAGACGATATTTAGATAGGCAGGGGCGGAGGCCCCTCTAAACCCTGCACTATTGCCAACTTCATAAAACCAATTCTGGCCCTCCTAACATTAATGATGGCCCAATCAGATTAGAATCTACTAAAGTATTTCATAATACTTTCTGACCACCAATCAACCGGCTCTCCATATGGCCCAATAAAAATATAAAATCGAGTTTGACCAAATAAAGGTCAAAATAAAAAAAAACCCAAAACACCTTAACCTATCGACTAGAAAAAGAGAACATCGGTCAGCGGCTGTCGGCGTCTTCTACTTTTCTTGTTGTTGTCGACGTCTTCTTGTTGGTTCTCTTCATGGTTCACAAATCACAAGCAGACCCAATCACATTTTTTAAAGTTTTAATTTTTATATCAAATTTCAATCTCAAACTCTCAAAGTTTTAAACTTTTAATGGAAGAGCAACAAACCAATCCTCCAAATACAAGTGGAGTTCCATTGATTTTAACCTCATCTTTTTCAAATAATCCTCCAACATCAACAACCCTCTAAATCACAGGTTTGCTTTCATTTTATTTAACTTTTAAATTTTAAAATACCATTGTCAATTGCTTATTTGCTTCATTGCTTGTTTGAAAGTTTGATTAAGCATTAGTTATTTATGATAAGTTTGATTGTGAAATTGTGAATTTAGGCATTAGCTATTTATGATAAGTTTGATTTTGCCCTAAGTTTGATATTAAGGTTTGCCCTAAATTTGATTTTAGTTCATTGATTTGTTTGCATAATTTATTTATTTGTTTTGAGTTCTTATATTAGTCTTTACAAAAAAACCAAAATTTACTCTTGAAATCAACCAAAAAATCTCTTGAAATCAATAAAAAAACCAAAAAATCTCTTGAATCAACACCAAGATACCAAAAAAGCCCGTTGAATCAACACAAAAACTTAAAAAATCCCTTGAAATCAACCAAAAAACTGAAAAAAATCTCTCGAAATCAATCAAAAGCTTAAAAAGTCCCCCAAAGGGGGAATCGGCTAAACAAGCTATGCCAAATTGGTCTTACAAGGTGTGGCCTGCAATTTTAAAACTTGTGTTCCGCCCCTGTGGATAGGGACCGTAAGTGAAACATTTAGAAAAAAAAGATGAAAATATTGATGTTTTCTAATAAATTTTGCATCCATAAAAGCTTTAAATCGCGACCACCATCCCACACTCCCAAATCCCACTACACCATTTGGTTTTACAAATTGATTAAAAGACATGCATAACAAGCACCCACCAAGCCAACCCAAAAAACCCAATTAAAACAAATACTTTTTTTCTTTCTTACTAAATTATGTCTGAAAAACCTAAAGAACAAGTTCAAAAAGACCCGAGCATTATGCAATCAGTGAACGGTGATTGACACCATACGTCAATCCAAAACCAAGTTCATTTTACCACACGGAAACAAACGTTAAAAACCCCACAACTGTAACAACATGACATTCCCCTTACCACAACCACCCAATACCTAGAGACCGGCCTAGACACGTCCAAAACCAGCGAGTTATGGTAAAACAAGACATTCACATGGTAGAAGTACGGGGTCTTGATATTAAATAACCATTTGACTGTTTTTAGACATGTTCAAAACCGAAAGGGATATAAATAACTATACTTTTATATACACGTATCTTATATCATTATACATTTTGTTCTGCACATCTAAAACTCATATTTATAATAACTTACATGTTTTAGATGTCAATTTCAAACACCTTTGTTTGTTCATTCAATTATAATATGGAAATAAATATTTTAAATATACAATGATCAAATACTTCTTATTTAATTACATGTCAACATAAATAATTAAATAAACTAGCCCAGTGAAGGTTTCCAAGCCAAAATCTTAATATAAACCTCATTCAAACTTTTAGATCTACAATTGGGCCAGGCCCAAAACTACTGGGCTTTGACTTTATATCTAGCAAAAAGTCCAAGTTTGACCTTTCTTTTTCTATCCAATATATATCCAGCTCAACAAAAGTCATCTTGTTCACTTTTTTTCCCTCAAGAAAACCATCATTTTTCTGATAAATTCTCCTCCTTCTCCATAAACAAAGTCTTTCCTCAATTGGGTTCCAATTTTGACAAGTTCTTCAAAAGTCAAAAATCAAGAAAGTCAAAGTCAAAATGAGTACAACAACAAAGTTCATAAAATGTGTTACAGTTGGAGATGGAGCTGTGGGGAAGACTTGCCTTCTTATTTCCTACACCAGCAATACTTTCCCTACTGTAAGTTTCTTGTTGAACTCATGTGTGTGTGAGAGAGAGATCTTGTTGAAGGTTTGACTTTTTGTTTTTGAAAATTTTATGTTGTTTTTTTCCTTCAAATGTATTTGTGTTTGTAGGATTATGTCCCAACAGTTTTTGACAATTTTAGTGCAAATGTTGATGTTGATGGCCAAATTGTCAATTTGGGTCTCTGGGACACTGCTGGTACCTTCTTTCTCTCTCTCTTATATATATATATATATATATATACACACACAAAGGATCCTCTAAAAAAAGAAGCAAGAGTTAAAGTAAGAAACTAAGAAAGAATCTACACCCCAATCACTTGTGTATCAAAGAGTGCGTCAAGAATTTTTCTTACCTTTCTCACCATAACTTTCATTCTCACCGGAACCCAACCCTATACATACATGTTTATATATATATATATATGGCACAAATCAAATACAAATCATGTATTTGTTGCACCCCTTACAAACCAATTTGCATATATGCATAATCTGAGATGCATTTTACGGAGCCTCTCTCTCTCTCTATTATATATATATAGGGTTAGGTTAAGGGAAAAACCTAAAAAAAAAACGGAAAACTAAGGAACACTTTGGTAGCCCTTCATCTGGACGGTATGCACTTGTGCATACAGGTAATTTGTAACATGCACACGTGCATATATGCACAAATGCATGATGCACTTGTGCATAAAACCAAAAAACAACTTAACTTACTTGTATGCACAAGTGCATACCGTATAGATGAAGGGTTGTTAGGGTGTTCTTCAGTTTTTCATTTTTTTGAGGTTTTCCTCTGAACCTCTATCTCTCTCTCTCTCTCTCTCTATATATATATATATAAGGAGATGTTCAAATGAGAAGTGCTAAATATTTGAGAAGTAAAGAAGTGATCTTAGTCATTCATTCGGTCAAGATCGGCGGCTTTGACCGAGAAACAGCGGATAATTCTTCGCGTGGTTTGCGCGTGGTCTGCACAAGATAGAGGGGTAGTTTCGTAAAAAAATATGTGAGACGAGTTCATATATGAATCTGTGTGATTCACATATGAACTATACGTTCATATATGAACCTTTGTAATTCACATATGAACTATACGTTCATATATGAACCTTTGTAATTCACATATGAACTCTTTTTAACTAATTCATATATGAACCTTTGTGATTCATATATGAATCAGTTAATTAGTTCATATGAGAATTATACACACACATACTAGTAACATTATCAGTTTTATTTGTTATTTTATCAAATTATTCTACATACTAATTAAAATTATATATACATATGTATGCGTTATGATTGGTATGATTTCTACTTTTAAATGTCATTTTGGTTTATTTAATAAAAGTTTCATTGTTAGACAACCTTTTATTCATTATGATGATTAGAATTAAATGATTCTGACTTTTCTAGGAATTTTGGTTGGAGGGTTAAGGGTATAATAGACTCTTAATTAGTAAAAATAAGAATATAAATTATTCATGTGGAATATCCATTTCTATGAAGGGTGTTATTTTCTATGTGACATTATATAGTTCTTGTCAAATTTATAATCATTGTGAACATGCCCTTATTTGTCCACTCTACATATTATAAACCAATAAATTATCTTATTTTATTATTTGATCGTTATTTTTCTTTTTTATATAATTTCTTTTAACATAATAAAATTCTAGGACACCAAAAAAACAAAAAGAATCTGAAAGTATTTTTATTTAATTGTATAATAGACGACATTGCAATTTTTTTGGTAACCGTGGGTTTCCGGGCCAGCTTACGTGCACCGACTAATCCCAGGATTCAAATCCAGGCACTGCCAAAGCCCTTGTGGCCATGGAGGTTCACCTGCGATGACTCCAGGCTATTCGTGGTATTAAAGATGCATTTTTGAGATCGTGATGTGTTACCACATTCTACCCTACCAAAACATTATAATGCGTTTTTGTGTTATGTATAACTTATACATATACGTATTACGTGATTTTGGTAAAACAATTTTTTAAGAAAAATACTGTTATAAAAACAGATTAATTAATCTAATAAATCTCACACGAAATAGAGTATGGTTAGAATAGAAAAATACTGAATAGATAGTTAATATCTTCATTTGTTTTGTGATACCAAAAATTACCCAATTGAGCATGTGCATTTTTTAATTTAGATATAAAAACATTGTTAGTTAAAATAAATTTGATTATTTGTCATATCAATAAAAATAACATGATATTTATGCATTGGGCATTTGGGCCACACAAGAATGATTGGCATGTACCAAAAGATAGAATCCCCAATATGAATTTGGCTCAAAGTTTGCATAGCGATGAAAAGTACTTTTTAGCCAATGGGTACCCCTAACAAAAGTTAAAAGGCAACCATGTGATATTGCCTCCAATGTGATGCCATCCCATCCCATCCCATCCCAAGACAATCTTTACATATTGATTAATTGTAGTGTATAATTACAAATCACCGTTCATCTATAAGTCGGGTACACATTTCATTCGTCGGTCACAACATAAGATACAGTTGTGTTGGCTTGTCCCGATAATAGATGTCCAATTAGAAATCTTACGTACATGATACTAGAACCATTTATTTCATATGTACAACCAGAAGGTCCATGTGCTTATTTCCTGTGTTAAATGATTCTAACTTTGACTTTCTTTTCTGGAAAAAAACACATACAGGTCAAGAAGACTATAATAGACTGAGGCCTCTTAGCTATAGGGGAGCAGATGTGTTCATCCTTGCTTTTTCATTAATAAGTAGGCCTAGCTTCGAGAACATTTCTAAAAAGGTATGTTCAAGATCCATCCAATAATGTTATTTTATGTGGTTTGAATGATGGCTAACTCACTTTTCTTGATTATGTTTTATGTTTCTTTGGGCTATTGTTGAAATCGAAAGTGGGTTCCAGAGCTCCGACATTATGCCCCGTTAATGCCCATTGTTCTTGTGGGGACAAAACTAGGTTGGTGGTGCTTTCTTTTCCTAATTATTCATCATCAAATCCAAAATAATTGTGCCTTTAGCATAACAATTTAACACAAAAAATATCATAAAAGAATTTAATGGACTGAATACGTAAATAGACAAAGCTTTGGGGGTGCCATGTAAATTCAAGAGCCTTGATTATTAGTAATGTCACGTTTTAAATTTACACTCACACCCCTTTAGTTTCATACCTCTCCAAATATTGCATAAAGTTTGTAATTTTGTTATTGTAGATTTACGAGAAGACAAAAAGTTTTTAATGGACTATCCAGGGGCTTGTACTATATCAACATCACAGGTACCATCCATCAAAACAACAACTTTTATGGTTTTTATAAGACCAGGGTCTCCAAGTGAAAATTTGGGAAAGTAAAGGGATTCATACCACAGTTAAACAAATACATGTTTTGGGAGAGCCATTGAACTAACGTAAATTTAAATTTTAGTCCATTAAGAATCACAAACTTTCTAATTATCTTTTTTGCTAAATTTTGTTTCCAATTCAAGGGTGAAGAACTAAAGAAGCAAATAGGGGCAGTGGGTTATGTTGAATGCAGCTCTAAGACACAACAGGTTTTCTTTCATACATGGTTGTACAATACAAATCATCAATGCACTAACAGTAATCATGTATTAATTATCAATATGACTTAATAGACATAACGTTACCAAACAGGTTCAAGTTATTATTAAGTGTATGTTATTTAAAGTTGTGAGTTTCTAGTCCTCATTTCGATGTTGTTTGTTAAATGCAGAATGTGAAGACAGTATTTGACGTGGCAATCAAGGCAGTCCTTCAACCTCCAAAACAAAAAGCAAACAAGAAAAAACGCCGAGGATGCCTTATACTGTGATATGACTTATGATCACATATATACTAACAAATTGTGTAAGGTACATTCGACATTTCTAAGGTATGTGTATATCTTACCTTTCACTCTGCGTGAGATTAGTTAGGTATGTTTGATTTGGTTTGATTTATCTATCTATACAGTATATAACAATCCACATAATAGCTTATCCAATGCCCTACCTTTTTTAAAATCCATTGGGAATGCTTGTTGATAATGATGACAAGTCTTTTATTATGGAAACTAAAGTACCTTTTATGTTCATTCTTTTCCTTGTGGGTTTGGGTGGGTGAGGTGGGGTATGATCTTAGGTTCATGTGCTTGTTTTTCCTTTTTTCTTTCTTGCTTATGTAAAAGTTATTTGGATGGCATGTTTGTATGTGATTATGGATGGTGGATGGTATAAAGATTATTGGATGTTATATTAAACATTTAAAAAAATATTAAAAAAATGTTGTTTAGTCGGGTAAAAATTGTACCAAAGACTCAAATTCAGCTTTTGAATACTTGAACCGATACCTAAGTCAGAAAGACATCCAAAAAGTTTTAAAACTCTACATATGAGTAAATCGTATCATGAATTGATCTGATTTCCAAAATGTTTAACTATTAATCTTTTCCAATATTTTTAGTGTTAGACAACATAATTGAACAAGTATGATTTAAACATATTTGGATCGTGAATAAAAATGAAACAGAAAAATCATATTCATCAGAGAAGAATATTCTTGTTGAAATGCCAAGGCAAATATTATGAAAAAAACAAATCAAACCAAACGAACACAATAAGGTATATACACAGACCTTACCTTTTAAGTTTTTTGATTTTTTAAGTATTTGATATGTCAAAGACATTTTCGTCCTTATGTAAAAAACATAAAACTTATTGACATAAGGTTATTTTGGTAATTTAAAAAAATTTAACCTCCTAAACCTTTCATCTTCTAACCTCGTAAACCTCCAAAAAGGCTCAAATAGATCCATTTTTGAATGAATTAATTTATAAGATTACTCATTATTCAAATTCAACTACCAAGGTTTCCACATCAATCAATTCGACCCCACAGTTCTCAATTTCTCACTTTGGCCACCATAAAACATTTTGTTTTTACAACGTTACCAACTCATCACTATTGCCACATCATCAAATTTTCAAAACATTAAAAAAGCAGAAATGTTTTTTCTTAAAAAACTAAAGAAACGTTAATGTTTTCAGGTCCTGGGAATAATAAATCTCATGCAGCCATAGTACCTATGGTTTGTTAATAATTTCAATTTTCATCCTTATGTTTTAGAAATTTCATATTTCAGCCCAATTTGTTCCGAGTAAATGAAACTAGTTTCAAGAAAAATACCGAAGAAACGATTTTTTGGGTCTATATATTAACGAACACGATAGGCGTTCCCGAAGACACTGCTAGCTGCCAAAAACCACACCATCGTTCTTATGGTTATGGAATCGATATCGTGCTCCTTCGGAAGAGGCATGAAAAGGATCAAATTAACTACCGTAGACCGATGGTCTGAAAGATAAGTAGCCACCTTCCTCAATCGTACTTTATCGCTTCTTGGTTAATTAAACCGTTGTGACACCACGTTCACCGCTCTCTGCACATACATTCCAAAAGACCGAAACCATTTTACAAAAGACCAAAAAAATCAGAATACAACCTTGAGTGCCATCTCAATTGAGAAATAAAAAAATTAGGCCTTATGGCTCTTCCTCATAGTTGCCACTAGGATTTTCCTGACTCTTATATTCAACGTCACATAAGATCTAATCGAGATGCACGCAAGCTGGCCCGGATACCCGCATTTAAAGAAATATAAATATAATACACTTTGCAACAAAAAAAGCATTTTGTCACAATCTTACGAGCAATGCAAAATGGGCGTTTAGTGACGGAAATAAGCAAGTCGCAAATCAGAATTAGTGACGGAATTGAAAATGCACATCATACACCACTACGTAAAATGGGCTTTATAGGACATCAAATATGTCTAAATGTCCTAATAGAATAAGTTGATAAAAACATATGTAAAGATGTTACATATGTTTTACATTATGTTTTTTATATATATAAGATCAAAACAATTATGTTTAACCACTTGGGCTGTGGTGTACTGGTAAAACCCTTGGGGATGTAGTGGAAACTCATCTACCTAGGGTTCAAATCAGACACTGCCAAAGCCCTTGTGGCCATGGAGGTTCACCTGCGACGACTCCAGGCCATTCGTGGTCTCCCGAGGATTAGTTGGTGCGCGTATGCTGGCCTGGAAACCCACAGTTATAAAAAACAATTATGTTTTACATATGTAAAGATGTTACAATAAGTTGATAAAAACATTAGTACAGATAAATTGCACTATTAACTCTTTTACAAGATACTCTGAGAATATTATTGGAAAACTTTTATAATCGGTTAAAGTCATATAAAAGAGTAATAGAACGATTTATTTTAAAAATGTCCTAAAATAAAACATCATATCAACTTATTGCAATATATTAAATAAAACACACAATTGTCCTGTTATATAAATTTAAGTCATATAAAGCCTATTAAGCCTATTAAGACATTTAAATATATTTCATATCTTATAAAGCCGATTTTATCGTCGTAATAAATCATATTAGCGACAAGACTCAGCATTTTAGTGACAGTTTTGGCATCGCGAGAAATCTACCTTGAAGTTCAATGCATTGATCAAAATCCAAATCGTCGAAAACCGCAACATGTTTATCATAGAAACGGCTCGAAAACTAAACTTCCAATGCAATAAACACTTTTCTTGCACGATACTCCTTCTAATTAACCTTCAACCAAACAAAACCATCGTCGTATCTTTTATTAATCAGTCCCAATAATTAACGATCTAACCTCCGCCGACTTCCTTTTTGTCGGTACAAACAACTTATCCTCCACATTATCTATCGTACAACCATCTAATGCAGCAATTCCTCGATGATGTCTCCCGGTAACAACAACATTCTTTGTTAAAAGGTAAAGGTTTGTTCCTTTCGGTTATACCAATCTTGACATAAAACTAACTTAAAATGTTTGGTGTGTTGTTTGTTGAATGTTTAGGGACTAAAGTTAGGAAACTCTAAAAGATTTATATTGCGCTTCACAGTTCGTGAATCACAGAGGTTAGCGGAGCATGTGTAAGGATTCTAGAGGGGCTGAAAGTGAAAGATTGTTGCTGGAGTATAAAAAGAAGACATTGTTGATTTCATTTCAACGCACTTCATTTTTCATTTACTGATTACAACTTTCTCTTTTCTCTTTCAATATCTAGAATTAGGGTTTCTTCTTGTTCTAGATTAGGATTTGCTTCAATCCTCTTGAAGTTGTAAGTTGTAAACATTCAGTGTTATTTCTTTGTTATAATAAGAGTAGATAATAATCACATATTTTATGATGGTATTAGAGCATTGGTTCTGATTTCGTTCATCATTCATCGTTCTTGTTACGGTGATTGTGCTTATTATCCTCTTTGGTTTGTTTTCTGGAAAAATACTTGTTGTTTGTCTTCAAGAAAACTTAATCGTTTTTTTCTCATTGTGTTCTCTCGTTTTTTTCACGTTTTCTGTGCATTACACAAGAATCACGTTCTTATCTCATTAGATCTGGACAGGATCCTTTGTGTACTCCATTTTTTGGTTCTTATCTGTCTAGATCTGAACCATTGGAGGTTTATTACTTGTTCTTACAAGGTTCACGTTCCTATCTTCTTAGATCTGGACTGGTTCCTTCGTGTTCTTCTCTGCTCAATCACATCTTGTTAGACCTATACCATCGGAGTACATATCTCGTTATTGGAGTATTTTTCTCCAATTTTTTGTCTAAATCTGACTCATACTTGTTTGAATCTATTTTTTTCTCTTTAAATCTATCGAATCTGTGTTTAGATCTATCTGACTCAGGATCGTTCAAATTTATTTGTTCTTTGTTTACATCTTAATGTCATTAAGTGATTCTTCTCTTCTTAGATCTGAATCCTTGATCGACGTTCTTGCATTTTTTTCTCCAATTGTTTGTCTAAATCTGACTCATACTTGTTTGAATCTTCTTTTTCTCTTTAAATCTATCGAATATGTGTTTAGATCTATCTGACTCAGGATCGTTCAGATTTATTTGTTCTTTGTTTACATCTTAACGTCATTAAGTGATTCTTCTCTTTTTAGATCTGAATCCTTGAAAGCGTTCTTGCATACCACTTCTTATTTTCGTAGTATACATCACCTCTTTTTTTAAATCTCTGATTAAGGACACATATATCTTCAGGTTTAAACAGTTTGAATACAAGAGTGTAACCTAGGTTAACTCTTGCCTGTTAATAATCTGAAGTTTGTTTGTTGGATCTACCGTCCTGTTTTTCCTGCTTGCTTATTGACCAAACTTTGTGTTACTAGTAAGATACTGGAGCTTCTATTTGTAGAATCTGCGTTTGTTAGCCTTGGGTGCCTATGAGACATCGTTGAGGCCCTTGTTTATCTAGAGTTTGATCAGATCTGGTGTTTGATAGCTTATATGGACTATGCTTTCCATCTCAGACTCAAATCGTGATCCTATCTAGGTTCTTGTTGTTTCTGTTCAGGTTTTGGTCCAGACTTCTGTTTCAAAAGAGATCTGGCTTCTTGTGTTTCCGCTGTGCTACCTGTCAAACTCTCACTGATCTGTTCGTAAGTACCGGTTACTAGTGCTCCTTGTCTTTTTCACTTCACCATTACACCACTGTAAGTCTTCTTATATCCCCTTCTCTGTGTGTGATCTGCTCTTCTCTTTTCTGATCTTGGTGGCTAAGAAGTAAGCTTGACCTACCATCACTGAGTGGCAAGGAAACCTGCTTTTGCTTTCTAGTTTTTCACCTTGTGTGCTGAGATCTGTTCTCTGTTGATATCATGCCTGGAGAAGAGTCTCCCAAAAATACAGCGGAGCTATTTCGTATAGCTAAGCTGGATTTTGGGGATCCCTTGTACCTCCATGCCAGTGATACCACTGGAGCTCCTATTTTAAGCCTAAAGTTAACGGGTACTGAAAACTATCGTGTTTGGTCATGTGCCATGGTCCTTGCTTTGGAAACCAAAAATAAACTTGGTTTCGTGGATAAAACTGTTATACGTCCTACTGACAATGAAACTCTGGGAAGACAGTGGGATAGATGTAATTCCGTTGTTCTGTCCTGGATTCTTGGTTCTATATCTGAGGACTTGTTTGTTAGTCAGGTGTTTTCTAAGGTTGCTTCCGAAGTGTGGGAGGAACTAAAGGAAACATATGACAAAATTGATGGATCCGTTACCTTTAATTTGTATCAGAAAATTAATTGCTTAAATCAAAATGGTGCTCCTGTTTCTGAGTATTATCACAAGTTAAATTCCCCTTGGAAACAGTTTGACGCATTGATAAAACTTCCTTCGTGTACATGCAATGCATCTCATGACTTTTCGAAACATAATCAATTAATAAAACTGATGCAGTTTTTAATGGGGCTAGATGACATGTATACTCACATAAGAAGTAACATTTTAACAAGTGAACCTTTGCCTTCAGTAAAAAATGCATTCTCTTTGGTATCAAGAGAGGAATCTCATCGAGGGATGTCTCGATCCTCTTCTGATACCAAAGGTCAAACCTCAGTGTTTTTTGGGAAAAAATCTAATACAAAGAAACAGTCAGGAAAAAGTCCTCTTATATGTAAACACTGTGGCCTAAATGGACATACCATTGAAAGATGTTTCAAGTTTATTGGCTTTCCTAAGGACTTTCAGTTTACTAAAACTAAGTCTAATCAATTTCCTAAGTCTTCATCAAGCAATGCTTGTACCACTGAGAGTTCTGTCCAGAGTCAGAATTCCTCATCCTCCCTCACTGAAGAGCAAATTGCCAAGTTACTGTCTCTCATTGATCCAAAACAATCTGAGAAAATTGCTGGCAATATGGCTGGTATGTTCTCTGCTAATACATCTACTATTTCTGCTTTGTCTTCAAAATTAGATAAGTCTGGTTGGATTATAGATTCAGGTGCTAATCAGCACATGACTTCTTCTGTGGCTTGTTTGGAAAATGTTGTGGATATTTCTGATTTAATGTTAAAGGTAACGCAACCTAATGGTAACGAAGCCATAATCAACAAAATCGGAAATTTTAAACTAAATGACAAAGTTACTCTGTTTGATGTGTTAGTTATTCCAGATTTTCATGTAAATTTACTTTCTGTTCATAAGGTGGCTAGAGACAGTAAGATTTTTGTGGGATTTAATGAGTTCAAGTGCTTTTTAATTCAGGGTTTACCTGCAATGAAAGTTGTGGGGACTGGTAGTGAACGAGGAGGTCTTTACTTCTTTGATCATATTACCAAAAGTAATTCTTTTGTTTCATGCCCTAATCACAGTGTAAATTCTTCACACATGTCTATTTTTTGTAATGTTTCGCATCAACTATGGCATAGCCGATTAGGACACCCAGCTGATCAGGTTTTAAATGTTTTAATACGTACTTTGAATTTGGGGAAATTTGCCATAAGGCTAAACAGGCTAGAGATAAGTTTTGTCTTAGTAATCATACCACTAAGAATCTTGGTGATTTGGTTCATATTGACTTATGGAGTCCTTGTCGTGTGGCAAGTAGAGAAGGGTACAAATACTTCCTAACCATAGTTGATGATTTCACTAGATCTGTGTGGATTTATTTGTTAAAACATAAAAATGAAGTTTATGACAATATTGTGAATTTTCACAGCTTGCTAATCACTCAATTTGGAAAACGTGTAAAGGTGTTCAGAAGTGATAACGGATCTGAGTTTGTAAATAATATGTTAGGTGAGTTCTTTAAAAAAATGGAATTGTGCATCAAACGTCTTGCATATACACACCCCAACAGAATGGGGTTGTAGAGCGCAAGCACCGTCATTTACTCAATGTTGCTAGAGCACTCATATATCAAGGAGAAGTCCCATTAAATATGTGGAGTGAGTGTATTCTCACTGCCACGTACCTCATAAACAGAACTCCTTCTTCTGTTATGAATGGGAAATCTCCTTACGAGCTTGTATATGGTTTTGCACCTGTTTTAACTCATTTGAGGAATTTTGGATGCCTATGTTTTGCAATTAAACATAATAACACTGATAAATTTTCTTCTAGAAGTGAAAAATGTATTTTGCTTGGCTATTCTAATTCCAAGAAAGGATATAGATTATATAGTCTTGATTCAAAACAAATTATTGTTTCTAGAGATGTAAAATTTTATGAAACCATTTTTTCGTTTAAAATGCGTGCAACCAAACAAGATTCTGATTTTAGTAGTTCTGATTCTAGTGGTTTGAATACTTTAAATTTTATCGATTCCATTTTTGTTCAAACTGATGATTTCAATCTGGATCCACCCGATGATGATAATAGGGAGAGTGCTCAAGAAAATTCAAATGTTAATACTTCTGAAAATAATAATAAAAGCAACCATGATCATTTGAGTGGTCACGATAGGGCCACCGGATCTAGTGATCCTGGCAGTACTATGAATAGGGCTACCGGATTTAGTGATCCTGGCGGTACTAGTATGACTGCAAATGATCATGGGGAGGCTGAGTTTAGTCCCTTACGTATCCAACAACATGATGAAAACTTGAGCTCCCCTTCTGAGGGAAATACTTCTGAACCAACTACAAGTACTGTAGTTAGAAAATCTAGTCGTACTTCAAACTTGCCACGACGATTCAGTGATTATATAGTTCAGGGTAAAGTAAAATATGGTCTTGAAAAAGTAGTCAACTATGCTAACATCAGTCAAGAAAATTTTTGTTTTGTGTCAACCTTAAATAAGGTTGTAGAACCTGAAAACTTTTATGAGGCTAGTAAAAATCAAAATTGGATAGTTGCAATGAACGACGAGATGAAGGCTCTGTATAGGAACAAAACATGGGTTCTAACAGATTTGCCTCCGAGTCGGAAACCCATTGGATGTAAATGGGTTTACAAAATTAAATACAAATCAAGTGGAGAAATAGAGAGGTATAAGGCTAGGCTAGTTGCAAAGGGCTACTCACAAAGGGAAGGTCTTGACTATGAAGAGACCTTCTCTCCGGTAGTTAAAATGGTAACTGTCCGATGTGTTATTGCCTTGGCTGTACAAAACCAATGGCCATTGTGTCAACTTGATATAAATAATGCTTTCTTGTATGGTGATCTAAATGAAGAAGTGTACATGTCTTTACCTCCAAGTTATTTTACACCCAATGATCGAAGAGTGTGTAAATTAGAAAAATCTCTCTATGGTTTAAAACAGGCTCCAAGACAGTGGTATGAAAAACTGTCTTCTTGTCTTGTTGAGAATGGTTTTGTGCATTGTTCTAGCGATTATTCTCTGTTTACTAAAAGTGTTAATTCTGTATTTTTAATTCTTTTAGTTTATGTTGATGACATTGTGCTTACTGGAAATAACTTGTCTGAAATTGAGAAAGTCAAGGAACATTTGCAATCTAGTTTTAAAATTAAAGATTTAGGTGAGTTAAAATTCTTTTTGGGAATTGAAATTTTGAGGACTGAAAAAGGAATTTGCATGTCCCAAAGAAAATATTGCTTAGAATTATTAAGTGATTTTGGTTATCTAGGAGTTAAACCTATAGGTACTGTTGGTCCTAGCTATTGATTAGCAATGGTAAACAAGTATTGTAGAAGGGGGGGTTGAATACAATACACAAAAAATTTCACTTAATTTAATTATTTTATTGAAAAACTTCAAATAAGAATTACACACAGAAACTATTGATTGTTGCGGAACAGAACAGATAAAATCTACTCAAACAATCTAACACACAGTCACACAGAGAATGAAGAACAATTGTAACACACTAAGAAAACAAATGAACTTCTTGAGAGAGAAAGGCCAGCACTTGAAAGCTTGAGAGTCTGTAAAACTTGTTGAGTTGCAAGGTTGAAGATGATCTCCTTATATAGTGCCTCATGCATTGAATGCATGGACACTTGTCAAGCAGCACTTGGATGGCAGGATGGAAGCATCTCTTCTGAAAAATACTGGGACGTACTTTTGTCTTTGTATGTTTTGTCTTGAAGCGTTGACCTCTTGTTGAATCTGAACTTTCTTGAAAGAGATAACAAATCCAAAGACCTCTTTTTTTGATCCTTGGATTATGTCTCTGTCATTGCAAGATATCTCAAATATTTTGCAGAGAGAGCAGAATATACCTGTTGTAAACTGTTGGCCTAGGATGTCTTTGAAGATATCTTCAAGAATTCTTTCTTAAGGAATTCTCTGCCGATCATGTCTTTAACATCTTCAAGAGATCCTGGAGATCAAGTCTTTAACATCTTCAAGAGATCCTGGAGATCAAGTCTTTAACATCTTCAACATATCATGCCGATCATGTCTTCAACATCTTTAAGAGATCATGCATATCATGTCTTCAACATCTTCAAGAGATCCTACCGATCAAGTCTTCAAGATTTTCCTTGCTCTTCAAATGTACTGGCCTAAAACCTTAGGACCTTGTACTGGCCTGAAACCTTAGGACCTTGTACTGGCCTAAAACCTTAGGACGTCCCAAGTAGCAGCTTAATCTTTGGTTGAGAAATCTATCTTCAATCCGCCTTGAAGATATACTTCTACTTTGTTTCTTCGGTTGATCTTCGACTTCACCGAACATTTTTATACAATTAAACTGCTTGTAAAGAACCTAGAAATTATTCTAAGTATGAACTGTGTAAAATTGAGAGACTGAGGTCATCTTCAAATCTTAAGTGACCCAACAATCTCCCCCTATTTGAGGATGACATCCATACTTAGAAACTGAGAAGTAAACACTGAATAATTCATTTTTGACCCTTGTTTACTCTTTTGGGTTCTTTTCACATAGTCCATTTTTTTTGTATCTGATATTTACAAGTATAATGAAAGAATAAGGTATATCTGTACACACAAATGAAAGAAAAAGGAAAAAAAAGAAGTATAGACAATATGAACAGAACAAAAATTACTTGCATCTTTGGAGGGACAAGTTGAAACTTGTGTCTGCTTGAGGATTCTTCATTTTGATCAGAAGCCTTGAGGATTCTTTGAGGGGGGTTGAGTTTGAGTGAATCAGCCTCAGGATGCTTATGGCCATCTCTTGCATCTTCTTTCTTTTGTTGGCATCTTCAGCTCTTCCTGTTCAACATCATCATCATCATTTGTCTTTGTTTTGCTCCCCCTCAGTAGATCAGCCGGTCTTTGTGTTCCTCCCCCTTAGTTAGATCCGCCCGAACTGATGTGCTCCCCCTTAACCGGTCCGCCGATTTTCTCATTTTTTCGAGTTGGACGCTGGATATGAATAGCAGGATTGATGTTGCTCCCCCTCAGATGAATTCTCCCCCTCAGCGGCCGACAAAGGAAAAATACTAAGACGAAAAAGCGGCCCTGATGTAGGAAAATCGGCAGTTGATGTTTTTTTTAAGCTATACACAAAGTCAGGATGAGAGAAAAATGGGAAGATGAGAGATGTGAAGAAATGAGAGGGTAAGATGGGGTAATTATAGTCGGGTAAGAGATGGTAAAAAGGAAGGGGATGATTTTATGGGTAAGATGATGTAGGATTTAGAGAGTGATGGGAGAAGTTGAGTGTGTAGGGAAATGTGATAGAGGTATGAGAAATAGAAAAAGTAGGAAAGAGAGTGTGGATGAAAAAAAATAGAAAAAAATTTGGGAGGGGGGGTCGGTGGGGGGGGGGGGGAGTCGGTGGGTAGGGGTATCGATGGGGGGGTGGGGGGTCGGTGGGTAGGGGGTATCGGTGGGGGGTGGGGTGTCGGTGGGGGGAGGGTGTCGGCGGGAGCGGTGGAAGGGAGGGGGGGTTGGTGAGGTGGGGGTCGGTGGGAGGGAGGGTGTCGGAGGGATCAGCAGCAGTCGGTGTAGGGTGTCGGTGGTGAGGAGGCAGCTGAGAAGGTTGTCGGCGGTTATGCGGGTGTTGTGGTTGGTTGTCTTAGTTGGTTACGAAGGTTAGGATTGTTTGGGAGGTGAGATGTATGATATGAGTCTTAGGAAAATGTATAGGAGTAAGGATGTGGTAAAGTGAAGGTAAGAAAAAAGTTGAAGGTAGGATAGAAGTATGTTGTGTTTGTATAGGGTAAGGTTTGAGGGTAGGTTGTTTTGTATAGATGGAAAAATGATGGTGTGGATTAAAAGTAAAAATGGATAGGTAAAGAAAAGGATGGTTAGGATTGAGAGTGACTTGGATTGAGAGAGGTAAAAGTTGTGTGTTTTGTGTGAAGTAAAAAGAGTTGGGTTGTATTGGAAGGGTAATGATAGAAAAGAAGAGTAGAAAAGAATAATTAGAAAGAATAAGAGGTGAACTTTTCTTGTAACTGATAAAATATCAGTACTTGAAATTTTTAACTAGTAAACTAATAAATGAAGTAATTTTTTTTTTGATTTTTCTATTTTTTTTTGAAGATTTTGACAATGATCTTCGAAAGATTTGAGGAAAGCAAACATCTTCAATCTTCAAGAGTAATCTTCAGATGTGGGTCTTCAAGTCATCTTCAAGAGTGATCTTCAAGACCAGGAGGTTGTTTCACATAGATCTCTTTCAAATTGAGAGAGTTCTTCTTTCATTACAGTGACCCAACATGGATCGGCCAAGCCTTCTTCAAATTTCTTTGGGTTTTATAAAAGACAAAAGATTCACATAGAAGGGATAGAATAGAATATTTGGTGAGTGTGAATATTTAGTGGGATAGAGGAGGGAGGTAGGGTGAGAGGTATGATGGGAAGTTAGGGAAGTTGGTAAAAGGTATGGGAAAAGAGAAGAATAGGAGAGAAAAGTCTGTAGGCAAAGTCGGTAGGCAAGAATTGGTAGGCAAGAATTGGTAGGCAAAGAGATAGGCAAGGTGTTAGGCAAGGAGAGGAATAGGTAGGAAAGAAGTTAGGATGAGGAAGATACCTGAAAGATGTAGGAGGGGATGATGGCAGTCTGTTAATGATAGGATCTCCAGAAGGTGGTAGACTTGAAGAGGAGTCATCATCAGAGGAGCTTAGATGTTCAGTATGGACTTGTGGAGATGTAAGATATATGAAGAAAAGATAGACTTAGGAAATGACACACTTAGGAAAGACATACTTAGGAAATGAGGGTGAGAGGTCAGGTAGAAAGGTGAGAGGGTTAGAGTGTATATTTAAGAAGGGTAGTGATAAGGGTTGAGAGAAGGTGAGGGATATTGAACTAGCAGGTAATAATGGGAAGGGTGTTTTTAAGAAAATGGAGGTAGAGTGTTTGAATGGAACAAGAAGGGTGAGGATTAGAAGTAAAGACATCTTTGGTAGATTACCTGTCAATTTTGTGAAGAAGATGAGAAGCACTTAGCTGGTACTAGAGCAGTTGAGAGGGGGTGGCCTTCAGGATCATCCATGTCATTTATCTGGGCCATGAAGCACAAATTTGAAAGGTCCTTCTCGCTTTCAGATGTGGGTTCATCTGCCAGATCATGAGTTTTAGCAGGCAGACCCTTTCCTTTTCTGACTAGTCTTGCGTTTATTTCTTTTTCTCTCTTGTATTTTTCTTTGTATCTTTCAGCCCGGTCAGAATCATATTTGGATCTTCCCGGTTTTGAAACGTTTACTTCTACACTCAGAAGAAAAATGATCTTTTTTACCACAGTTAAAACATTCCTCATTAGATTTGTCTGAGGAGGTGTGTTTGGAGAGAGAAGAGGAGGGTTTTCGACTAAACTTAGATTTTTCAGAAGAAAAGTGAGATTTGGATTTAGAATACCTATCCATTCTGGCCATTCCAACTGATAGTTTGTCAACTGAAGTTTCCTCACATTCATCATCAGCATCACTAAGATATGCTTCTGAATGCTCATTGGGATCTCCTTGACTATGCATCATACGACTTTTCCACAGAGAGAAGTTATTGGGGTTAAACTTTGGTGGTTTGGCTATGGAGCCATTGTCGTATGATCCAGCATTAGCAGTAGAGTTTTGAGAAGAAACATTGTTCAAAGAAGATAAAGCCATTGCAGATCAGATCAAGTTTATTAGATTAAACTGACCCGCTCTGATACCACTTGTTGGTCCCAGCTATTGATTAGCAATGGTAAACAAGTATTGTAGAAGGGGGGGTTGAATACAATACACAAAAAATTTCACTTAATTTAATTCTTTTATTGAAAAACTTCAAATAAGAATTACACACAGAAACTATTGATTGTTGCGGAACAGAACAGATAAAATCTACTCAAACAATCTAACACACAGTCACACAGAGAATGAAGAACAATTGTAACACACTAAGAAAACAAATGAACTTCTTGAGAGAGAAAGGCCAGCACTTGAAAGCTTGAGAGTCTGTAAAACTTGTTGAGTTGCAAGGTTGAAGATGATCTCCTTATATAGTGCCTCATGCATTGAATGCATGGACACTTGTCAAGCAGCACTTGGATGGCAGGATGGAAGCAGCTCTTCTGAAAAATACTGGGACGTACTTTTGTCTTTGTATGTTTTGTCTTGAAGCGTTGACCTCTTGTTGAATCTGAACTTTCTTGAAAGAGATAACAAATCCAAAGACCTCTTTTTCTGATCCTTGGATTATGTCTCTGTCATTGCAAGATATCTCAAATATTTTGTAGAGAGAGCAGAATATACCTGTTGTAAACTGTTGGCCTAGGATGTCTTTGAAGATATCTTCAAGAATTCTTTCTTAAGGAATTCTCTGCCGATCATGTCTTTAACATCTTCAAGAGATCCTGGAGATCAAGTCTTTAACATCTTCAACATATCATGCCGATCATGTCTTCAACATCTTTAAGAGATCCTGCATATCATGTCTTCAACATCTTCAAGAGATCCTACCGATCAAGTCTTCAATATTTTCCTTGCTCTTCAAATGTACTGGCCTAAAACCTTAGGACCTTGTATTGGCCTGAAACCTTAGGACCTTGTACTGGCCTAAAACCTTAGGACGTCCCAAGTAGCAGCTTAATCTTTGGTTGAGAAATCTATCTTCAATCCGCCTTGAAGATATACTTCTACTTTGTTTCTTCGGTTGATCTTCGACTTCACCGAACATTTTTATACAATTAAACTGCTTGTAAAGAACCTAGAAATTATTCTAAGTATGAACTGTGTAAAATTGAGAGACTGAGGTCATCTTCAAATCTTAAGTGACCCAACAGGTACACCATTGGACATGAACTTAATTGTCACAGACTCTTTGGGTTCAGACTCCAAAGATCCCCCCTTAAAGGATTTTACTGCTTTTCAAAGACTAGTAAGAAGGTTGATATATCTTTTGGCTACTAGACCAGATATTGCATTTGCTGTACATTGCCTAAGTCAGTTTATGCACTCACCTAGGTTGTCTCATTTGAAGTTAGCTCTTAGGGTATTACGATATTTGAAATTATCACCTGGTAAAGGGGTTAACTTCTCTCCGTCTACAGATTTTAAATTAAAAGTCTATGTTGATGCTGACTGGGGAAAGTGTCTTACGACACGTCGGTCAGTCATTGGGTATTGTCTGTTTTTAGGAAATAACATGATTTCATGGAAGAGCAAGAAACAGACTACTGTTTCACGCTCCTTTGCAGAATCGGAGTACAGGGCAATGGCCTCTACACTCTGCGAAATCATTTGGGTTTTCGAAATTCTGACAGATTTGAAAATTAAAGATTTGCTTCCAATAGATTTATATTGTGATAACAAGTCTGCTATTCAAATTGCAAATAACCCAGTTTTCCATGAAAGAATAAAGCATATTGAAATTGATGTACACCAAATGAGAAACAAAATATATTATGGAATGTTAAAAACTGTTAAAATAGTTTCAACCGAGAACCCAACAGATATTTTTACCAAGTCTCTTGGAATAAATCAACATAAATATCTTTGTGGAAAATTAAAATTATTGGATTTGTTCAGGTGTCAAGATTGAGGGAGGGTGTTAAAAGGTAAAGGTTTGTTCCTTTCGGTTATACCAATCTTGACATAAAACTAACTTAAAATGTTTGGTGTGTTGTTTGTTGAATGTTTAGGGACTAAAGTTAGGAAACTCTAAAAGATTTATATTGCGCTTCACAGTTCGTGAATCACAGAGGTTAGCGGAGCATGTGTAAGGATTCTAGAGGGGCTGAAAGTGAAAGATTGTTGCTGGAGTATAAAAAGAAGACATTGCCGTTGATTTCATTTCAACACACTTCATTTTTCATTTACTGATTACAACTTTCTCTTTTCTCTTTCAATATCTAGAATTAGGGTTTCTTCTTGTTCTAGATTAGGATTTGCTTCAATCCTCTTGAAGTTGTAAGTTGTAAACATTCAGTGTTATTTCTTTGTTATAATAAGAGTAGATAATAATCACAGATTTTATGATTCTTCAACTGCTTCTTGTATCAAGCAAACTAACGTTTGCGGTAAGTTTGTTTCACCGGTTTTCATGGTGGAAAGTTGTATTATTTGTTTGAATATCTCGTGAGTGTGAATATTATTTAAAATTCAAGATTACAAGGTGATAAAACATAAGTACAACTTATTAAAGCTCCATGTTGAATTCATATAATTAAACCGTGTTACATTGCATGGATACACATCTGGTAACTCAAAATACTCAATTTTCTTTTAGATTTAAATTCATTTGTTTCTACTTTGAATAATTAAACAATAAGTATTTTAATTGATTTTAACGTTTGTACATACATACAGAATTAATATGTACATATACATATAAAGAAACTATATATCAATTAAACATTGAATCTTGCATAAATATTTGCAATTTCTTGTTTAAGTGTGTCGATTTCAGATTGAGCACGACCTCTTTCTTCAGCATCAACTGAAGTCAAGAATTTTGCTCTCATTGATATCTTCCTCTCGATCGACTTGATCTGCAATTTCAACAAGTAAAAAAATTATTTCACTACATATATATAGAGAGAGAGAGAGACTTGGGATCATGTTATATCCGTGATACCCATAAGACCACATTTTTACACTTGAAATTTCACAGCAAAATACTGTGACAATGTTTTTGTTGTGAAAGTTCGGATTTTTTTTACCTTCACGGTGTTTTGCCGTGAAGTTTCAAGTGTAAAAATATGGTCTCACGGATCTCACGAAAACAGGGTGGTCTCACGTGAAGCCAACCCTATATATATATATATAGGCCCGTTGAAATGAGAACCTTAGATATTTTGAAAACTGTAAGAAATCAATATATCCATATTGATGCATATATGTTACTGAATTTCAGTGAGAATAGTGTATATGCGTCAATAAATATATTGGTTCTCATGTTTTCAAAAAATTTTTGGTTCTCACAGGAACTCTCTCCTATATATGTATATCAACCAGGCCATTATTGCATAAATCATGATGGTTTTTAGAATGGTTGAACCTTTCTGTATGGCCATCGCGACAGTCCATGCTTACGACAAATTTTCTTGATAACAGTCGGGCAAACTTGTATTTTCTTCGCGGCTACTTCTATGGGAATATGGAAGAAGCCGCTGAGATCTTTAATCGTAAGTTTTCCTGTCCTTTCCCTCTGCTCGAAATGTAAAGAAACTCAAATAAATGCGACTAAACTTATAAGTATGAATTTGGGAATTAAAAAGATTGATTTTAATCAATAAGATGATCAAGAACCTGAATTGAAAGGGTGCTCCTGTTGTTACTAGGTCTAGCTCTACTGATCTCCACATCTGGTAATTGGCTCATTTGATGATCACCTGTTGACAAGAAATGAGTCCATAGATTAAAATAAAATGGTTTAATTATGTCTTTGATTAATGATTATTCAAGAGCCAAGCCAAGCCAAGCCAAATTGAACTTGACACCCTCAAATACACCCCTACTAATGGACCTTTCTTGGCTAGGCCTTAGGGGTTGTTTGACAATTGGTGAATGATTTGGTACAGGATGATTAAGTGGTCAAAATATTAAGAGATATAGTCCAAAATGAAATATGGTAATTGTTCGGAATGAAATTGGGACGCTGAATGGTTAAGGGATGCCCAAGATACAAAATCATTTACGGAGTTCTAGAACCATTAAGAAGCAGTTTTTTTGTTTACCAACAAGATTCACCTCTTAGTGATTCAGATGTTGTCTCTTAATAGAACTATTAAGAGGTAAACAAACAACCCTTAGTTTTCTTAATTTAGTCGCTATGTGGGAAGCCATGAATGCATGCATGGGTAGATTCAAGTTCTTCTCTATCAAACTTAAAGAACTCCTGAAAATTATGAATCATATATATAATAATATATGTCACTATAAATAAAGTTGATGGTATTGAATATATGGAACCTGAATCGTTGGCAATGAGATCATCAGCGTCCATATTAAACTCCCAATCCAACCCAACACATACGGCTTCGTAGAACGCAGAAAGCGGATCTTGTAGCATTACGTAACCATTCGATTTTCGATCTTTGCAGTATTCCTCAAGGAACTTCTTCACTCTACTCGTACTTTCGTTGCAAAAACTGATCACAAATTAAATCAACAAATTAAGTCATTGTTCTTCGAACGTAAATAGGCATCATGAAACCAAAGTTTTAGTCGAATCAACAAAACTTACTCGAACATTTTGTACTCATGGCTTTGGTTCGTCGTCATATCAACACCATACTTCTCAAGAACACCATGAGTAATTACACCAAGTCTTCCATGAACCTCAAACTTCGTAATATCAACACCTAATCAAAAGCCCAAAGTTAAAACAATTAAGACATATTAACTATGCAGAAAACCCATGAATTTCACTACTAAACAAATGACCTATTTCGACGGATTTTCCGTTGGAATTTTTTTTGGCGGATTTCTGATGGATTTCTAGCGTTAATCCGTCGGAAATCCGTCACTTAAGTTAAAAAAAAAGAAATTATATATTCTCGAAAATATTTGTGACGGATTTGTGACGGAAACTGTATCAGTCATGAAAAACACGGGAAAAACGCACCATTAGTATGTATGATTTCTCTAAGAATTTGACAACAACTACAAGTATACGGTGGCACTTGCAATGGCCAAGTTGAGAGTTGAATAGGGTTTCCAAAATCACTTGATCCAATGTTCGTTTCATCACGAATCGGAGATGGGTTCGTTTGAAAACCATCTACAAATATCTCATCATCAAGAATAAACGGATCAACGAGTGGATGATCCATGATTTCACCATCGGCCACCGGCGATTGAAGCATGGAATAATTAGGGTTACATGTAAAGTTGTTTTGTTGCAAAAGATCACTTGGTAATTCTGTGAAGTTGAGTGGTGGGTAATTATCGTCATCATCGCTCATGAGCAAGTGGAGATGGTGGTCGTAAGGAATGATGGTATGCGGTTCCGCCATAGTTTGGTGTTGGATCAGGGTGGAGAGGCGGCGGCGGCGCTTGTGGTGGGTGCCACCAAGCGCCGCTGCAAAGCAACGTTCGTGGATTCTCAGTCGTCGGAGAAAGAACGAGGGAAGGAAAGCGTTTCTGATTCAGGGGATGGAAAAGAAAAGGCGGGAAAGAAGAGGCGGTTGGTTACCGTTGGAATATAAGCTTTTTAGAATATTGTTATTTGTTATTTATTTAATTAAAACGTTTTTTTATATAAACTCAGTAAATAGTTAATTATTTATTTCATTATTTGTCAAATCAGGCTTTTGATTAAAACGTTATACTACTATATTTTATTATAAAAAATATTTATTTCATTATAATTTAATAATTAATTAATCAAAATAGTAAATTGGTCATGATATCTGTTCGTTTTGTTCAGTTCTGTTTTTTCATACGTTGAACAACTGTTCTGTTATATCATATTCCATCCTGTTATGTTATTTCCTGTCTACGTATCAAACACATCCGGCACCCAATAGAATAATGACAGCTTTGCGTTGAGACATGATCATATTGGTATAAGATATATGTTAATTGGCAACTATTAGAGATTTATATAATTTTTTATTTACTTTTTATTAGTCCTTCGATTATCTGTTGGTGTGTAGTATAGTTTACCGACAACATTTTATATAAATTCATTTTATAAAACATTCTCATGTTTCTCACGATAACTTCAACTTCTCGTACAATTCGGCGAGTATTAATGTATATAATACATCATTGTAAATAGAGTAAATTGCATTTTTGGTCTCTGTGGTTATCTGATTTCTTTGAAAGGGGTACCTAAACTTCAATATCTCAAAGAGTGGTCCCTGAGTTTCCAATTTTGTTCCAAATGTAGGACATGAATACTAACTTTGTTAAAAATCTCAGTTAGAGTCGGGGGCATTTTCTTCCAACCAGGTTTTCTATCTAGTTTTGCAATTCTTTTTGTTTTTTTTTTTTGTTTTTGTAAAAAAAGTGAAATTATAGGGGCCAACTTGTAATATTATATTATATATATATATAAACAAACACAGGTACCATCATCGTCTTCTTCCTCCCTTTTCATTTGAATCAATGGTTTGTTCATAAAATTACACCAAATTAAACATTGAATGAAGCCTCTAATTTTATCTCCAAACATGCTCAAATCCCTTTTATTTCTTTAAAATATGAAAATTCAAACCTCACTAAATTCCCAACAAAAATATGATCTAATTTTTTTATAATTTTTTTTGTGTTTTTAACCTATAAATTCGATCAAACCCCAGAATCCCTTTTGCAATTAGATGATAAAAGTATCCAAAATTTCTTCTTTTTTCGGATGAATTCCACAAGATTTCTCTGCGAATTGGGAATCAGAAAGAGATTCGAAGAAAACCCCACAAATCTTTTTGCCTTCAAAGTGATTCGAAAAGATTCAAACCTAATTTCAGACAAAAAGAAATGGAATTTCTAGCCCATTTCTGACCCCCAAATGCAGAAGAAAACGAATTTGATTTGGGAATTGGTTGAGTTGATTGAAAAACTGAAGCATTTCTTCATTAATGGGGCTTCTCAACACAGCGTCACTAGTCTCCATGATCCTGTTATCAAATCTTTCTTTCGAGTTATCATCGTCATCATCTGAGCTTAAACTCATTAATTTAAGGAACTATTTTTTTCGATCTTGTGATTTGTTCCTGTAATCTGTTCATCAATGGGCACGATTTGTCCTTGCAGGTCGAGTGTTTGAGAGGGGGGGATTTGGGTTGCAGGTTGAGTTTGTGAGAGGGATGAAGACGGTTTCAAACCTAAATCCTAAAATCCATATCTCTCTAACTTTTTTTGCTTCCTCTCCACTGTTTCAAACCATCTGTGATGTTTCGGAATTTTGATAAGAACAAAAAACCCAGATTTCTGGCAAGGACTAAATCACAATAACAAAAAACCCAAATTTAAGCATGCCCTTTCATCTCTTTTATATATGTAACAAAGATGGGTCACGCTGGTGGTGCTAGAGATCGGTCATGGTGGTAACAAAGGTGGATGGTGAAGAAGGAGAACAAAGTTGTTCATCTTAAACAACAAAACCATCTTTTTAATACTGTGAAACAAATTCAATTTTCTACCATAACTCTTTTAGCCACCGGAGGATATCGAAGACAGGAGAGGGCAGGGACGCCGGTGATACGCCGGTGGTCCCTGTGGGCGATCATGCTTATATATATATATATATATATATAGAGAGAGAGATAATAAATTGCAAACCATCATTTTTGTGTAAACCGTGTAAACTCTCGATTTCATAGGTTTTTTGATGAATTTTTTAATGGAATTGTTTATATTGATAAAATTGTTTCATATTATTCATTTCTTGATGGAATTTTTTATGAAAATTGTAGTTTCATAGGTGAAAACGAAAATATATGAAACAATTTCATAAGAATGAAACAATTTCATAATAATGAAAAAAACCTATGAAACTACCAACTTCATAAAAAAAATTCATCAAGAAATGAATGATATGAAACAATTTCATCAAAATAAACAATTCCATAAAAATATTCATCAAAAAAACCTATGAAATTGACGGTTTACACGGTTTACACGAAAATGATGGTTTACAATTTATTAGGACTATATATATATAATTACATATTTGGTACCTATATTTTCGTGGTTTTAACAAACATAAGGAAAACCAAGAAAAATTACAAAAAGAGGATGAAAACATGATTGGACGAAACTACCTCTGACACTAACAGACTAAATAGACGGGGTTAGTGACAAGGTCCTACATTTGGAGCAAAGTTGAAAACTCAGGGACCATTCTTTGAAATATTGAAGTTTAGGTACCCCTTTCAAAGAAATTAGATAACCACAAGAATCAAAAATGCAAATTTACTCTTGTAAATATTTATGGTAACAGTATAATCATCAACATAATTACTAAAATAAATTAGGGTACTCAACATTACAAAAACACAAGACTTTTACCGACGGAAAAATCTTTTTTTTTGCCTCCCTAAGTAAAAATAGCGAAATTGCTATCACGCTCCTTTGAGACCCCGAAAAATGGACAATTGTTCTATTTCCAAACTTTACCTTCAACAAGCGTAGATTTTTTTATTTCGTCCGTAATCCGTCGTTGAAGTTGAATCCGTCAACGAAAGTTTGTCGGAGAAAACTTGGTGGGTAAAGGCATCACTAGCGGCTTTTATCGACGAATCAGGCGACAACCCACTTTACCGACACATCATCAACGACCTTCATTACCGTTGGATCACCGGGGCCTTACTACCAACGGATCACTGATGACACTCTTAGCGACAACCTTTTTTTATATTTAATCCGCCGCTTAAGTTTGATTTTTTTTTCAGAAAAAAAATTAAAAATTTTCTCATGTTCATGTACGTTGTATTTTATATTAAGTGCATATTAAATAACAAATCAGTTTTCCAAAATTGTATTGGATCAAAAAATACTATACATGTTCAGTGACTACAAAGTCAATTTTCCATAACCGAACACCTTCCTATAGATTATATGCCACTTTCGAGGCTGAAGCTTTATTGCAGTCTACAAAGCTTTTTGAAACAAATACATGAAACTTCATACAAACACAAATATATGAAACAATTTTATCAAGAAATGAATGATATGAAACAATTTTATTAAAATAAACAATTTTATGAAACAATTTCATTAATTTAATCAATTAAAGCGATGGTTTACACGGTTTGCAAGATTAAGATGGTTTACAAAGAATATCCATCTCTCTCTCTCTCTCTCTCTCTCTATCTATCTATCTCTCTATCTATCTATATATGTATATATATATAGGGAGGTTCAAGGGAAAACCTAAAAAAACAGAAAATTGAATAACACCCTGGTGGCCCTTCATCTGGACGGTATGCACTTGTGCATACAGGTAAATAGTTGACTTTTTGGTTTTTATGCACAAGTGCATTATGCATTTGTGCATATGCATGTGTGCATGTTACAAATTACATGTATGCACAAGTGCATACCGTCCAAATGAAGGGCTCCTAGGGTGTTCTTCAGTTTTCCGTTTTTTTAGGTTTTCCCTTGAACCCGACCCTATATATATATATACACACACACACGAAGGATCGTGTAAGAAGTTGATGTTAATGTGAGAAGCGTGAGAAGTGGATCTAAACCGTTGATCACTTTTAATCAAATGCCCTCCTATGAATTGCGGCTTATAAGGGAATTGATCTGATGCATCTTATCTTAACGTGCATCCATTTGATAACAACTTCTCACGTTAACCCCAGCTTCTCACCGAAACCCTTCTAACACATTGCATACGCAGTCACATATGAGTTAAGGAATCATTCATACATATTATATAAGAGGAGGGATAGAAGCTAGTATTCTATAATGTATAACAACTAGACTCTGGTACTAAATCCAACACCTATTGATTTACATTTTACACCTTATCTTCTATACCTTTGGTGGAAAAACCAGCCGAGTCTTCCAGCAGGAGTTCCACGCCTTTTTAACCTGCATAAAAAAAGGAAGTGTAAAATGGAATGATTTTCTCCCCCTTTCCATTCACCGAAAATATGATATAAATACAAAAACAGGAGATCAATCTACTCCTAAAATTAAGCAAATCCAAATATACAGGGATTCTAATCAACCATAAATACGAGATATACATTAAATACAATATATTCTAACACTCCCCCTCAGTTGAATCGGGAGGATGACGAACGTTGAGACTGTCTCGAAAATCCTCAAACAAGACCAATGGTAACCCTTTTGTGAAAATATCGGCGATCTAAAATCTTGGACGATATATGCTGAACCCGAACTTGACCACGGGCGACCTTCTCACGGACAAAGTGGATATCCATTTCAACATGTTTGGTCCGTTGATGTTGGACCGGGTTACCCGATAAATAGATTGCACTTACATTGTCACAATACACCAAGGTTGCTTTTTGAACAGGACAATGCAATTCTAACAGAAGATTTCGAAGCCAACAAGATTCAGAGACCACATTGGCTACACCCCGATATTCAGCCTCCGCACTTGACCGGGACAAAATAGCTTGTCGTTTGGCGGACCGCGTAAGGAGGGTGTCTCCCATGAACACGCAATAGCCGGAAGTGGAACGACGAGTGTTCGGACACCCACCCCAATCAGCATCGGTGTAGGCACGAAGGGTAGGTGACTGTGATGGATACAAATGAAGACCACAATTAACAGTCCCCTGCAGATTCGAATTATGCGTTTTAACGCATGCATATGTATCTCACGTGGGTCATGCATAAAGAGACATACTTATTGAACCGCGTAGGTGATGTCAGGACGAGTGAAAGTGAGATATTGAAGAGCCCCTGCCAGACTGTGGTATTGTGAAGGATCATAATATGGGTTAGAACCTGAGGCACTCAGTTTGGGTTTGGTGTCAACCGGAGTGGCCGAAGGCTTGCACGAAACCATACCTGCACGTTCAATAATTTCCAACACATATTTTTGTTGGGATAAGAAAAGACCCACAGAATGTCTAGTTACAGCGATCCCTAAGAAATAGCTAAGAGGACCAAGATCCTTCATAGCAAACTCCTTACTAAGACGATGGATAATGGACACGCGAAGCGTCTCTGACGAGGTAGTGAGTATGATATCATCGACATAGAGCAATAAATATGTCATGCCAGTACCCTGCTTGAGAATGAACAAGGAGTGATCAGATGTGCTGTGAACAAAACCGATTGTTGCAAGAAAATCGGCAAGCCGCGTATACCACGCGCACGACACCTGTTTCAGCCATATAATGATTTTTTCAAGAGACAAACATGAGAAGGAAACCTGGTATCGCGAAAACCCAACGGCTGGTGCATGTAAACAGTCTCGTGCAAGTTCCCATGCAAAAACGCATTTTTAACGTAGATTGACCAATTTTTGGAGAGAGCCAATGTGAGAACAGTCCGTATCGTAGCCGGTTTGACAACATGACTAAAGGTATCACCACAATCCACCCCAACTTGCTGCGTCTTTCCATCACCAACAAGACAAGCTTTATGCCTCTCAAAAGTGCCATCTGACCGTTCTTTATGGGTAAAAATCCACATGGAGCGTATCACATTGACATTAGGCGGTCGGGGAACTAATTCCCACGTCCATCCGAAATAAGGGCATTATATTCATCAGTCATGGCTTGTTTCCAATTCATGTCACGGAGGGCAGAAATAGGATTTCGAGGTAAAGGAGATCGAGAAATAGTTGCGGAAAGGTTTAGAATGCGTTTTGGTTTAATATAACACCCTAAAATTTAAACATTAAATATAGGAATAATTCCAGAAAATGGGTAAATTTAAACTTCAAAAATATGAGCCAACTATAACCCTTAAGTGAAATAGGGTAGTTTGGACAATGTACAATTAAATGAGTATTGAGACATAACATACAACAACCTATTAATCTAGACTATAATTAACTAGATTAATCCGGGTGTCACCATATCTCCAAAAGTGTCTCTCATCTCGATTCCCAAAAGCCCGACCTTCCCAAGCTCCTAAGCATGGTCGGCAACACGACGAACTAACCGCCGCTAGGTAGAACCTGTAATCCACAACATACACTCAAGTGTTAGACCAAAAGTCTAATGAGATATAAATTGTTGTTGCAATAACAAAGAATTATAACAATGCTAAAAGTAAAGATACCGGCTCCACTTATTTCCCACAATACCAATTTTCCACAAGTTATAGTGATCCACACCTGTCAGGAAATAAAAGAGATAATACTCTAAAACGGGGGAGACCTGTTACCATCTAGGTGACAAGAACACGTGAGTGGGGTCACCTTGATGTTGATGGATTACAACTCAAGTCCCGGTCTTAGTTCACATGCCATATAGACATCACAACCTAAAACCATATAAATAAATTGCCTTTATTGCCTACTCCGTCGAGTTACACCTTGTGAGTCTCAGATCCGTGCAACGAACACTAAGAAATCAATAGATAATAACACACGATATGATTTCAAATGGTCATCCACTTTACTTTCAATATTGAGAGAGAATTACAATAAGCTTTGGAAAGTTAAAATGAACAACTAGCCTACAAACAAAGGCTAAACAAAGCTTATATATGGCGGGCCCATGGTTAACAAGCCCACGGCCCTTTCATTAACTAGGCTCAAAATAAACAATTACAAATAGCCCCTTGAACTTAATTCAACATAAATTGAACCTAACAATCTCCCCCTTTGAATTGAAGTTCGAGTTCGCGCCAGTTAGCAACATATCTTTTACGGAGCGCAAAGTGTACCTCGAACATTCTGATAGCGCGGCGATAGTCGATGCGTTCTTCAACCATTTCCAAAGCATTCCGAGCAGTTGTTTTATTCGGATTAGGCACATAAGAATACTTTGGATTTTCTGACTCGTGTTTGATGATGTTTCGAAGAGCATCTTGAACTTTGAAGAGCGTGCCGTCGCAGAATCTGTCTACCTGACTGAAGCGCATAAATCTCTTTTCATTCTGTTCGTTGATGTAGACTATCCCAAATTCTGGTTCCAGAAGCAGTGCATTCTCGGGATACATCTTCAACTCAGGTGCTTTCAGATCCGGCTTTATCAGGTTTACCTTCTTTGCCCTGTTCTCGATTGCCATTTGGAAGTCCGTGAGATAAGACATCATGATGGTACGGACTAGGAATCGACGAACATCTTCGAGCGTTTTAGTTACCGGAAGCGGTCGGATAGTTCTTGTACAGAGGTCTTGCAGAATAGCATAGAAGTCGAACGGTCGGAGGTGCTTGAAGTCGGCTTCGGAAAATCTCCATTCATTACCATCTTCGCGTCGGACGGTGAACACTGGATAAATGACTTTCATAATACGGCCTGACGGGATGTTAAGCACTTCGGTGATCTTATGCTTGGTTCGAACTTGGCTAACTGGTAGACACCGCTTCATTGCGCTTATGTATCGGCGTTGGTATTCTGGGTTGGAACTGTAAATACCAAGACAAAAGGTAGGCTCGATTGGGCGTAACTTGTGGACGAACAACTTCTTCAGAGATTCCTCCAGGTGAGGAATAAATATCGTGATCTTCTCCCAACGAATTTGTTGCTGTTGAGGAGGAGGAAGATCAGAAGCTGTAGGTTGTTGTTGAGGAGATGTCGGAATATCAGCAGTTGTAGATTTGGGTCTTGCATAAGTTTCGGCAGCTTGAGCTGAGTGAACGGGAGTACCATACAAATTTTGCAGCAGAAATTGGTCGTAGTCAACATTATCGTCTTCATCAGTTGGAAATACCAGATTTACCTTGAGATTTACGGCACTGGCGGCTTTTTCATACCATGCATCTTCGGTCTCCGGGTCGGTCTGTGTGTTTGGATCAATAAGGTTGAGTGTAGATCCATCTGATGTATCAAAGTTGACCAATTCCTGTGTTGTTCCCTCAGGCTTTTCAACCGTCGGGTCTTCGTCATCGGAGATGTCCCTATCAATTACCATCTCGGCTAAAGGCAACTCGGCTTCGGGTGCAGCTTCGGTTGTAGTTGCCGCAGTTGAGGGATCCGGTTGAACCACAGTAGTCGTTTCAGTGAGGATCGGGGCGGCGGTCTCGGTTAATCTTAGTCTTTTATTCTCCCCCTCACGGTGATCAGGATCATCCTGATCATCGTGTCTTCGCTTTAGACCGCCGGCTTGACTCTTGCAGGTGTCTTCGAGTGAGCGGACTCTCTCAGACAGCGTATTGATCGCTCGTTGAACGTCCTGGAGAGTCGAGTCAAGATGATCCATGCGAGTGGTTATGGATGACGAAGGAGCATTGACCTGGGATTTCAGAACGGATAGCAGGTCTGCTTCAGTAGAGGCGTCGATTTCGGATTGTTGGAGCAGCTGAGCTAGAAGCATGGTTTTCAGGGTGTCCACCGAAAAATTGGGCTATACGGAAGCCGGTGGCGGTGTCGGTGCGACCATCTTCTCTTTACCTTTGATCAGAGTCTGCAGTTTGTCGAGCTCATTGGTAAAGCGTTGTTCCATAGCCTCGCGGATGGCCTTTAGGGTGCCGTCCAGATATCCCTTTGACACAAAGTCGGGAAAAATAACTCCGGGATCACTTAGATTACCCGTTGAGGCATCTACCTTAGAGGCAGAGCCACCTACGTTCACGGTTGGCATAGGGGTAGCCGTGGTAGGATTTCCCTCCGATCCTCGCATTCCGCTTAAATACGGAGACACTACGGAGGTTCCGATCGGGTCACCAAGAGCACCGATGTTCGTTTCCTCATCTTGTGTCCTAGCCGAAGAATGTTCAATAACAAGTGGCTCTAGACTCAATGGTGCTTTGAAAGAAGTCGAGACCGAGGGAGGCTGGTCTCTTGTTTCAATACCAGTACCCTCCGAGTGAGAGACCGGTAGAAGTTGTGCTTCATCCCCGTGAGAAGTTGAAACACCCATCTTTTGAGAGACGGGTGAGTGGCTGAGGAGGTTGTGCAATTGCGCCGCTGGGTCCACGGCGGCTTCTTCAATACCCCGTCCCAACGGATGAGACGGGATAGCAGATGTGGCTACCAGGGCGACTCTTGGCTGGATTCGCTCAGAAGCCTCTTTATCTTTACGGCTTAATCTTTCCTGGTTCGCTTTCGACCGTAATTCCCTCCTTCTCACATGTTCTAACTCTTCAACTAATTCTCCCTCAGGTCTCCTTGTATCTCCCGTAGTAGGTTGGGTAGTAGGGATGAGGGGTGGTGTCGGTGAGTCGGAAGGGATACCTTCGGTTAAGTCCGGGTTTGGTCCGATACGATGAGGGATTAAATTCAGGCGTATGTTACGGTCCGTATCGGATTCCGTGGAGTCAGATTCCACGTTTTCAACTTGTCGGCGTGGTGAAGGAGGGTCGGAAAGATAAGGTTCGGTGTCATGGTGGAGCATCGGTCGGGATGATGTTCCGGCTTGGGATTGGCTAGTACTGGGACGCGTTTCCACTGCACCGCTCACTCCAGTTCCCCTCCTACGAATTCGCAACACACCCCGCCCGGGAGCCCCTGCTGCCCGGGCCCTTCCTCCTCTTGTCCTAGGACCCTCACGTCCCTCGGTTCTATGTCCCTGGGGAGGTCCCTCCGGTGCTGGCTGGACCATGGGATTCCCTAACGCTTCCCTATATGCTACTACACTCGGTGCAGTGGGATCCGCGTGAGCCAGTAGGGCTTCAGGTATGGGCATGGCTATGGCGTTGGATGGGTTACGAATCACCATATATTGTAAGTGGTGAGGAGGACATACCGGATGGTTAAGACGTCGCGGTATTGCTGGATTCGTGTCCATATGATGTCGCACAGCCAGAGAGAGAAATCGAGGGTATGGGAGGAACTTCTTCTGCTTAGAACCTCCAATTTGACGAATGGCTTGCACCATTTTACGCCAGATGATCATCGCGAAGTCGACGTGGCGGTTGTAGCACCCGACATGAAATAGGCGTAGGAAGTCGCCCGTGCACTGGTCGATGCCCTTCCATCGGGATGAAAGACACCTGTTCAGAATCGTAAACAGTGTGTACCAGATGGGGGCTAGATACTTTCGGCTGAACCCGGAAAGACGGATGAGATCGTAGTTGTATCCGAGAGCGCGAACTTGAGCGCACATAGTCTCGTCATTGACCGCGGGGTCGTAGCATTGATGTCTGCCGGCGGTGGCTTCTGGCAGAGAAAGTAGACGCCGGAAGGACTCAGGTGTTAGCGTGAAAGGTTGGTTGTCGATCTGCGCCGTGATTGTCTGGGTATTGTCCGCCGTAACGACTTGGGCAAACAGCCACACTTGATACACGTAGAGCATGGGGACGTCGGCTGTGGCGGTGAGGGCCTCATGGAGAGGGTGACGCATTAGGATATCCACGATCACACGGTGTTGTGGTTGTGGTCGGAACTCAGCGGCGTCCAAATGATGGTTGTTAGGCTCTATCTCAGTGCCATGGTCAGGGTCGACCAAGGCATTATCAGCCTCTGCATCGATGAATTCCTCTTGAGGAGGAATTTGCTCTTCCGGATTTTGTTGTTGTTGTTCTTGATCCGCCATGGAATATCTGTCACAGAACCAAAGTTAGTAATCATGACGGATAAACAAGTTCCGGCGCGTACCTTTGCAGTAAATGGCTCAATCTGAGACAGATTGAGGACTGGCAATGAGAAAACAGGTACAGGACTGACAAACACAGAGGTGTCCGGACATAATTATGTAAAAACACAACTTTCCGGACAAGCCATACTATCCGGACAAAAGGTGTCCGGACAGCAACAGTTTCCGGATGTGAAGATGCTTTCCGGATAAAATGGACATTCCGGACAAAATGGTTTCCAGTTGACAGTGGTTTCCGGACAAATAGGAGTTCGGACACATCAACAATCCGGTAGTTGAACTTACCGGAAACCCTGAGGTTCCCGGACAACTAGGTTTTCAGATGTAGAATGTTTCCGGACAAAATATCTAAGAATATGGGAGTTACCGGACAAATCACCATCAAATTGAAAGTTTCCGGACACGAAGAATGTGTCCGGACGAAACCCAAAATCATAAATCGAACGAAACACAGACCCAAACATGTGTTAAAATATGCAAGTAGTGTCGAACGAGGTTTATGACCACACACACTCAACTAAATCGACCTATACGACACTGAATCGACCCGAAGTCGTAGAAGCGCAAAAGTGGTTTTCGGAAAATGTCAATCGACCAAATCGTTGGTCGAGACGTGCATTTGAGTGCGAGAAACTTAACGAAACCCGATCGAGAATGAGAGTAGAATAACATACCTGATTCTGAGCGAAAAATTGAGCGAGATTCGAGGATTCCGAGTGAAGTCGAACGAGAGAGAAGGGTCGAGAGGTTTAGGGTTTTGCGAGAGAGTTTCCAGATAAGTGATGTAGAATGTTACCGGATTTCTTATATATGGACCAAGAGTCCGGGTGTGGTATCCGGGTTCCCATCCAATCCGGATAAGGACCCGGTCCGGAAACCTATCCGGAAAGACAAATTTCTCTATTCCTGGAAATTTTGCAAAAATAGGACTATTCGGATTTAAAGCGAACCTTCTCTCGCTCCCCCTCAATTTGAGCATGGGGAAAAACTTGCTCCCCCTCGGATAGTGCAAACTTGTTCAATGTAGAGGCCGACACACAAAAAAACTTTTATGCATGTTAAAGAAAAACAAATGTGTCGCTTCCCTTCAAATGATAAACATGAAATGATATGCTCCCTCTCAGAATGTGCGCGTAGTGTGAAAAGCACACGGGAGTATCCACACAAAAAAAAAAAACTTGTCATCAGATAAAAAATTGTGTGTGACGCTCCCCCTCAATAGTAGAGTAAACTTACCTGATACCGGTGTGTGCTCCGCCTGAACACATGAACACTTGTGAAAGCACATATATAATCAAATGAAATAGACGACAATATGAAAGAAAAGGAAACATACGGAGAAAGAAAGTAAACAAACGAAATCTACCTAATAAATACAGAGACGTAATCTAACAGTGTAACTGAAACAAGTAGAATACAAGTGCGTGAAAGTGTGTGCTCAATCATCGGGAGTGTGAACACCGGATGATGAGTAGACAGTTTCGCGTAGATGTATGGAACTTGGAACGGGTACACAATCGGATTAAGTCTTCAGATTTAGCATACCTAACTTGGACACTAGAGTATTAAAGCGTTTTTGTCCAAGGGTTTCGTAAACAGGTCTGCAAACTGATGCTCAGTGTTAATGCCAAAAATCGCACCAAAGGGACAACTTAAGGTCGATGTGGACTTTAACAACTAAACAAAGGAATCGTTCGACAAAGGCGTGCGACAAAGATAAAAATGTAAACGAGACAAATGATTTGATGACGCAGGAAAAACCTCAACGAGGAAAAAACCTGCGGACGACAGTGGATGTCGTCGCTGCACTATGGTCGCCAATCAGGGGCGATGTCCTTGGTGTTCCAGGTGTCGATCGTACAGAGATTACAATACAAATGAAGGGAAAGACTTCGAAATGTAAAGTACAAGTGTTTGAAATGTAAAAACAGTGTGCGTCGTGTGTGAAAACAATGTGTAAACTGTTGGTCGAGAGTGAAAATCATGCGCCGAGAGCGATCTTCTATGAATGATCTCTTTGCTTCGAATGAATATTCTTCGAGTGTTTGCGTTTGCTTCTGTTGTTCGATGTTCGGTCCTCTTGTTCTATCTCTCTTCCTCTATTATTCGATGTCCTGAAACTGAGGATTGAACTTGGGATTTATAGTCTTCGGATGATTTTAATTGAATCATTAAGATCTTTGATGATTGTTGTAACGATCGTCGTCTTCAATGTGGGATTAGATGCTCATAACGATTTCTTCGGTTATAGCCGTTGTCCATTAATGACTTTGACTCCTGCATTAATCACTGAACAAATATAACAGTCGTATAACGCGTTAGTCGGCCGAGGTCGCATGATTCTACGCGACGGTCTTGCAAAGTAGGCGACGTCGAGGTCGAGTGTCATGAGGAACTCTCGACTTACCTTTTAGGAGGGACGACGGAGGTTTTTTGGGTCTTTGTCGGGGCCTTAACTTAATACAAGATATAGTTCATAACATGTGTCTTACCTTTTCTGGTCGTGGTCGAGACTGGTGAAATTTTGCCCAAACAGTTTGCCCCCAAAATTTGAAAGTAGGATGGAAAATTCAAATTTTAAATTTTGCTTGTCGGGTGTTCAGGGTCTTGTGTTGAAAAATACCTTGGTTGTTTTGGAACTGAATCGGTTCAATTCAAACTAGAGAGGGAAATCGAAGAGAGGATGGAGTCGTGACGTCATGCCGACGCACGATGGTGCTTACCAGTTGTTGATGACAGGTGTCGACGATCTGTGTGGTCATACGAAAAGACGGGGACGCGTGGCGATCATCAAAGGGCTTGACCTGACACGATCGAGTGCATAAATAGGGATCATAATGGATCATTTCCTTTTATATCCTCTTGAAAAGTTTCTTAGTGCGGAATTCTTCTTTGATCCCTTGCTGTTCTTTGCTCAATACTTTTCGAAGTTTTTGAGTGTTCATACGAGGTATAGTTTCTCGATTTCTCTCAAGCCTTCAAAGATTGGAGACTCTTTGAGAATGATTATGTCCGAGTCGGTGAAGACTTTGATTGCGATAGACGCGACGTTCGTGGATCTTGCGCATCTGGCGACGATGTCCTCTGTATCCACGTCGACCCTTTCGTCAGCCGTCGGGGGCAAGGGTATAAGGACGGGAGAGGGTGAGGAGGAAGTCATGATGATCAACTTTACGTTGTCGTCGATCCTCTTGACTGACTGTGTCCTTGACGGGACGAAGTCATTTCCGCATCTGGGGAAATATCAGTTCTTATCTTTCAAGGAGCGTTTTCAAGAGATCTCCATCGAAGAGACGGGATCGCGTTTAGCTGGACTAGCGTTCTTTGTGAGTTTTTCTTTCGAAACTCGTGTTCCCAATGTTTCCATCGAATGTTTGTTTAACATACCCCTTTTGTATTTTACAGACGTTTCAATCTTCTTTTGTTAGATACGCGGAGATAGAGGAGATGTTGGACTGGAAGTCGACCGTCGAGAAGATCATATTCCTTCCTCTAACCTTAACATTAATCTTAAGAGCCGCATTCTAAAAATGTCGTGGCGTAGGGCGTCAGATAACTCCTAACATACTCGTTTGATCCTTGCATTAGCTTCTTAGCGTGTTTTCGGGTATGACGAGGATTCAAAGGTCGATACTGAGCATACGATCGACGCTCCTCTCTAGATTTAGGAGATGCTATGTTTTTTTCATGTCTCGATCGTTGGTGGTCGAGCCATTTTAACTTTGTATACTCGGCCGTCGGTCGCTCCTATGTAATCGTTCGTTTCATAAATGAATTTCATCCTTTTGTCGAATTTTTATTTCGATTTATATATGTCGTAGATAGATGTAATATCAACCGTATAACTTTGTTAAGTATAGAACGAGTGAAGAATCGTGCTCTTAGGCATTCATAGCAATATAACGATTGAAATATCATACGTTTGACTTGTATTGATAGGCTCAATTATTAAAACGTACAAAATTTTTCTGAATCCAGAAACTCAGATCGAGAGGTCGCTCAAACCTTATGATCGTGTAACCAAATTTCATGATGAAATTTGAATCATGTGCCCCTGTGATAAAACAATTAAGTTGCATGAGAGGAAGGTGATTTTAGAAAAAAATACTTTTTCAAGTGCGTCGCATTCCAACTGCGTGGGATTTCTTGATTGTCGAGAGTCTGGAGTCGATAGGCTCCTTTACCAACGACTTCGGAGATGCGGTAAGGACCTTCCCATTTAATATAAAGCTTGCCGGCATTGAGTTCTTGAGTGTTTTGGAACACTCGACGGAGGACGTAATCGCCTTCTTGAAAGACTTTGACTTTGACGTGTTTATTGAAATATCGCTCGACTGCTTGCTTCTGAGATGCCATTCTGATCAAGGATGATTCTCTAAGCTCCTCGAGGGCGTCGATATCATAATTTAAATCAATCATGTTGTGGTCGACGGAAGTATGCCTCGAAGTTGGGAGCTGGACTTCGATTGGCAGGACTGCTTCGCAACCGTAGACGAGAAAGAAAGGGGTTTGTCCTGTGGACGTGCGCGGTGTCGTGCGATTTGCCCATAGGACTGAAGGGAGTTCTTCGACCCATCTTCCTTTTGCAGCTTTTAACCTTTTCTTGATCGAAGCTATAATGGTCTTATTACTTGATTCAGCAAGTCCGTTCGCCTGAGGGTATCTGGGAGTCGAGGTTGTTAACTTGATACTCATGTCTTCGCAAAATTGTTGGGTCATGTCGCTTATGAATTGGGATCCGTTGTCACAGACGATTTCGGATGGAATCCCAAATCTGCATATGATGTTAGTCTGGATAAAAGAGATGACTTCCTTGTCCCTGATTTGGGAAAAAGCAGCCGCCTCAACCCACTTGGAAAAATAATCGGTGAGTACAAGGAGGAATACCTTTTGCCCCGGGGCCGGGGGTAGCTTGCCAACAATATCCATTCCCCACCTCATGAAGGGCCATGGGATGAGTGTCGAGTGCAAAGGTTCAGAGGGTTTATGTGACATACCTGCATGTCGCTGACAAGGGTCACAGTTCTGGACGTACTTGACGGCGTCTTGTCGCAATGTTGGCCAAAAATACCCTTGTTGAGAGATACGATTAGCCAAACTGCGACCACCAGAATGATTGCCACATTCGCCGTCGTGCATCTCGTGAAGGATTTTTTGGACCTGACTCTTGCTAATGATGCATCTTAGATTTAATCCTGTCGATGATCATCGATAGAGCTTATATCCAATTATGGTATATTTAGATGCTTTGTGTTGAGCGGTAGGTGTGTACCTGAAAATATTACAAATAAACCAGGACGCAAGTATACATCTTAGTCTATTATCGCCTTTAACAAGTAATAAATGGTATAAAGTACCGAGTATCGATCCCACAGGGAAGCTTGGAAAAGTTCTTCTTTTATTAGTCCAATAAATAAAAACAAGTCTCAGATGGCGAACATGAAGGTAATCTTTTTGTTAGGAGTCTGGTTATCAACTAATGGGAATTTAATTCTAAAGAAGCACAGGGTATAAAGATTCATTGGGTCCTTTAGTCAGATAATTAGATTAGAGATGAGACAGTATTCCTTATTATCTCAGAGTCGATATTTTATGTGTCTTAACAGTCCTTCATATAAATAACCAGTTGTCAATTGACTAATTATAATCATCCTAAAAATATAACTTTGATTTAAATAATTCGGACAATTATACCGTACGATACACCTTTTCGTCTTTTTTATCGGGCCCGATCCCAACTTCACTTTATACCCCCAAGCTAAGGCAATTAGCCCATTATCGCTTTACGTGCACTAAAAACTACAACAACGATTATGAGAACAAATAATGGAGATGGACAACCCATCACACAAAACTTGAAAATAGGAAATTACGTTTTACGAAAATTAATTATAAACTAATGAGATGGAAAATCTTGTTTTAAATGTAAAAATGAAACGGAAAGAACCCTTAAGTGAACCACCACCGGTTACGTTTGAAATAAATTCCAAACGTTAAGCTATGGATTTGGTTACTTAAAAAGCCCGAAAAGTGAATTACTAGGATGAGATTAAAAACAATTGCTTAAAATGATTAATTAGGCAAAACTTGAATTATAGTAAAAGATTTATGTGACTTGAGAAAAAGGTTTTGACAATAAAAACACGCTAACACTTGCAACTCCTATAATTTCTATGTTACTACAAATCGTGAATCAAGCTAGTTGGGGATCCGAAGAGATTAATTCAGACTTCCGATTTATGGTAGCAAATTAGAATATAGAAGTGGGTTAAGAGTTTGTGTTCGAAATTAACAAAACCGAAATTTAACTATCGAGATTTAGAAAACGAGGTTACGAAAAACATTAACTACGACGATAAATGCGAGAATAATCTTAAAACCGTGAAGACAAGGATTCGATCCAAAGCCGTAAGAAAAGAACACGATGGTGTTTAAACGAAAACTTTACGATTAGTGAAAACACGAGATTAAGAAAAACACAATTATATTAGACGAGAAATCAAACCCGAGCGTTACAACGGAACCACCGAGGTGTGAAATGTGAACCAACCCAATTGAGTTATGGGTTTGGTTCACTACTACAGTTGGCCGAAGCCACTACATTGAAAACCAAGAAAGGTGCTCTCGGCTCTCTCCCTCTCTCTACACCAATAATTGGAGCCAATAATATCTAGAATAGAAAATGGAAGCTGATGGATGCTTCATACTACATTAAGCATACATATATATACTAATTAGAGAAGGCTTTTATTAGAGTTTGAATAGAAAATGTGGGGTATTGTTGGGATTTGGTTGTCCCACATAGACCAAGAGAGAAAATCTAGATAGCTTTATATTAAGAGTACCCTACCTCTTGATAAATTGGCTAACTAGTAAGTTGTGCCAAAGACATATTTAAAGTCAAAGATGGGCCTTGGGGTCTCTTGACTTGAACGAGTGATGGGTAAACAGCGCGGCTTACAAGTATACACATATGTATTTCGTTTATATGTACAATGCCATCCAAAAATCGGCCCAACAGATTAAAAATGAAATCTGTATTTTCGGCCCATGTAGATGCCGTGTCCAAAATATGAAGTCTCTCGTTTCTCGTCCCGCTACGTGTAGTTTGCTTCTTTTTCCACGCACTTCCAATATATATATATATATATATATATATATATAATATATATATATATATATATATATATATATAGACTTCAAAAATGGCATCCGCTTCATCCCTATATTTAGACAACTTTGGATGAGAAAATTGCTACAATATATATATATAATTACGTTACTTTGACGTTTTAGAGTACAAAGTATTAATTCGCTAAATTAGACACTAAAATGAACTAAAAAGATTAAATGGGGACGACACTTAGCTCAAAATTACGAATTAAAGGCCAAAATAGGGTTAATAAATTAACCCTATCACTTTGAATCTGATCTTCCGGGCTTCCATCTTGTCTTCTGGGAGTTGGTCGTGCATAAGGAAATTTCGGATGTCGCACGACCAATCATCTTTTTCGTCCTCGATCTGGACGACATCGATGTTTTCGATAGACGATGTCGCTAGATGGATCATGGGAATAACGTCGAATATGGGTTCGACTAAAGCAGACCCGAGATTTGCTAAAGCGTCGACCTAAGTATTCTGGTCTCTCGGGATTTGTTCAATAGAAAATGTTTTAAACATTTTTTATTTTTCTTTTGCTACCTTCAGGTACGCTGTCATTTTTGAATCTTTGACCGCAAATTCTCCATTCATCTGGTTCACGACCAGGAGAGAATCGCTTTTGACATGTAGCGCGGTTGCCCCCTAGTCGTGGGCCATATTCATCCCTACGATCAGGGCCTTGTACTTGGCTTCGTTGTTGGTAGTCTTGAAATCACATCAAACTGAGTATACCATCTTGCCCCCCTGTGGCGACTTTAAGACGACGCTGTAACGTCCCAAAAATTACAAGGAATTTAAAATTTTTAAAGTAACATTTCATTAATAAAAACTCATTTAATAATTCAATCATTTCATTTGCAAACTCATAATTAATATTCTCACGAACAATAAACAGCGGAATAAATGTCTAAAATTAAAATCATAAAAGTAATCAACTCTTCCCACGCGCCAGTGTGTACTCGTCACGCCTTGGAGCCACTCGTACCTGAAACCACAATTTATTGGGAAAGGGTAACCACGAAGCTTAGTGAATTCAGACACCATAAATAACACAGTTATTTCCACACCACCTCTAAACAAATAATTGCACATAAACATCATACAAGTCTACGAACAAATCATAAACATGCATACCTACACCATCCCACCCAAAGGCATAAGCTGGTCCACCCGACCACACGATAACCGTGCAAGCATTACCCGGCTCCCCCGGGTTCCTACGCCACCCGCGTATACAACCTTCGGTCCCACCGAGTTACTACGCCACCCGCGTATATAAACCTCGGCCCCACCGAGTTATTACGCCACCCGCGTATATAAACCTCGGCCCCACCGAACTCCTACGCCACCCGCGTAGTCATAACAATAAAGGTCCGACTAGACACCCCACTATTTAATCCCGCATCACAAACAATTAAAACTACCACACACGTACAAATCGTAATGTAAAAATAACCGACATTAGTTATAGTGAGAGAACTCACCTCGTAAGCGCGCCTAGCTCACAAACAATAATTCAAGCTTCACAAATCCAAGATCACTTCCCAACACCTAAACAATCGTTAAAATGTATTAACACGAGACCCGGACCCTAAAACACGACGCACCCTTAAATCGTCACTAAAACGACTTTTCGGTCTAACCAAACAGGTCTGTTCGGGACCTGTTTCGACCTCCATAAACCCAGAAAATCCTCAATTAAATTACATAACCAGAAAGTGCTCTGAGTTAGGGTTCCAAGGACATATCGCACGCGCTCTAACGATTTTTCTACAATTTAATATGGATTTTACAAAAACAGGACACAAATCTGGCACGTGCAGACCTGCTGTGAAAACAGCCAATTTACGCCTAGTTAGAGGCCGAACCAGACTTCCACTAAAACACGAAAAATGTGGCCGGCACAGAATGTGAACCGTGGGCACCGGATTCGCATCAATCCGAGCTACGACGGAAAAGTTATGAACGAAACAAAACATGGCAGAAAAACGACTTCCACATAAAATGACGATTTTTGAAACGGTTTAAGATTTAAGCGATTCGGGTTACGGTTTAGCTTATGAAGGCTGGACAACCCACGCACCACCCACTGCCACCTCCGGCAGTGGTTGTCGGCGGCGGCGGCGGCAGCCACGGCTGTGGTGCCGGTGGCGGTTTAACGGTGGTTCGACAAGTAAAACGGCGAGACGACCTACAAACCTAACTCGACCACCCCACACATACACACACACACGACCCACGGCTGTGGACCCGCCATCACAGTCACCGGGCTGGAGGCGCACGACGGCGGAAGCTGGCGGCAGCCATGGCCGCCCGCGACGGCAGCGGTGGTGGTTTTTGCGGTGGTTAAACGACAACGAAACGAAACACGACAACGGAACGGGGACTTACCTCTCGATCGAAAACGCAACAGCAAGAACCTCGACGTCCGACTCCTCTCTCTCTCTCTCTCTCGGGCACTCACAACGGTGGTGGCGGTGGTTCTCGGCGGTGACGAAGACAAAGACACGGAGAGAGAAGGGGGGGGGGGTTTCGGCGGTGATCGCAAGGGAAGGGAGGTGTAGGGTTTTTTTTTCTATTTCTTTCTTATCTTTTTCCTTTCTATGCTAACCACGACACCCAACAAACAAAAGGAAAAATAGGGCTCGGTTTAGGTGCATGGGCCGACCCCATGCTACTACTTTGGCCTCCTTGCCACTTTTGGCCCTTCAACTAAACTCTTCTCGCAAACCACAAAATAGTTGACATATTTAACAGTTAGGTCCAAAACGTCTAATCCCGCTAACGGTAACCACGTTAAATAATAGCTTAAAAAAATATTAATAATAAGAAAAATACATACCGGGATACGGGCTTTACAACTCTCCCCTACTTGGATTAGACTTCGTCCTCGAAGTCTCGACCGACAAATAACTCGAGATAGTTCTCGCGCATCTCCATTTCGGGTTCCCACGTCCACTCGAACCCCTTCGGTGCTACCACTGGACTTTCCTCAACTAGAATCTAAATTTCTCACCCCGTCTAGAATTTCTCGAATACTTTTCTTACTAACAAAACTCCTTCAAGGACACTGAAAATATGATCGGAAGAACATTCCAACAACTGGGATCATTCCTAGTTAAACGACTTCGGTTGTCTCCCAACCTTAGATATTCCATACATCCCTATTCAAATTCCAAGCTCTAATCATTCTAAAGGTGCTCACCAATATGCCCTACAGGATACTCGAATCCGATTATTCCTATCATTAAATGTCGATTATCTTCCACGAGTTCTACTAGACTTCAAAAATTTATTTCACACGAATCATCAAACCAGTAAATTTATAATCACCCACAAAGGTCATTCCACCATAACCATTCATCACAAGTAAGCATCTCAGGGTTACTACTACCATCACCATAATTACCTTAAAATCGGCTACAATTCTCCGATTACACTAAAGGTGTTTGGCCTCAAGCCCAAAAGTCGACACCTAAATATACTACTTACCTCAAAAAGGTTACTGCGCATTTATGCTCTTAATTACAAAGGGCATCATTCCCTTAACCGATACTATTCGGCCTACAGTACCAACACGCGTGGAATACCCAACCTTCCACCGTCTACTTATCCTCCACACTCGCTCTACGAAGCCTAGTTACACCGTATCAAGATACACCTTAACGTCTACCTCCCAGGTACGTCTCAAGGCTCGGCACATCGGAACTACCTCCCAGGTAAGTGCCAGGACTATATCCTCCCAGTGCCTACTGGAAAGTCAAGGTCATAACACATGAATACCGGGGTCCCACCCCGAGGTACCCAACCGACCATTACCAACGACTGACTGACGTGACCAAGGATCCAATGCAAATCAGTCTACCAACAACATGCCTATCCCGGAATGATTCACTCACCCAAACATGTAAATACTCAACGTGCAATAAATGCAAAACTGTGCAACAATACAACCTATCAACAAGACTTCACATTGAGCCATTAAAACCGTGCAATTGACCCATGACTATCTCAAAGTCAAAACCGAGCAAAATGCTCCACGCTTGCTAGACCCATAAGTCGGTCAAAAACACGTTTAAATAAAGTTTAAGCAAGCAATACTCTAAAATCAACATTAGTCCCAAACTCAACACGGGTTAAACAAAAGAGTTTTCCCAAAGGACTCACACCCTTAAAATTCTCAAAATGACACATAACACTTAAAAGCGCATTTCCCAAATGGTTTACAAAATCATTTACAAAATATTTTCGACGTCAAGATTTTTCATCTCAAAAAGATCGTATGCAATAAAACTACTATCACCAGGTCGGTAGTTACGCAAAAATGGGCACGCTCGTCCCACATATGAAAATCATGTTGAAAATCATTCCATTGCAGCTTAGTTTACTCACAAAACGCAAAGCGAAGTAAATAATTTATTTAAATGAACCGTCACGGTTCTAGTAAGGATTGACTCATGACATGTACTTAAAGTAACCGCTCGACCTTACACCAGGTGCGACGAAAGTGTGCACATAATTTCAAAATCAGTTCCACGACATTTGACCCCAAAATTTCTCTTTTTAAACATAAAATGTCGTGGCACAGGGTTCACCAACAAAATTTTACGCGCGTCGGCTAGTCATACAAAACGATGAAACGGTTTACAAATATATTTTTGTTAAAACACAACTGCCTCGTGTAAGTTCCAAACTTGAAGATAGAAACCAATCCGTTTCCATCATTTGAAAATATCGACTAAAACCTCATAAAATCTCAAAAGGTGGGGTTCTTTAAATTGATTTCCCAGATTTCCCCAAATGGTCACATAAACAAATAAGATATGCACCTCGTGAAATTAAACCCACACGACTCAACATGCCGTAAAACAAAACTTATTTTAACCAAATCACTCAAAAAGTTTTATACAAACATCGTGGAATGTAACTTTCCGTCTCAACTCTAACATATGTGGAGGAGTTCCAATGTTAAAGTCACAAGCCGTAGTCACTTGCCCAACATTTTAAACACCACAAAACACAGATATCATCTTACCCGAAAGAACCGTTGGAAAATAACGAAATGAGACAAATTCTAACAAAGTTTGCACTCCCGTGATAAAACGATTTCATACACTTTCAAAACCATATTTCAAAATCTTGTGTGTGTGCTGAACATTTCCCAAAATTCCAAAACGCCATCCATAAAATGATTTGAAACACAAGAATTAGTTAATGCAATCTATTTCAAAATCAAACTTTGTGCATGACTTAGTCGGCATTCTACGCCTCGACTCCTACTCCTCCAAATCTCTCCGGTCCACTAACGTCATCCGGACATTTAAACCTCTTAGGCAAGTTAGGAAATTACGTCAATTAATCCCTACGATTTTTCCTCAAATCAAAGTCGGCTCTAAAAGCCTATGATTCTAGCACAATCATCAATCTTGACCTGAAACGGTCTACTTAAAAAAACTATTACATCAGCAACCTCATCCACAAGTGGACAGCCTAGCCGTCCTATACTACGGCCCAAACGCTCACTACAAGTGATTAATACTAGAATCGTCCTTTTATTCCAACGACTACTAATTTATAACCTTCGTCACTACCCCAACGATCATCCCATCAAAGCAAATCAAGTACACACCTGTACTAGTAGGTTTACTATAGTCGTTCCTCCTTGTGATGGCTATCCTGGGTAGATATTACAACGAGTTATTAGCACATAATAACTCACACTAACAACGCTCACGCTCAACTCCTTGGATTCCTCGTGACTTTTCCCGACTCGAGCACGGATCCTGTGCTTCAGATAGTAGGAGCTCTACTACTATCTTCCACACCTATCCTCACTCGTTTCGAGTCCCGTCCCGAAGTGCCCAAGTAGTTCCTTGCCGAAAACTATACACATATGCCCGCACTGGCATAGGTACACACTCTTCCTAGCTCCCTAGGAATTCCACCCAACTCCACTACCCTTGCTATGACGAAATCCCCACTAGTCATGACGAGTCGCCTCGCGAATGCACAGTCGCACACAGTGTAAACCAGATAGACATTCGAATATAAGATTCTATCCTACAACGGTTGGACTCAAACAAGAGCTGCGCAATAGAATTAAATCCGACATTCTAGGGCTATTCGGTTCCTACCGCATACAACCTATAGTGCATTCACTTAACAACCTATCAAGGCTAGCATAAACTCCTATTAGCAAACAACAAACATGCAGTACAGTGTAATAAGCACCAAGCAATCTAGCATACATACTCCTATGTTCTAGAAAGCAATCTAGCATACATACTCATATGTAAACACTCTTCCCAGCTCACTAGGAATTTCATCTCATCCCACCACCCTTGCTACAACGGAATCCCTATTATCCATAACGAGTTGCCTCGCGAATACCCAGTCGCATGCAGCGTGAATCAAATAGACATTCGAATACAAGATTCTATCCTAGAACGGTTGGACTCAAACAAGAGCTGCGCAATAGAACTAAATCAAATATTCTAAGGCTATATGATTCTTACTGCATACACCCTATAGGGCCTTCACTTAACAACCTACTATAACTAGCATTGATTCATACTAGCAAGCAATCATCATACAATACAGTGTAAACCACATACGCAGTCTAGCATGCATACCCTATGAACTAGAAAGCGACAAATACACTAAGTACTGTACCTTTCCCTTTGGCTCCGGCTGACTGTACACACTGCGCCCTCGATCACCGTTTCTCAAACGGATTTTTCTTTCCTTTTATTTTCCAAAAACTTTAAAGAAAATTTTATAGCCGCAAACTTGAGATCAAACACACCGAGATGCGTTTGATTCACTCAAGCTGTGCTCTGATACCAAGTTGTAACGTCCCAAAAATTACAAGGAATTTAAAATTTTTAAAGTAACATTTCATTAATAAAAACTCATTTAATAATTCAATCATTTCATTTGCAAACTCATAATTAATATTCTCACGAACAATAAACAGCGGAATAAATGTCTAAAATTAAAATCATAAAAGTAATCAACTCTTCCCACGCGCCAGTGTGTACTCGTCACGCCTTGGAGCCACTCGTACCTGAAACCACAATTTATTGGGAAAGGGTAAGCACGAAGCTTAGTGAATTCAGACACCATAAATAACACAGTTATTTCCACACCACCTCTAAACAAATAATTGCACATAAACAGCATACAAGTCTACGAACAAATCATAAACATGCATACCTACACCATCCCACCCAAAGGCATAAGCTGGTCCACCCGACCACACGATAACCGTGCAAGCATTACCCGGCTCCCCCGGGTTCCTACGCCACCCGCGTATACAACCTTCGGTCCCACCGAGTTACTACGCCACCCGCGTATATAAACCTCGGCCCCACCGAACTCCTACGCCACCCACATAGTCATAACAATAAAGGTCCGACTAGACACCCCACTATTTAATCCCGCATCACAAACAATTAAAACTACCACACACGTACAAATCGTAATGTAAAAATAACCGACATTAGTTATAGTGAGAGAACTCACCTCGTAAGCGCGCCTAGCTCACAAACAATAATTCAAGCTTCACAAATCCAAGATCACTTCCCAACACCTAAACAATCGTTAAAATGTATTAACACGAGACCCGGACCCTAAAACACGACGCACCCTTAAATCGTCACTAAAACGACTTTTCGGTCTAACCAAACAGGTCTGTTCGGGACCTGTTCCGACCTCCATAAACCCAGAAAATCCTCAATTAAATTACATAACCAGAAATTGCTCTGAGTTAGGGTTCCAAGGACATATCGCATGCGCTCTAACGATTTTTCTACAATTTAATATGGATTTTACAAAAACAGGACACAAATCTGTCACATGCAGACCTGCTGTGAAAACAGCCAATTTAGGCCTAGTTAGAGGCCGAACCAGACTTCCACTAAAACACAAAAAATGTGTCCGGAACAGAATGTTAACCGTGGGCACCGGATTCGCCTCAATCCGATCTACGACGGAAAAGTTATGAACGAAACAAAACATGGCAGAAAAACGACTTCCACATAAAATGACGATTTTTGAAACGGTTTAAGATTTAAGCGATTCGGGTTACGGTTTAGCTTATGAAGGCTGGACAACCCACGCACCACCCACTGCCACCTCCGGCAGTGGTGGTCGGCGGTGGCGGCGGCAGCCACGGCTGTGGTGCCGGTGGCGGTTTAACGGTGGTTCGACAAGTAAAACGTCGAGACGACCTACAAACCTAACTCGACCACCCCACACATACACACACACACGACCCATGGCTGTGGACCCGCCATCACAGTCACCGGGCTGGAGGCGCACGACGGCGGCAGCTGGCGGCAGCCATGGCCGCCCGCGACGGCAGCGGTGGTGGTTTTTGCGGTGGTTAAACGACAACGAAACAAAACACGACAACGGAACGGGGACTTACCTCTCGATCGAAAACGCAGCAGCAAGAACCTCGACGTCCGACTCCTCTCTCTCTCTCTCTCTCTCTCTCTCTCGGGCACTGACAACGGTGGTGACGGTGGTTCTCGGCGGTGACGAAGACAAAGACACGGGAGAGGGGGGGGGGGTTTCGGCGGTGATCGCAAGGGAAGGGAGGTGTAGGGTTTTTTTTCTATTTCTTTCTTATCTTTTTCCTTTCTATGCTAACCACGACACCCAACAAACAAAAGGAAAAATAGGGCTCGGTTTAGGTGCATGGGCCGACCCCATGCTACTACTTTGGCCTCCTTGCCTCTTTTTGCCCTTCAACTAAACTCTTCTCGCAAACCACAAAATAGTTGACATATTTAACAGTTAGGTCCAAAACGTCTAATCCCGCTAACGGTAACCACGTTAAATAATAGCTTAAAAAAATATTAATAATAAGAAAAATACATACCGGGATACGGGCTTTACAGACGCCTAGTCCTGAGCCTCTAATGTTGGATGAACCATCGACGTGTAAGATCCAGGGCACGTCGTCGTGAGTCGCCACAGTCGATACCTTGAGTTCTGCTTCTTTCTCCAATTCAGGGCTGAAATCAGCAATGAAGTCTGCCAAGGCTTGCGACTTGATCGCGGTCCTGGGCTTGAAGTCAATATCATAGCTGCTGAGATATATGCTCTATTTTGCTAAGCAACCTGTCAACTCAGGTTTTCTTAAGACAGACTTAAGAGGGAAGTTAGTTATGACAGTAATGGGATGCGACTCAAAATAATGTCGCAGTTTTTTAGCAGTTGTGACTAGCGACAAGAGCAATATTTCCATAGAGGAATACCTGGTTTCTGCGTCCAGAAGAGATTTACTTACATAATAGATTGGCAGTTGCTGTTTTTCATATTCTCGTGCTAGGACAGCACTTACCGCGTTTGGACTAACAGCCAGATATAGTTGCAAGATTTCATGATCGCAAGGTTTCGACAATAAGGGAGGCGACGTCATGTATTCTTTGAGCTTTTGCAATGCCTGTTCATGATCGTCGGTCCAGTAGAAGCCTCTGTTTTTCCTGAGGACGTTGTAAAATAGATGACATTTATCTGAAGATCGGGAGATGAACCTGTTTAGAGCTGCTACCCGACCAGTGAGCCTTTGGACTTCTTTGAAATTTCGAGGAGATTTGATCTTGACAATGGCTTTGATCTGGTCGGGATTGGCTTCGATTCCTCGGCGAGTGACCATATATCCTAGGAATTTCCCAGCACTGACGCCAAAGGAACATTTCGTCGGGTTGAGCTTCATGCTATACTTTCTAAGGATATCAAACGATTGCTTCAGATGCTCGACATGGTCGATCGCTTGTTTTGACTTGACCAGCATGTCGTCGATATACACCTCCATCGTGTCGCCGAGATGGTCTTTGAACATTTTATACACTAGACGCTGGTAGGTAGAACCTGCATTTTTTAGTCCGAAAGGCATAACTTTATAACAGTAAATACCTTGGTCCGTCATAAATGCGGTTTTTTCTTGGTCCTCGACGTGCATTAAGATTTGATTGTATCCGGAATAGGCATCCATGAACGTCAGTAGTCCGTGCCCCGCTGTCGCGTCGACCATGGCGTCGATATGAGGTAATGGAAAAGGATATTTTGGACAGGCTTTATTGAGGTCTGTGAAGTCGATACAGACCCTCCACTTTCCATTCTTCTTTGCTACAACCACGATGTTAGCAATCCAATCGGGGTATTTTACCTCTCGAATCTTCCCTGTCTTGAGAAGGTTGTCGACTTCGTCATTTATCACCTTATTCCTTTCAGGAGCAAATTTCCTTCGCTTCTGTTTGATAGGTTTGAACGATGGGTCGACGTTGAGCTTGTGAGAGATGACGCCAGGATCTATGCCGACCATATCTTCATGCGACCAGGCGAAACAATCAGCATGTTCCTGCAAAAAAGATATTAACTTTTCCCTGAGGTAAGGATTGAGAGACGACCCGATTAAGACTTTTTGGTCAGGCTTGCTTGAATCTAGAATGACTTCCTCCAGGCGATAATCGTTGACTGCTTTAAGTGCATCTTGTGCATTTTCGAGTCCCTTAGGTGCTGGGTCAGCGGATTGTTCGTTATTCGCCATTTTCCTAAAACAAAGAACAGAAGAAACTCCAAGAAAACGTAAGTAGGACGCACGTTTGTCGAAGATTTTCTCTAGACGGGGTCCCACAGATGGCGCCAAACTGTTAATGCCAAAAATCGCACCAAAGGGACAACTTAAGGTCGATGTGGACTTTAACAACTAAAGAAAGGAATCGTTCGACAAAGGCGTGCGACAAAGATAAAAATGTAAACGAGACAGAGGATTTGATGACGCAGGAAAAACCTCAACGAGGAAAAAACCTGCGGATGACAGTGAATGTCGTCGCTGCACTATGGTCGCCAATCAGGGGCGATGTCCTTGGTGTTCCAGGTGTCGATCGCACAGAGATTACAATACAAATGAAGGGAAAGACTTCGAAATGTAAAGTATAAGTGTTTGAAATGTAAAAACAGTGTGCGTCGTGTGTGAAAATAATGTGTAAACTGTTGGTCGAGAGTGAAAATCGTGCGTCGAGAGCGATCTTCTATGAATGATCTCTTTGCTTCGAATGAATATTCTTCGAGTGTTTGCGTTTGCTTCTGTTGTTCGATGTTCGGTCCTCTTGTTCTATCTCTCTTCCTCTATTATTCGATGTCCTGAAACTGAGGATTGAACTTGGGATTTATAGTCTTCGGATGATTTTAATTGAATCATTAAGATCTTTGATGATTGTTGTAACGGTCGTCGTCTTCAATGTGGGATTAGATGCTCATAACTGATTTCGTCGGTTATAGCCGTTGTCCATTAATGACTTTGACTCCTGCATTAATCAGTGAACAAATATAACAGTCGTATAACGCGTTAGTCGGCCGAGGTCGCATGATTCTACGTGACGGTCTTGCGAAGTAGGCGACGTCGAGGTCGAGTGTCGTGAGGAACTCTCGACTTACCTTTTAGGAGGGACGACGGAGGTTTTTTGGGTCTTTGTCGGGGCCTTATCTTAATACAAGATATAGTTCATAACATATGTCTTACCTTTTCTGGTCGTGGTCGAGACTGGTGAAATTTTGCCCAAATACTCAGTATTTACAAAGTAGAGTTCGACCGTACCTCTTTCAACGTGATCCTTAATGAAATGGTACCGAACGTCGATGTGCTTTGTCTTAGTGTGTTGGACCGGGTTGCTGGATATGGCAATTGCGCTCTTCGAGTCGCAGTAAATGGGCACCTTTACGTATGTGAAGCCGTAGTCCTTGAGTTGGGTCCGCATCCAAATTACTTGACAACAGCAGCTCGCGGCGGCCACGTACTCCGCCTCGGCAGTCGATGTAGAGACGCACTGCTGCTTCTTGGATGCCCAACTCACCAGGCTATCTCCCAAGAACTGCACATGCCTCGATGTGCTCTTCCGGTCCATCATGTTGTCTGCGTGGTCCGCATCAGTATAAGCGGATAGCTCAAAACCTGTCTCTTTCGGGTACCACAAGCCAAGATCAGCAGTACCGCGTAGGTAACGAAAAATTCGTTTTACAGCTATTAAATGAGACTCTTTCGGTTTTGACTGAAACCGGGCGCATAGAAAAGTGGAAAACATGATATCCGGCCTACTTGCAGTTAAATACATCAAAGAACCAATCATTCCCCGATACAGTTTAGTGTTCACATCCTTTCCGTTAGGATCGGCGTGAAGCTTTGTACCGGGTGCCATGGGAGTTTTCATTGGGGAGGACTGTTCCATCTGGAATTTCCTAAGAATATCCCGGATGTACTTAGCCTGGTTTATGAATATCCCGGTCGACAGTTGTTTAACTTGAAGACCAAGGAAGAAATTCATCTCACAAAGCATACTCATTTTGAAAAATTGTCCCATGAGTTTGGCAAAGTTCTTTGCATACTGAGGATTTGTAGAACCGAATATTATGTCATCGACATACACTTGTACTAAGACAATATGACCCTTTTCGTTCTTGATAAATAGAGTGGAGTCGATCTTACCTCGTGTGAATTCTGACTTCAACAAGAACTCGGACAGAGTGTTGTACCAGGCTCGTGGAGCTTGCTTTAGACCGTAAAGCGCCTTATCTAGAACGTAGACATGATCAGGCTTTGAGTCGTCCACGAATCCTTCCGGTTGTGACATGTATACTTCTTCCTTGATATCGCCGTAGAGGAATGCGGTCTTCACATCCATTTGGAAGACCGTGAAGTTCTTGTACGCGGCGTATGCAAGAAACATACGTATCGCTTTTATCCTTGCCACCGGAGCGTAGGTCTCATCATAGTCGATCCCCTCTTGCTGATGGTATCCCTTAGCCACGAGACGCGCCTTGTTTCGTACTACGATGCCATCCTCGTCCTTCTTATTCTCGAAGATCCACTTGGTTCCGATCACCGTCTTGTGAGTTGGACATGGGACCAGTCGCCATACCTTGAGGGCCTCAAACTGGTTGAGTTCCTCTTGCATGGCTATGATCCAGTCCGGATCTTCGAGCGCCTCGCGTACGTTTGTCGGCTCGATCTTGCTCAAGAAGCCGGAGAAAAGGCAGAAGTTGGCGGATGCGCCTCGCGTTTGTACAGGAGTGGAGGGATCACCGATGATTTGATGTAGGGGATGATCTTTCGTCCATTTGGTGGTGTGTGGAAGCGGCTGTTGAGTTGAATGGGATGCGTCCGGATCCACATAATTACCAGATGGAAGGTCTTGAACCGCTTCAAGTGTAGCCGGTTGGTTTCTCGGAGGAGACGGGGAAGGATTCGTCGATGGTTGAACAACTTCTGGTTCCTAGGAGTTCAGAGGTTGATCGTCGATTGTAGCATAGGACGAATCATTAGGAGCGATCTCCGGGTTTGTTACTGGTTCCTCCAGGGGGACAGTAGTATCAGACGAGGTTGATGATGACGGTTGAGCTGTCTCCACAGTGATAGACGGCGTGCTTGTAGAAGGCGGTGGACCGGATAGATTCGCCGAATCCTCAATACGAGCAGCTTCAAGTCGAGGTTGTGCTGAGACAGGAGGAGTAGAAACATTAAATATGTCATCATAAAAGTATTTAAACAATAAATCTAAATCTGAAGGATCAGCATTCGATGAAGATGCATGATTCGGATTTACTGTCGCTTGTGCAGATCCCAAACGAGGATGTTCGGAAGCTAGCACGCCAGTTAAACCGGGTTCTGAACTGATATGTTCAGAAGCCAAATCTGCGGCTTCGTCGAATGTCACGTTTACACTTTCAATAACGGTTGTGAGTCTCAGATCCGTGCAACGAACAATAAGAAATCAATAGATAATAACACACGATATGATTTCAACTAGTCATCCACTTTACTTTCAATATTGAGAGAGAATTACAATAATCTTTGGAAAGTTAAAATGAACAACTAGCCTAAAAACAAAGGCTAAACAAAGCTTATATATGGCAGGCCCGTGGTTAACAAGCCCACGGCCCGTTCACTAACTAGGCTCAAAATAAACAATTACATATAGCCCCTTGAACTTTAATTCAACATAAATTGACCCTAACACACCTCAAGGACTTACGGGGACCATATTGCCTATCCATCCTAGACGAGTTACACCTCAAGGACGAATGTTCCTTAATGCCTACTCGCTAGTAGCCACCAATGGCTTAACCAAAACCAACATATATTCCACAATATCTAAATCCTCGTGCACAAGGAGATAGATATCACAATTTCCACATTTAAGCAAATAATGAATGTGATCAATTTCCACAAGTTGTAGCATGATAATAATCCCCACGTGTTATAAACTTAGCATGCAATACTCGACGTCACAATAATTCCAAATCTCTACATGTGGGCATATATGTACATAGACCTGTATTATATATATATATATATAGATATATGTATTGTTAGTTATGGATGTTCATACATACATCTATATATATATATACATGAATAAGTATACATATATATATACATATACGTAGACGCTTTTATATATTGATAACTCTATTTTTAGAGTTATTATTTCCTTTTATTTTCATTTTATTTTGTCAAATTTTAGCCATTTCACTTCTCAAAACCCTCATTCTTGGTAACATTCACAAAAATGAGCAAAAAGAGTGAACCATAGTCTTTAATAAATTATTTGGTGAGTTTTGTTGCTTTTTCACGAAAATCTCGCAGTGACTTGCGCATCCCACTCCACTCCCCACTATCGAGCAGAAGAAGAAGACAAAAGAAAAGAAACTCTTAGTTGGGATGTAAATGCTCTGGAGAATGGAAGGTTCAATGGCAGAAATATGGGGTTGAGAAGTACAAACATCTTTCTTGAAGATGGCACCAAGTACACCCATGGTACTTTAAAGTTGACTTGATGAAAAGGTGAAGGGTCCATTGGGTAAAAGAGCTACAAGATGGTGGATAAAAGAATTGTCAAAAGTGCAGAATTTCATCTTGATACTTCAGTCCTTATTCACTAGAAACCCATTGTGTAAAACCCAAACCTTCCTTTGAGTATAAAAAGGGGTGTTGGGTTCCATTTATTATCATCTTGGAAATCCTTGAATATCTCCAACTACCACATTGTAGTGATAGTTTGAGTTTAGCTCTCTAGTTTACTGCTGTAGTCTTAATTTCTTGCATTTAATTTCCTTAGTGTAATCGCTAGTTTCTCGTAATCAGTGGCAGTGACGTACCTTCGTTCCTCAATGCGATTTTAATACAAGTCAATTTCAGTTTACTTATGTGTAATTCTTCATCTTTTGTTTTCTTTACTTCGGAAATGTTAGGCTAAGCATCCTTTGGGATGTAGGAAAGAGAAGTACCTGGACTTTATTAAAAATGCTTGAGTAATCTTTATACTTGGAATATTTATTGTTTTGGTCATTCACTCTCGATTATTGCCCAATGATGCAAACAAGCCGATCACTTGTAAGGATCTAGAGTCTAGTTCTTAACTCAGAAATGAGTAGAACGTAGTGACACGAGCTTGGATGATGCTAGTGGATTCGAAAGAATTCTTATGACACTTGCGAAAGTGAGGTCGGCACAGTGAGCTAATCTCAACCCACTGGAGTAGTAGGCAAGCTAGTTGGTGTATTTAAAAACACTTAGATTATTTGTCTCTACACATTCCATCGAGACCTGAAAAGGTCCATTTTGAGATTACCATTGACAAAACGATAAATACTAAGAGTATGGGATTTTTACCTAAAGGTGTGAGTATTTTGTAACCGGGCTTTTCTAGCGAAAATGCCCACCTCAAGTACAAGGATCATTTTTAGGATCAGGTATTTAATATAAAATCTAGGGAAAATCTAACCTACATTCCTCCTTTTAAATCTTAAGTAAATCGTTAAAAGTAGCATTTCACCAAACAAACCAAAATATTGTTTCCTCTGTAATTGAAACCTGTAAAAGAAGCTCATGAGAACCGTATTGTCTTGATTGTCCAGTCCCTATGGATTCGATTCTGGTATTTTACCAACTATTACTTGCTGTGACGATCATAGTGGACAGTGTACACTTGCACTTCCCACTGTGGATAGTTTGCAACCCACTGCGATTAAATCACATAGTTCGCACGTACCAAGTTTTTGGCGCCGTTGCCGGGGATTGGCGTGATTTTTAATCTCAAGACATTAGTTTTTGTTCGAGCCCGAGCAACTCGTTTTTCTAAGCTGTTCGTGTTGCATGCCACGGCAACAACACGGACCTTTGGTGCCAATCGATCTTGAAATAGAGAAAACTTTTCGAAGAAGACGTAAAAACAAGAACGCAAATCGACAACCCCCTGTGGAACCCACTACAAACATGGTAGGTGTAGGAGGTGAAAGACCCGTTATTCCACCACCATTAGTGGAGACCACAGTGACGATTGCCGATAGCAAAGATCAAAAAATACGGGACTATGCTACTTCCGGAGTTGGTGATTTAAGCTCCGGAATTTTAAGACCCAACATTGTTGCAGCTCATTTTGAACTCAAACCGGTGATGTTTCAAATGATCCAAGTCATGGGTCAGTTTGGAGGATCACCATCTGAGGATCTGCACTCGCACTTAAAATCTTTTTTGGAAATGACTGATTCCTTTCAATTGCAAGGTGTGAGTGATGAAGCATTAAGGTTAAGGCTTTTTTCCTTATTCACTAAGGGATAAGGCAAAGACTTGGCTGAACTCACATGCCCCTCACTCGATAACCACTTGGTAAGAACTTGCTGGCAAATTTTTACAAAAATACTTTCCTCCAACGAGGAATGTAAGGTTTCGAAATGATATTATTTTATTTAGGCAAGAAGAAGATGAGGCTGTTTCAGATGCGTGGGAACGATTTAAAGATTTACTTCGAAAGTGCCCACATCACGGCATCCCACATTGCATCCAATTGGAGACCTTTTACAATGGTCTTTCCAATGCGGCCAAAATCATCTTAGATGCAACAGCCGGTGGAACATTCACGAGTAAAACCTACAATGAAGGATATCAAATCTTAGAAAAAGTGTCCAACAACAATATCGAGTGGTCCAATCCTAGAGCAACAATACCAAAGACCAACACCATTGACTCCGAGGCACTCAAAACCATGAATGCGCAGCTCGTGGCTTTAACCAAATTAGTTTTGAATCAAAATAGAGGCCAAGTCAATTCCGCAACTCATCTCGCCGAAAACTGCTCCCTCTATGGAGAAGAGCATATTTTTTATTATTGTCCAGCAAATCCCGAGTCCGTTAATGTTATAGGAACCAACCCGAGGAACAACCCGTTTTCACAGACTTATAATCCAGGATGGAGAAATCACCCAAATTTCTCTTGGGCTGGTAATCCAGGACTCCAACCCCACGGGGCGAGTCATGTCCAGCAAAGACCACAAAACCCCCTGGATTTCAGCAACATCACAGTGGGCAGCACCCACAGAACTTTCACCAAGGGCAATCCTCACAACAGTTCCAACCAAGATCAACTCAGCCCGCTGAGGCTCAACCATCACTCAAATCAATTCTCAAAGGTTTCATGAATCAAACTCAGGCAACCATTAGAAACATAGAGACTCAAGTAGGACAACTAGCCGTCGAAGTTAAGAATAGACCACCAGGGACGTTACCTAGTGACACCGAACACGCTAGGGTGATAGGAAAAGGATCTGAACAAGTCAAGTCCATAACACTTAGGAGTGGAAAGGATCTGAAAGATATCGTTTTTTGAATCTGATGATTCGCCTCAAATACCCACTGGTCCTAAACCCACAGTGGCCACTCCTCAAGTCACTGTGATTCCCACAGTGAGGACCGATGTCCCTGAGCTTCCCACTTTTGGACCTGTACCAAAACCTACTATTCCAAAGCCAATACCACAGCAAACTCAAATTGACCCACGGAATGTACCTTTTCCTGAAAGAATGAAGACTAAAAATGTCGATGTTCAATTTAAAAAATTCTTAGACATTTTTAAACAACTTCACATTAACATACCCTTGGTAGAGGCTCTCGAGCAAATGCCAAGCTATGTTAAATTTTTAAAGGATATTTTGAACAAAAAGAGAAAGTTGGGTGAGTTTGAGACTGTGGCTTTGACCAAGGAATGTAGTGCCCTCCTTACTAGCAAGATTCCGCCTAAGTTGAAAGACCCGGGTTGTTTCACCATTCCATACACAATAGGAGGACAAGAAGTAGGTCAAGCACTTTGTGATTCGGGAGCTAGTATCAACTTGATGCCATTGTCCATTTTCAATAAGTTAGGTATTGGAGAGGCTAGACCCACAACCGTGACATTACAACTAGCCGATCGGTCCATTGCCTACCCAAAGGGAAAAATAGAAGATGTCTTAGTCCAAGTGGATAAATTTATCTTCCCCGCCGATTTTCTAGTTCTAGATTATGAGGCCGATAAGGATATCCCAATCATCTTAGGGCGTCCGTTTCTTGCAACCGGACGTACTTTGATCGATGTGCACAAAGGGGAACTCACTATGAGAGTCAATGACCAAGAGGTAACTTTCAATGTTTTCAAATCCCTTAAGTACATAGAAACCGAAGACTGTTTTGCCTTGAGTTCGATTAGTGGTGCCCACGGTTTTGAAACAGTGAACACAGTGGGGAGTGAGAGTGAGCACTCCGATTCTGAGAGTGATGACACTTTTGAGGATGAGTGTAACGCAATAGTGGCAGCTTTTGAACCTCTGGACTTTAAAGACAGAGATGTTCAACCCCCTTCCATAGAACAACCTCCCGAGTTAGAGCTTAAACCATTGCCTTCCCACTTGAAATATGCTTATCTTGCTAAGGATAATAAACTTCCCGTTATTATCTCTTCCAAACTTAGTGAGAAACAAGAACAACTTCTGATTGATTTGTTGATGAAGCATAAGAAGGCAATTGGTTGGACCATAGCGGACATTCGAGGTATTAGCCCCTCTTTATGTTAACATAAGATTAACTTGGAGAGTGACCACCCTGGAAAAGTCCAACCTCAAAGAAGGTTGAACCCCATCATGAAGGAGGTAGTTAAGAAAGAAGTTTTGAAGTGGTTAGACGCCGACATTATCTATCCCATAGCTAGTAGTAGTTGGGTGAGCCCCGTCCAATGTGTCCCTAAAAAGGGAGGGACGACCGTAGTGAAGAACGAAAAGAACGAGCTCATTCCTACTAGGACTGTCACAGGGTGTAGAATATGCATGGACTATAGACAACTCAATCTAGCCACTAAGAAAGACCATTTTCCCTTACCTTTCATCGACCAAATGCTTGATAGGTTAGCGGGAAAAGAATTCTATTGTTTTCTAGATGGATACTCCGGATACAACCAAATCCATATCGCCCCCGAGGACCAAGAAAAGACCACATTTACTTGTCCCTATGGTACTTTTGCATTCCGGAGGATGCCATTTAGATTATGTAATGCCTCAGCCACTTTCCAACGTTGTATGATGGCCATTTTCACCGACATGATAGAAGACACCATAGAAGTTTTTATGGATGACTTTTCTGTGATAGGGACATCGTTTGACAACTGCGTGGGAAATTTAGAGAAAAGCCTAGTGAGATGCGAGACCCATGACCTTATTTTGAATTGGGAAAAATGCCATTTTATGGTAGAAGAGGGTATTGTCCTACGCCATCTTGTCTCAAAAAGAGGGTTGGAAGTTGACAAAGCCAAGCTTGAAGTAGTGGCACAACTTCCCGAACCCACAATGATAAAAGGTATTCGAAGTTTTTTGGGTCATGCGGGTTTTTATAGGAGGTTCATCAAAGATTTTTCAAAAATAACAAAACCCCTATGTAACCTATTGCAACATGAAAAAGAATTTATTTTTACCCAAGAATGCCGAGATGCTTTTGAAACAATCAAGGAAGTCGTAGTTACTGCACCCATAGTGACCACTCCTGACTGGTCACTCCCATTCGAAGTGATGTGTGACGCCAGCGAGTGGGCTGTGGGGGATATTCTCGGACAAAGAAAGAACAAAGTTTTTCACCCCATTTATTATGCAAGTAAAACACTGATTGAGGCTCAAATTAATTATACTGTCACTGAAAAAGAATTACTTGCGGTGGTGTTTGCTTTTGATCGTTTTAGGTCATATTTGATAGGGACGAAGGTCATTATACATACTGATCATGCAGCGATAAAATATTTGATCAACAAGGCCGATTCCAAGCCACGTTTGATTCTATGGGTTTTATTGCTGCAAGAATTCGACCTTGAGATCATTGATAGAAAAGGAACAAGCAATCAGGTAGCTGACCATTTGTCCAGGCTCGAGAAGATAGTGACCACTGCAGATCCCACTCCGGTCAAAGAGAATTTTCCCGACGAACAATTGTTATCAGCCCAACATCATGAGAATAATGTTCCTTGGTATGCTGACATTGCAAATTTTTTAGCAAGTGGACTAAAACCCCATGGGATGAGTGGACAACCATTTAAAAAGTTTTTACATGATACACGACAATATGTTTGGGACGACCCTTTCTTATATAAGATAGGAGCGGACCAAATATTGAGGCGTTGTGTCCACGGGAGTGAGCAACATCAAATACTCCATGGTTGTCACACATCCCACTACGGTGGCCACTTTGGTGGAAACCGCACTGCTGCAAAAATCTTGCAAAGTGGGTTCTTTTGGCCCACTGTGTTTAAGGACTCGTACGAATTTGTGAAAAATTGCGAGCAATGTCAACGCACCGGGAACATTTCGCAAAGAAACGAGATGCCTCTTAATAACATTCTAGAGGTGGAACTTTTTGATGTTTGGGGGATCGATTTCATGGGTCCTTTTCCGAACTCAAACAATAATTTTTATATCTTGGTTGCGGTAGACTATGTTTCGAAATGGGTGGAAGCCATTGCTTGTCACTCTAATGATGCCAATACCATGGTGAATTTTTTGCATAAAAATATTTTCACTCGATTTGGAACACCACGGGCATTGACTAGTGACGAAGGCACCCATTTTGTGAACAAAGTCATGAGCTCGGTCCTTGCTAAGTATGATATACATCATAGAGTAGCCACCGCATACCACCCGCAAACCAACGGTTTAGTCGAATTTTCAAACCGTGAGATCAAAGGTATTTTGGAGAAAGTCGTTAAACCACATCGCAAGGATTGGTCAATCAAACTTGACGATGCTCTTTGGGCCTATCGTACGGCCTATAAAACTCCCTTGGGAATGTCTCCATTTAAATTAGTTTTTGGCAAAGCTTGCCATTTACCGATTGAATTGGAGCACAAGGCGTTTTGGGCCCTTAAAGAGCTTAACATGAGTGAGGATGCCGCGGGAATTAAGAGATGTTTGCAAATGCATGAACTAGAGGAGTTGCGATATCACTCCTATGAAAACGCAAAGTTGTACAAAGAAAAGACCAAGATGTGGCATGATCAAAGAATCAACCATAAGGAGTTCTTTGAAGGCCAACAGGTACTATTGTTCAATTCCCGTCTTAAACTCTTTCCAGGTAAGCTAAAATCACGATGGACGGGACCATACACCATTGTCAAGGTGAGCCCCTTTGGAACAGTGGAGTTAAAGTCCCCACAGTCTGGTCAAACGTTTAAAGTCAATGGGCAGAGAGTGAAACATTTTCTGAGCGAGAGTGCTCACATCCCATCCCACTCTCCACCCCACTCTGGTTAAGTAACATCGGGACCACTTGTAAATATTTTATTTCAGTTATTTGCTGTCTTTTTATTATTTTTGGTATTTTTAATTCTGCATGGTAGTTTATTTTGCTTGTGTGTAGGAGAGATTGCCAATTTTTTAAGAAAAGTCAAGAAAATGCTTCGCAGTGAAGTCACTATGCTTCCCACTGCCAAACTGACGAGAAGATGGGACGGTTTTGGGGGCCCAATGGCTGACACACATCACCTTTTTCCTTACACATCAGTCTACTTTTGCTGCCACCTAGTCCTAATTTGCCCTTTTCGAAGAAAAACCATCATTAACTCCCTCTCTCCTATGTAACCGTTCCCTCCAATTTTACTATCCAAAAAAAAAACCTTCTCCATTCCAGATTTCAAAAACCATTCTCTCTCCAAATATTCAAAAATACTTGCACCTTTCTTCTCCATTCTCTCTCAAGAAATCAAAGAGAAACCCTTCCAAGAAAACCCTAACCATGGCAAGAAGCAAAAGATTGAACACCCACCCAGAGGAGCCCAATCGTGCGGCGGTCCGCCGCAGAACCACCGAAGGCAATCCGCCGGAAACCATCACCGGCGACTTAAACGAACCGCCGCCGTCCTCCGGCGAACATCCGACAGTACCCGACTTGCCGGGTCATCCAAACAAGAGGGTTCGAAGGCTGCTTCTTCTTCAAGGGTTTCGGATTCCAGTCAAAGCCATCTTGATGCATTGCAGGCTGAGGAGGAAGAAAGGATGTTGGAAGAAGAGTATAACCAAAGACTTTCTGCAATCCGCAAAAAGAAGGAAGAGGTTGAAAAGAAACGCAAAGAAGAGGAAGAAAGGCTGAAACGAGAAGAGGAGGAAAGGTTAAGGAAAGAAGAAGAGGAGAGGAAACAACGAGAAGAAGCCGAACGATTAGCAAGAGAGGAAGAGGAGAGGAAAAAGATTGAACAAGAGAAAATTCTTGAAGAAGAAAGGATACGGGCAGAGGCTGAGAAAAAAAGGGAAGAAGAAGAAAGGATGAGAAAGGAAGAACAAGAACGAAAAAGACAAGAGGAGGAAAATCAAAGAAAAGAGGCAGAGGATGCGGCACTTAGGAACAAGGAGCAGATTCAAACTAATGAAAACCTCCAAGTCACAAACACTGTTGATTTGGAGGCACTTAAGAAGGCTGCCCACATCGAGGAAGACCCTATGAGACGAGCATTACGGAAGAAAGGAATGGTCACAGATCTGGGGTGACCATTTCACAGAAAACACTGGCCAAGAAACCAAGGAAGCAACCATCGGGGAAAGGTAAGGGTCTTGAACCCTCTTTAAGTTCATCATCTGTTGATTATGATGCTGGGGATGAGCAAACCCAATCTGAAAACCCATATCAGTCCACAGTGGGGACTGAGCATGCCCCCAGTGGGGTGCCTAGGCAGTTTACGACCCCAGAGGCCGCTGCCCACTATGACTGCATTTCTAAGCATAAGTTGAACCTAGAGAGGGGTTTTGACCCCAACTTTGTGGAGGCCAACCCGTTTATCAAGGATAGGGTTATACAGCATGATTGGACGACATTGGCATCTGCCAATCGTCGAGCCAATGCTTCTTTGGTTAGGGAGTTCTATGCCGAGGCTTCTCAGACGAAGGACCCTTTTGTAAAAGTCCGGGGTCGGACCGTATATTATCATGCCACTGCTATCAATACGGTCCTTGGAATAAGGGCCCCGACTACATGCGCCTTTGCGCAATTCCTCAAAAAGATGGGCCCAGCAGATGAAGATGTTATTTTAAAAGTTTTGGCAATTGAAGGCAAGTCTTGGGACAAAGATGGCAGTAGACGGTGCCTACACGCTAGTTCCCTCAATACCGAGGCCGCTGTGTGGTTCCAGTTTTTATGTGCCTCCTTGTCCCCAACTACTCATGATACGACCCTATCAATGCACAAGTGTGCCTTGCTGTACTGCATCCTTGCGGGAAAACCGATCAATCTGGGAATTGTAATGCACGGTGCCATCCACCAAGCTCGCACTCGAAAGAAGGTAATCCTCCCTCTTCCTTGTCTTATTACTTCGTTGCTAATCAATGCTGGAGTGTCAGCTGCTCAGGAGGACAAGTGGATTGAATCCATGAATAACATTAGCATCCTAACCATTAAAGAGATGGGACGATCAATCACTACTCCTACCAATGATCCTGCTGACGAACAACCCACAGTGAGATCCACTGGTACCCCACTCCGACAGTCCACTCCAGGAAGCACAAGCAATCCCATGACGGCCATTCTGCAAGCATTGACAGCCCTCACCTATCTATCGATCTCATGGAAGCCCTGCAGAAGCATATGAACCGAGCTACCGAATCATTCTGGATGTATACTCGGGATCGGGATGCGGCTGTGAACCAAATGTTAAAAGGTGGTGATCCCGAGTTGCACGCACAACTCCCTGAATTTCCCGAAGGTATTTGCCCCTCGAATGACAGTGAGGATGGTTTCGATGAAGACTCCGCCGCAAGCTCACCGCAAGCAACTCCGACCCACTAATGGTTTGTTGGGACTATGGTCTCCACTTTTGATGCTCTCAAAAACAATTTCTGTTTTATGTTTGGTTTCGTATTCTGCCTATGGCTAGGCATATGACAATATTTGCTAATTTTTTTATTTTTAACGATGCATGAAATCCTACTGCTAAGTAGGTAATTTTGGATACTAACTCACGTCTTGTTTGAATGCTTGTTTGATCTCGTTTCCATTTCAAGGTACAACTTTCGGCTTCCGACTTAAAAGGTCCCTTTTGTAAGTACGAATCTCAACTTGTCACCATGAAATGATATAGGCCATTTTTGCATCCAAACACGACCTTTTTTTAACCCCCAACCACCTCTTCCACACCAATTTCCAACTCACAGTGGGGACACTGTGCAATCTTAAGTTTGAGGTGGGGACTTCCAGAGTGACTTCCAGTCTTTCCACAGTGGGGACACTGTGAGGTCCTAAGTTTGAGGTGGGTAGATTATACCCCCCTCCGAAAAAAAAAACACAAAAATAGAAAAAATCGGAGTGTCACTACAAAAGATTGATGGTGTGCCTTTTCTAGACCATCAAAGTGCCCACTCCCAGAAAAAGATGGTGTGCCTATTCTGGACCATCAGAATACCCACTCTCACAACAACAAAAAAATAGCCATACTCAAATAAAGCCTGAAAGTGTACGTACTTACCCTTGCAAAATACAAATCACTCACTTCTTGAAATAAAAATCTCAAAGCGAGATCTTCGGTCCATGTTTGGAACTACTTGCCGAAACCCTTGGGAAAATATTCAAAGCCATAAACCCTTCGAACCCAAGAAAGTCCTATTGATCAATTGTGAACAAGGGAAAGATTTCGTCGAGTACAAAAGTGAAATTTTAATCCTGGAACCGAAAGAAGTATCTGTGGAGAGAGATCAACATCCATTCAGAGTGAGAAGTCGGTAAGTATCTGAAAGTTAAAAAGTGCAAAATTTTAATTTTTTTTCTTTCTTTTTATTACTTGGGGACAAGTAATGGTTTAAGTTTGAGGTTGTGATAACTCTATTTTTAGAGTTATTATTTCCTTTTATTTTCATTTTATTTTGTCAAATTTTAGCCATTTCACTTTTCAAAACCCCCATTCTTGGTAACATTCACAAAAATGAGCAAAAAGAGTGAACCATAGTCTTTAATAAATTATTTGGTGGAGTTTTGTTGCTTTTTCACGAAAATCTCGCAGTGACTTGCGCATCCCACTCCACTCCCCACTATCGAGCAGAAGAAGAAGACAAAAGAAAAGAAACTCTTAGTTGGGATGTAAATGCTCTGGAGAATGGAAGGTTCAATGGCAGAAATATGGGGTTGAGAAGTACAAGCATCTTTCTTTAAGATGGCACCAAGTACACCCATGGTACTTTAAAGTTGACTTGAAGAAAAGGTGAAGGGTCCATTGGGTAAAAGAGCTACAAGATGGTGGATAAAAGAATTGTCCAAAGTGCAGAATTTCATCTTGATACTTCAGTCCTTATTCACTAGAAACCCATTGTGTAAAACCCAAACCTTCCTTTGAGTATAAAAAGGGGTGTTGGGTTCCATTTATTATCATCTTGGAAATCCTTGAATATCTCCAACTACCACATTGTAGTGATAGTTTGAGTTTAGCTCTCTAGTTTACTGTTGTAGTCTTAATTTCTTGCATTTAATTTCCTTAGTGTAATCGCTAGTTTCTCGTAATCAGTGGCAGTGACGTACCTTCGTTCCTCACTGCGGTTTTAATATAAGTCAATTTCAGTTTACTTATGTGTAATTCTTCATCTTTTGTTTTCTTTACTTCGGAAATGTTAGGCTAAACATCCTTTGGGATGTAGGAAAGAGAAGTACCTGGACTTTATTAAAAATGCTTGAGTAATCTTTATACTTGGAATATTTATTATTTTGGTCATTCACTCTCGATTATTGCCCAATGATGCAAACAAGCCGATCACTTGTAAGGATCTAGAGTCTAGTTCTTAACTCAGAAATGAGTAGAACGTAGTGACACAAGCTTGGATGATGCTAGGGGATTCGAAAGAATTCTTATGACACTTGTGAAAGTGAGGTCGGCACAGTGAGCTAATCTCAACCCACTGGAGTAGTAGGCAAGCTAGTTGGTGTATTTAAAAACACTTAGATTATTTGTCTCTACACATTCCATTGAGACCTGAAAAGGTCAATTTTGAGATTACCATTGACAAAACGATAAATACTAAGAGTATGGGATTTTTACCTAAAGGTGTGAGTATTTTGTAACCGGGCTTTTCTAGCGAAAATGCCCACCTCAAGTACAAGGATCATTTTTAGGATCAGGTATTTAATATAAAATCTAGGGAAAATCTAACCTACATTCCTCCTTTTAAATCTTAAGTAAATCGTTAAGAGTAGCATTTCACCAAACAAACCAAAATATTGCTTCCTCTGTAATTGAAACCTGTAAAAAAAGCTCATGAGAACTGTATTGTCTTGATTGTCCAGTCCCTGTGGATTCAATTCTGGTATTTTACCAACTATTACTTGCTGTGACGATCATAGTGGACAGTGTACACTTGCACTTCCCACTGTGGATAGTTTGCAACCCACTGCGATTAAATCACATATTTCGCACTGTATACATATACGTAGACGCTTTTATATATATACATACATATTGAGATGAACATAAGTACGTGTGATTGTGAGTGTATATATATCAATCAACCCGGTAACTTAGTTAGACCCTAACCTCTTGAACAATGTCTTAACCACATGAGTAAATCTTTCCTTTTGATACTAGCACATTTACATTTAATTATAAGAGGAGAAGTACTCACCAAAATAGGGTTTGTAAGAGAAAACCCTCAAATCTTGAAGAACCCTAAATGTTGTAAGAAAGCTATGGTTAGATTTGCCATAAATGAAGTCCATAATTTAAGATGAGGATAATACCAAGACATCTTACCTAAGGGTATGTAGAAACCCTAGCCAAAAATAGAAACCCTAGTTCTTGAGGCTTGACTTGAAA